>LKNJ01000457.1:10897-163645 GCA_002120245.1 Maccullochella peelii | reverse complement strand
CTCTCATCCCACTGCTGGACGGCGTTGCAGCTGCCTCTGAAGCCTGGGGCGCCCTGCTCTGCAATGACGAGCGCTGGAGGGGCGTCTTTGAAAAGACAATTCGCAGCAGGAGGGACCGCGGTCTCGGTGAGGCTCACACAGTGGAGAGTGAGCACTACGGGGGATAAGGTTTCGTAGGGTAACCGAATCCTGCGGCTGCCAGTCGAAGTTCTGGGTTTGGTGGGAGGGGCTTAGCGGAGGCAGCAGAGAGGCGGAAGGTTTTGCATAGGTTGCACAGATTTTGCCTACCCCAGCCTTAAAAAGACGAGAAGAACAAGGAAGCAGGTAGGAAACAAAACACATGCTGTACAATGGCAAAACAAAGCCACTGTAAACGTTTTAACAAAGAATCATCAGCTTTTCTTGCTTTCTTCTTCTCCTGTGTGCCTGCTGTAGATGTGTCCACAGTACCCACTACAGCGTCAAAGAGCAATGGCAACTCCTGCACAGAAGAGAGGGCGGCTTGTGTGAGTATGTATGAAGGTTTCCGCAGGGAGAATGCTGAGAGCTTAAGAGGTCGGGGAAGCAATACTTTTTAGCTTGGTGTGAAGTTACTTTTTAAATTATGGGAGGACAAACAAGTGTGCTAGAAAACAGGTATTTTTGGGAGTGTGATTAGTACTGGGGATAGAGCAAGAAAAGTCACATGAATATGCACTCTGGATGGGATGAAAATCACTGATCAGTGCGTGCAACATTAAAATTACCCAACCTTCTCTAGAGAAATAAATCCCATCTAAATGAGGCTTAAGATACAGTTTTGGTGCTGTCAGATTTGGCCATCACGCTTGCTGGCAACAGAGGCCAAGTTTGAGATCAGAACAGAACGAGTGTTTGAACTAATACTGAGCGTAACTCAAGTGTTTTGTTTAATGGTAGCTGGAGAGAGTTTAAAGCAAAGCACTGCTACAAAGTGGTGAACCAGCGCTCCTAAAACCTGTCCAAAAAATCCACAAAAAACACAGAGATGCAAAACTGAGTGGACTAACATTAACTTGACCTTGCAATACTACGAAGATCTTTTTATGTTGTTTCATTAATCATTTCCCCCTTCAGTAATGTAAATAGAAACAAACCACTTATTCTGTCACTTAAAATGTATCCAGTTTCTTTACGACAAATTTTTCAGTGTTGCATACACACAAATACAGGTATACACGCACAATTGTAGTGTGTGGAGATTATTAAATATTTCTATTTTCTATTAGAATGGCAAAATGGATAAATCCATTCTATAGTCAAAATCCACCAGCTTGAAGAGTGTGTAGTCACAGTAAGGGATCCATTATAGCAGGTGGTGGGTGACATTACAATGGATGGAGAGAAAATACAAAGATATATGTACTGGGGCAGACAAAAGCATTTCTTCCATTTAATGTTGTTTGCCTGGATGTAAGAAAAATAGCTGGTGCCCAAAGATGGCGTACGGGGATTACACTTGTTCATGCTTGTGTGTGTGCCAGAGCACACACATGCATGCACACACACCCACAAACCTACTTCCCATTTGGAAGCAGGAGAGAGTGAGGGGAGCAGAAACAGTGCAGTGAAGCAGATGTAATTACAAAAGGCAAAACAAGCCCTGTGTCTCCAAGTCTCTCTGACCCACATGTAGGAAGTAAGAGCTTATCGGGGTGCCACAGAATGTGGAAATCTTCCAGTAGAGGTGGCAAGTGCTCCCTGCTCTTTTCAGATGTGACACAATGGGAAGACGGTGGAGGTGGTGGTTGGGCTCTAAGTGGTGAGGACAGAAAATGATAAAATAATCCTTCCTTCACTCCTGGTAGTAGGCAATCTCTGTTTTGCCCCAGGAACAGAGATTTGAGGCACATAAACAGCACTAGTCCAGTCGTCATCTCATACACAGACAGGAAGCTTGCCTGTATGATACATGGTGCTGGTGGGGGTGACTAGATATGGTTGATGGTAGGACAGCGAGTATGGAGTAAATTAAATGTTGCTTGTTATGACTATCAGTCATATTGAAAAGACCCCCATAAACTGCTGTACCATCAATTTGTAATGCTGTACCACTCTTTATGTTCACAAGCGATGCAGACAAGAAAGCAGTTATTGCTGCTTTTGTTTGCTACTTCTGCTGCTGGTGTGAAAGAGGGGGGAGATATTGTTTTTTTTAGGAAATCCCGTGGAGAGATTTGACAGGCATTGTCAGATGACAAAGTGAACAACTAGGAGATGAAGATGGGTATGCTTCTGACAGGTTTATTGCAAACACTGTAGGTGCATACTGCTTGGCCTTGGTGCTGCCCGCTGCTGCAAATGCATGCACACATGCACGCACATATGTACATGCATGCACAAGCGCAAGGACACACAGACCCGTAAACACGAGATCACACTAGCTCTGATGTTTCCCATAGACAAGACAGGAAAGGAAAAGAGCGGTTTTACTTTAGGATCAAAAGAAGAAGTAGCATGTGAGAAATGTATGTATGCGGCATTCTCAGATCCCATCTGACGTATCTCTCGCCTTGACTACTGTAATGCCCTTCTGGCAGGGCTGCGAGCATGCACCTCTGGAAATGGTCCAAAATGCGGCAGTACGTCTGACAGACAGTTTATGTCACTCCACTTTTCATTACTCTCCACTGGCTCCCTGTTGCTGCTCGCATTAAGGTCAAGTCTCTAATGCTCGCCTACACAGTGACCCCTACCACACCGCCCACCTACCTGAACTCCCTCATTCATGTTTTTGAGTCTTCTCATTCTATACAATCTGCAAATGAACAACGGCTAGAAATCTTCTCCTATATAGTCTCTGTCTGGCTTCAAGCCCTGTCTCTTCTGAGAGTACTTACTCATCTAATATGCTCTCTCTCTCTCTCTCTCTCTCTCTCTCTCTCTCTCTCTCTCTCTCTCTCTATCTCTCAAGCTTCTCTAGCTCTTCTAAAAAAAAATGCACCTGCAAGCCTTGTGGTACTTGTGTAAGGTGGAACGTGGATCAGACTGTTGCGGCACTTATTCTCGAAGGCTTCGCCTTGATCTTGCTTGGGCTGTACCTCATTTGTATGTCACTTTGGACAAAAGCTCGAAATGAATAAATGTAAAACCCCACGTCTGGCCACTGCACCACCAATAAAGTCAGTCTTCCACCTCACTTTCTCCCTTTGTTAGTCTTTTCTGATCTTTTATATGCATGAGAGAGAAAGGTAATGGGAGAGATTTTAGACCGATTTAATAAATTTTTATTCCAATTCTGCTCATCAGTCCTTGTTCTTATTGAATTCTGGTTCTGATTCTTGGCATATTATTTTTGTCAGAAATGAAATCAAAATAAACTGTATATAATGCAATACATGAACTGTAATATGGCATGAATAACAAGGTGTTTTTTTTAATGTTTTTGGTACGCGCAACAGACAATGTCAACTCAAATTCAACGGGTCCCAAATCCACTTTCAGCTGGTTCCAAACCCTGGTAATAATTTGGACTGAGCAACAACTGAGAAAACAAGACAGTGAGATCCTCACAGTGCACTTTGTCTCCAAGATGCAGTCCCCATTACCTCTGCTGACTCACCAGAGGTAATCACCAATATGGCTCTGGAGAAATCGGAAGGATAAGGAAAGGGGGAAAAGTCAGTTAAACAGAAAGAATGAGGGTACATGGAGGGGCCTTTGAATGAAATATGGCTTATATTACTTCTTTCTGCTTTCCAGACAGGGCCGTCTGTCATAGCCAGGAAGGGGCCAGAGAAAGTGGGCTAAGTGGTCAGGCCATTTCTTGTGCCTTTCCAAGTGGCTGAATAGATATTAGGATTTTACAGGCTATTACACATGATAATTGCACAGCATATTGAATTTCGGGCAATTTTCTCACACCAACGCCCTCTTTCTTGCTCCCTTTTTTCTATAAATAAACATTTTACAGTATGTAAAGTATCCATCATATATGAGCTATGATTTAAAGGTTGTGTGTGACACATCACATCACACAATCAGCATCCGTGGCATTCATGTAAATTCAATAACAGCACTCTACTAATTGCATGGCTTAAACCCAGCTTTAGCTCTTTAGATATTCATCTAAGCCAATTAAGTGAAAGGCGGGTTGGGGATGGGGCATAATCCTTGCCTGAATGTTAGGGTGCACATTCAAGAGCAATGTCAGAGGAGGACCCAGTCCACTCTAAAATAGCAGCATGGCTTGCCTGCAATTTATTCACCCTATGTGTTCCCGCTAAAGAAGCATGCAGCTTCTGCAAGGGTTTTGTAACAAACACTACAAAAGGAAAAGCTGTTGCAAACCTAGAACAGATCATTAAGAATTAATAGTTATGGCTATATATCCTTTTCTAACCACATTCACAAGGGACTGTCAATCTTGGTTCATCACATTTAAGTGTGTGTAGTGTTTGCTATATTTTCCCTCAGCAGTAGCATTACACAGCAACAAGAAAAATGCTACTACTGCTAAACAGAAACTAGAAAAAACACTGAAATCTATCCCACTTCTGAAAAAAATAGAAACAAGACCAAATGTTCAGTACAGGTGCTATTATCAAAAATAAGGTATCCTCTTTAAATAAAGAGGTTTTATGGTGAAGCCTGCACTACATAAAAATCTCAAATTAAAACATTGGAAGATGTGGTGCCATTACTAAAACAAGCCCCAGTGACTAAAGCATCAAACAAATTAAAGAGGAAACACTGACACTGCCACATTAGTCAGTAACAGTCTTTTCAAAGTAAGGAGTTTTGCGGGCCCTTGTCTAAATTGTAGCTGTTAACCAACATGCAGAGTAGCACGTCCACAGAGAGGCTTTTACATACTTCCATTTGAATTCATCTACAAACACTTCTAACAGATATAAAGACTGTATGTTCTTAGTGTAGTGCAGAGAGACTTGAGTCTGTCTGAGTCAGAGTTCAAGTCTGACATGTATGAGTGTTTGAGTAGCATCATCACGTGCACAATCCTGCACACTGTCTCAGCTTAGTCGTGATAAAGAGCAGAGAGAGAAGACAGATTATGAAATGCTGATGGAGTACCCTCAGCACTACCATTCATCAACATAATTAACCATAATCAGCACCATCCTCAGAGAGAGAGGTGGATGATGGAGAAAAGAGAAGACTGTCAGTAAAAATGTACTGAAGGAGCTGCAAAAATATATATATTAAAAAACTCCATCAAACAATTATGGTTGAATATGTGACTTTTTAATTCCAGAATACTGCTGTGATGGGGTATAATGAAATACCCAGCATCACTGAATCCACTGAAAATTATACACTGGTCCATCAGTTATCAGTGCATTTCTTATTATTCACCTGTGTTGAAGGTCTGCATTTGCTCATTGGGACTCTGTGCTGTCATCATACTATTTATGGGTCATACAAATATATTTTTTACCATGAAAAATAAAGTGTGTGCAGTGCAACTTCGGACTAAACCACTTATGACAATTATACCATTATCTACTGTACAGTATGTGTTAATGATGTCAGTCTAAAGCCGAGAAATCTGTAACTAAGTTAACGCTAAACCTTGAATGATAACGCTCCACTACTGTAGCTCCACAAACAAAGTCTTGGCTCTGTCAAGTGTCCCCATCTCATCTTGCATAATTTTAATAACTGCTCATTGGGGTCAGCAGACATGCTGACAGATCGTCCGAAATACCCAGTCAGCTCACGCCATGTCTCCAGCCAAGTTCCCATTACACATGCTGATGTGTTCGTCTTCATTCATTATTAACAGCCAAATGCAGCTGGGGCCATGTAGGCCACTTTATGGAAGTTTAAAATTTAAATACTTCAAAATTCCTGGGTAATTTGGACGATGACCTGACAGCAGAAAGGTGCCTCACTGCACACAATCTCAGAGAGATTCACAGCTAATACCGCAGTTACAGCATCAGGGCTTTTTTTCAGTGACTCAGACTCTGCATGTGTACAGCAGTCAGTTATTACCGCCCAACAATTAAATGTATTGTTATCTCAGGATAATACGGTTACAAAGAAAAAAGGAACAGTAGCTGCAAATGGGGCTGGTGGTTGTTCATAAGAAAATATAATTATTGAAAACTGTCTCTGAAAGTGCCCAAGCACTCTGTTATGTAATGATGTTTAATAATCTTTAATTCAAATATGTTACCGTTTGATAGAGAAATCATGAATAAAAATGAACTCAGATCTTCTGTTCTGTGTAGACAGTGGGAATAATATTTATATTCAAACTACATTTTACAAAATTGATTAAAATCCAGAGCTCCTGTTATTACTGCTGGGTTGGCTTTTTTTAATTGTCTCCCTAAAAGGTCGTGAAGTAAGTTCTACCATGGCCTGTTTTAATTATCTTTCAGTATGTATGGAGCGGTTTGAGTGTTACGTGTTTCACAAGCGAATCTGCCAGAAGCCAATCCCCTATGACCCTGACCTTTTCAGGAACTAATAGAATTACAGCACACTGAATGCCAATTAAATAAACACATAAATGGAAAACAAAACAGGCAGAGAGAGCACAGGAGTGTAATTGCCATAAAACCCCTTAAGGTAAACACATGTTCCCGCAGTAGGCAGCTTCAGTGAGATATAGGGTGATGAGGAAAAAGAGGAAGAGTATGTCTGCGTGTGTGTGTGTGTTTGTGTGTGCACTGAGAGAAAAAGCCTGGGAGGAGGGAGTCAAACAGGCGAGGCAGGCTAGCCTGTGAATGTGTTGTTAATTTAGCCCTGTTTTAATTAGCTCTTCTGCCAGAGCACGGCAAAGCAGAGGGGGCTAGCGGGGAGCCCTGAAGATCTGGGCAGACTGGCAGGCTGAAAGAGGCCACCAGATTGGCATGTCTAACTACTGCCTGTCTCAGACCAGCAGCTGGGCACACACATTGCCCACCGCTGTTCTAACCGCCCAAAGGTAAAAAATTTATTCTGCAACTGGCCCGACAATAACAACACACACACACTCACTCATGCTACTTTATTAACTTCGATTCTTTTTTAGCTTTTTTTTTTTTTTATTATTCCTCCTGTGCCCTCTGTCTAGCTTTAATTAAATCATGGTTTGCTCTTTTTTTCTCTCTACTTAACAATGCAAAGACAAAATTTGACAGTTGCTTATGATAATGCTCCTGACTCTCACTCTCTAAGGGACAGTCTCTGTTTACGGAGTTCACACTTGAGCTACGTTGGAAGCTGGGTGGGTGTCTGCTCTGTGTATAAGAGGCCAGCTGATATTCAGAGTTTGACTATTTTATGAGTTTCAGCCTTACGACAAAAAAGGAAAAGAAAGGAGACAATCCCCTCTGAGCAGCAAACAGTGCGTGCCCTGATGAAATGAGCAAATATGAGCCTAACTGCCTTAGTTTTCTGAGAGGATTTATGACATGGGGTCTTATTATCTGCAGGTCGGATTACTGCCATACGCTCCCCTCCGAAATAAAGAGGTTCCACGCCACATAAAGCCCAAAGTGTTTTCAGAGCTGTGCCACACTCCCTTGCACTTTCAGCACAGATTTTAAGAATGGCTACACTGTTCTACTTCTTCGGTTGATAATGATGAGTTTGGCACCCTATGCCACCCACCGCTTCTCTTGTTTGCACTTGATGCATCAGGACAATCAAAGGGTCAAGAGGACATAGGCATTTTTCCTTAGCGACACCAGCACGATGAGCCCTCCACTTAAAATGGATAGTAATTGGTTGGTACCCCAGCACCCCAGTAATGTGGCAGAGCACTCCAGTGAAGATAGATTAAGCTACCTGCAGATGGACATAGGGCAGGGCCTAAGGACAGGAGGGAAGACGGTCCCCTACTTGACTTTGAGGACAGAGAGAGAAGATGGAGGGCTTGAGATGAAGGAGGCTGATTAACATATTGTGCAGTAGAGAGAGCCCCTATCTACCAGTCAGATACTGTCTGGGGAAATATGCAGCGGCCGACACAGTTAATAGGAGCCAGCATGTTTATTGTCCTGTTAATTAGCAGGGATGTGGTTAGGGCTGTAAAGATACGTAGTGTGTGAATTCAGGGAGGATGCAGTAACAAGTCAACAAAGAGCTGTAACAGCACACAAGCTTCTCTACTCAAACAATAATGACAAATATTGTTGGTCAACCCCTTTAACAACTCTCCAGTGAGCAGTTAGAAATTTTCAATGCATCGCGGATGAGTAATTGCAATGTTTGAGCCACATTTCCTGAAGCCTTAGGATAGGTAACTTACTTGTGTGCCAGTTGAGTTGTTTGATCTGCTAACTTTGATCATACAGAATGTAGAGTTGGGCAGTCCAATTTGATTGCATACCCTGGTGTGAAAAAAGGCCCACAGTATAATTTTCTATACTCTCTCTTCTCCTTGGCATTCTTATACCACAGTGACTTCGTCAAAGAAATTATTTAATACGCTTCTGGTGCATTTGGAAGAGGTAAATACATTGCAGGTCTAAGCAGGCAATACCCACTCGGTGTCGTTGACTTAAACAATAGAGAACTACTGCGCTCAGAGCACATTTTATATCCCCTTTTTTGGCATAAAGACATGGAGACTATCACCAACCCCCCAGAATCCACCTTTTGGTATCATATCTGATCACTAGAGGAAAAGAGGGTTCTGAAGCAAAGCCTTTGGGCTCGAAAAGCCCTAGAGTAATTTCCATAATACATATTTCAGCCAGCTTCCAGTAATGTTGGACACCAAAATAGAAATAATGGATTTCCTGGTCTTTCTTTTTCACTCATCACCTCCCGTACGGAACCTGCAGACAATCCACCTACGCACACACACTCATAGTACTATGGTCCAGACCAGCAGTATCAGAAGACAGTGCTAGCTCCAGGCCTCTAATTGGCCCCATTTCTCCTCCTCTTGTCTCTTTCTTTGTGCTCATGAAAGCACCGGCTATTCCAACTAATACGTGTTTCTGAAAAGGATGGACATACTGTAACCTGCACTTATCCAAATACAATAAAACTCTCCAAATGAAACCAAAGAGAAAAGACAAGGCCAGTGTCTTGAAAAGTGGGTGAGTGCATGTGTGTGTGTGTGTGTGTGTGTGTGTGTGTGTGTGCGTGCGTGCGTGGGCGCGCGTGCGTGCGTGCGTGTGTGTGTGTGTGTGTGAAAGAGACTGACAGAATGGGGATGAGATGCAGAGCAGAGGCAGACAGCGAGTGTGTGCTGGCTGCAAACTGTGAGGCATGAAGGACATGCACGCACATTGAAAGATCTGTCGCGGGCATCTCATGGACACACAGAGAGGGCTATGAGTGAGACAGGGCCACTGAAAGAACAGAGGCTCTTCAAAGCTGATTGTGACATGCATCACTTAAAGCCAGTGCCTCCCACCCACTGTCCTAGTCAGCCAATCAATGGGCCTATTGTTGTGATATATGTGACCAGAGGTTTATGGGTGTCCGTGTGCCGCAGTGTCTGGCTAGTATAGCTCTGAAACTGTTACTGTTGATTATACAAGACCACTGCCGCACACTCTCGCTCTGCCTCTCTCTCCCTTAATTCTTCCATCCACTGCAGAGCCAATTTGCTAATGGATGCAGCAACCTTGTGATTTATTGTTGTCAAAGATACGCTTCAAGTAAAATGCACTAAATGATTTAAGTTTGCAGGCAAAATTTACATTTGAAAGCCAGCCCACTCTGGAGAGCGGTTCACATCAAATATGCAAAGTTGATTATGTGGAGCATCTATTTAGTGGTTCTAAATCATTGTTCTAGCCCTCTCAGTGATATTAAACTCTGTATGGATTGTCTATGGTTTGTGGCTATTCTTGGATTCAGTTGCTAAGATGGAAATTAAAAGAGCTATGAGGAAGACAGTACTGCAACAAAGCCCAAAGTCTCCAATGTCTGGCAACTTTGGTATTAAATCTGCCTAAAGGTTAAGGTTGTTTCACTGAACAGCACTGGAAATTTCCACTTGAGTTAAAGCACTGTGAGCTGTATGCTGAAAGTAGAACAGGCAGTGTTAAATGTAACAGCCTGTACTCAATTTTGTCTTTTTCGTCTCAGTATTCAGTGTACACACCAGACAGACGGTCAGTTCTATCTCCACTCGCTTGTACAGACATGCCAGATCTATAACTCCGTCTATCTCTCTGGCCCTTTTTAACCCATGTCAGCACAGAGTTATTACAGAGACAGACCCGTAGGAACGTCTGAGAGTTCCCCAGGGTGTCTGGCTGCTGCTGAAACCAGCTGGGGCTCGTAGAGGTAAGTGACCCTCTCTCCAAAAACCAAGAGACAGTCCATGGCTGCAGATGCATAATATTCCTCTCGCTCATCTGTCAGCTGTTTCACACTTTCCATTCTGTCTCAACATCACCTTACCTCTTCTTCCTCTCCTCTTATTTCCCTTGGCATGCCTTCACACAGTACTAACAAGTCATGTCACTCAAAAAAAAGATGCTTTTGCATACAGGTAGTTTACAAACTAAGTGGCCAGGGAAGAGCAGGCTGTTATGGAATTACTGCAAAACACAAGAAAAACACAAAGAAAGGAGGACTGAGTAAATTATCTAAAATTACAATTAACTTAGTTTAATTACAAATTTTGCGAATGTGCCACTGACACTGCAACCCGGACCTGGCTCAAAATGCAAAATTATGTAATAAATAAAACACATAAGGCACATAGCATCCGATCAACCCTCAGGCACTGCCTTGGGGTCTTCCTACCAGCTTGCTCAGTGACACAAATGGACACACACATATATACTCAGTACATGATTCCATAACTGCCTTAGACCTGCTGCTATCACCACAGGGAGAACACAGCACTGTACTGGGGAGAGGTAATTTGCCCTCTATGCCTCAGCACAGACCCAAGCACTCGACTCAAATGTCATTAGTCATTAAAAACGATCTAATAGTGATCATATCAGCACTTGCGGATAAATCAGAGCACATTTGACACCAAGAGCCCATTTCCATTCGGCACTGACGGATGTCAAGGATGCCATGCAGGCAACCTGAGGTGCTGCTTCACGCTTGATTGAATCTGCTTATCTGCTAACACGCATTTCACCGCCGCATCAAAACCAAATATTGCTTAGACATGAATGCGACATGCAATGAAATATAAAGGGAGGACGAGAGCCACCTAAACACAGGAGTATGTGTCTCAGGGCCTCAAGTCCTGGGTTCAGTTTTGACATGTTTGTCAATAAGTTGAAGTAGCATAGAGGCAAAGCACAGGTCAGTCACTCCAGAGCTGAATGCAGTATTTTCAGACTTGCTGGTTTAGGGTGTAGGGAGCAAAGACTCATGTGGACCTTTTCAATTGGTGACGCAATGTAGCTGTATGCTTCATTTCCCCCCTTTTTATGATGGAAGGTCTCAGCATCAAGTCAGTATATAAAAGACATGGAGTCACACATTTGAAAAAGCAAACCAAAACTGTCGTGGAGAAAAAAGCCCAAGCAAAACCAACACATTACATATCTGATACGTTTTTGCCGTTTAAATCCCTCCCTGCTCTGCTCTGCTTTACTGGGGCTGCATGTGTGATCAAACAGAGATTGGAAAACTGACTCTTTCCCTTCACACCGTGCCATATTGAAAAGCTTCATTAAAGCACTGGGCTGCAGATACAGTATCAGAGGCAATTTTCCATGCCATTCCTGGCAAAAAAGAGGATCCCATTGTTAGAAAGAGAGGGGAAAAAGTCTTTCAGGGCCTTTAGATGAGATATAATACAGTGCTCCACGGCCTCTGTGCTGTAATCTATAGTGATGGGCTCAGGCTAATGGGAGTCTGACCTGCAATAGAGCTCACTGGGAGCCATGCAAAGAGGCAGAATAGAGGAATGGAGAAAAAGGAGGGGATGGCATGAGGGCCAGAAAGAAAGACTGAGGGAGAGAGCGGGAGGAGGAGGAAGATAAAGACAGAGAGATGGGGGGAAGAATTGGCTTGAAATTTTCTGACAATGAAATGTCTCCAGTAATTGTTCCTGCGGTGATAAATGGTGTCCCATTGTACAGTGGGTCTCCTTGTCCTTGGGAGTCAAAGAGATGAGGAGAGGGGAGGAGAGCAGAGGAGGGAGGGGATGCAGAGATGGACTCGCAAAGCAGCATTTAACTTGGCTCCGGCTGCAAGCACTCAACTTTCTGAAGGTGATGGTGTGTGTGTCTATATGTGCATAGGTGTCTGTGTGTATCTGCATGTCTGAGTCTGTGCTCATTTGTGTCTGCGTGTCTCTGAGCCATATATGTCGAAGCATGTCTGGCGAAGTGAACCAGCAGGCAGCAGAGTTGTGAGTGGGGCTCCTGCCCTTGGGGATGAGGCTGACAGAATAAAAACACATCACAACACTGCAGTAATATTCCCTTGACAACACGCTCAGAGCACTTTGTGCCCCAGAGACATTTTTTGCAGCCATCCACGGGGAAGAACATTTACCATGCTGTGACTTCTTCAGCAGACAGTCTTTTAGAGGCCTAATCATTTAAAGGATAATGCCAGTGTGATTTCAGCTTTTGCTAATTTTTTTATACATGCCTTTTATGATTAATCTATTAATAATTATTAATCTATGTGGCTAGTCCAAGATTAAAGCTATTTAATCTTCAAAATCCAAACAGCATAAAAATAAACTAAGTCAGTCACTGCGGACAAGGTTTATTACATATTTTAAAATACTTTACATTCATCGTATTATTTCCCACATGTGGGAACAGTCAGAGCTGAGATGAGACAAGAGGAGAATGTTTCCTACAGCTTCTCTAATTTTCTAGGGTGTTTTTTTTTTACACCAAAATAAATGTTTAAACAGTATCTAACATCTTTTGTGGTTAAATTAGAAACCACCATTTGTCACTTAAAACCCACTCATGACAAAAAAATCAAGAAACTTTTCAACATAAAGTACAATTTCACACAATCAGACTCTGAGTTGGTGCCCTTTTCTTTACTTGGAGCATTGTTTTTTATTATTACTATTATTATTATAAAATTTGAAAACAACTGGACCTAAGATGACTGAAATACACTAAATTTAGTATGTCATAATGTCAAATAATCAAATGAGAAAAGACTAGAATCATGTTGAAACCCCCATTAAAGGATCATTCATAAGCCTACTATACTTAAAACAGGCAGGATCTAAAAGAAGTATCACATTTACACCTAGTAATTTTTGAATTTCTGATTCATACTGTACGTATGTAACGATGTCAATGTAGGAAAAAGTATGTGGATAAAATAAGTAAGTAAGTCAAATATCCAGGCTCAAACCACCTGATAAGAAACCCTGAAGAAAAGCGCCAAAAAAGAAAAAAACAACCACTATGAAAGCTAGCTTGATAATAATCTGGCTATGATTTATTCAGTTTAGCTATCAAAACTAAAAATATCAATGGTGAAATCTTAAATCTATGGGAGAAGTCACTTCATCAAAATCAAATCGAATAAAGATGTTGCAGATTCCCCTCCCACCGTGTAAAGACGATGATCATATCAGTGAGTAGAAAGGTGTTGAATGCTTGTGGAAATCGATCATTTTACTCTATCCCATCTGGCATGGAATTTTTAGCCGAGTCAGCTGTGTAAAGATGGCTTAATGTGGATACATTCCACAAGTGAACAAGCTGTTTCTAAAAAAGCGCAGTCAGACCCAGAGAGTCCTTACCAAGTCTGTGTTTCACTGATAAGCATGTAGGTTCATTGGCATTTGTGGCATTTGTGTCATGTTGCAAAGATATAGCAAAGATATAGCATGGATAAGTAAAATCGCAAATAACTGAAAGCTACTTTATGGCAAGAAAAAACAAGTCCTGTGCAAACTAGTTAATGTAAGTAACATTTATCACTGTGGGCACAAATAGGAACATGAGACAAATGGCAGAGAGAGGAAGCTGTTGCTACTACAATAGGACATAAGAAAGCAGATTTAGCTGTTCAGGCTCGGGAAGGATTGTAAAGGCAAGAGGAGGAGGACACACTATAAATGCTAGAGAGACTGTAGAGCCTGGAGTTACCCATGACACACATTAATCATTGGTGGCCTCTCTACACAGCATATGAATGCGTGATGGTGATGATTACCTACAGCTGTGACACAAACACATGCCCGGATGTCACATAAACCGCTCTCTTTTCTTCTCTCCACTTCCTGTCTTTTCGCTTTTCCCCTCCCTATGTTTTCTGCGTCATCTCATGTCCTCCCACCTCCCACCCTGACTCCACATGCACACAGACATTCATCTTATCTTGCTCCCACCCCCTCTCTGGTTCCTGCTGGCCTTGGACCGGTCCATGCCAGGCAGAAAGCAGGTGGCTGAAAGAAAAAGGTTACGCTCATTATACAGATTAAACCTGTAAATGCCCTGTCATTGGTGTAATCGATGTGCCACTTCATTGCAGTGACTTATTGATCAATCTTGTCTGGGGGTCGTACACAGTGCATCATTATAGCTTCAGTAGTAGCAGGGACTGTCTTTCCTTTTAGACCCTGGCCCTTCCACAGTCCCTCACCCTTACTGGCAGTGTACCCTAATATGAGGTTCACTTCTGGCTGTGCAGTTTCTTGGTCTGGTAGTAACATGACTTTCATACTATGCAGCAGCAATACTGTGCATCTATTCTAACACAAATGCAGCAGCTATTAACATCTGTAATGCACACGAGAATCCATTGAAATCAAAGCAGACTAAATGGCGCTCAGTAGAACACACATCTCCATATGTGCTATGATTTTCTAAGCAAAATGTAATTCATTGCTTCCATGCCCTATCACCAGTTTTTTTTTTTACATCAGGGGTTGAATACATCTTAACACTATCCTTGTTCAGTAGTCATACAGTAGTTGGAGCACTTCTACCATTGTAGGAAATTCCTAGAAAACAGGTAGCTTTGCTTGTTGATAGGCGCATAGCCTGGCCAAGAAGTCTGGCCTTCACCAACTTTTCAACAAAGTTCTGTGCAATTCCACTTCATAATATTTTAAGATTTCCTAGCAATAGACAAACAGAAAATCAGAAAAATCAACAACTATCCAATTCTCTTGATGGTGCTAATTAAAACTGATAAGCAGATAAATTTGCGTGTTTTCTATATTTGTAATTGTTTTTACTGAGGCAGCTATGCTCAGTCCTATAAATCTAGCCCTCAATCAGAATGAAAAACAAAAATAACTGTCAAGAAATGCCTTAAGACAAACACAAATAGTACCAGACTACTCACTCAGAGCCATGTGTGCTAAAGAGAATAAAAGATGAAAATAATTAAAAGAAGAGTAGCTCCTGAATTGAGTCAAGAGGGGAAAAATCACAAAATAACACAGAATACACACAAAAAAGTATTACTTTATATGGTTCCTAATTCCAGACAAAAGGAGAATAAAATATATTTGTGTGAAAGCTCAACTGACATTCTAACACCTGTCCAATCTTATCTGAGGGCTCAAATGAACTGCAGTGAGTCAATTTTGCCTAGCTGAAAGACGATACATTTGGCTCCTTTGAAAGGAAACCCTTTACTGCAGGGAGGGAAGAAAGGCAGAGCAGCTGCCTTGCCTCGCATGACGCCATCCCTTTCCCAACCCATAGATCACACCAACCTATGGCTACAAAGGACATCAATTTGTGATTACAAATAACACAGCTCGTCTTTCTCCACATTCAGAGGAGCACTGCCCATACCACCCATAGCTCTTCCTTAGAACTCCTCTGTCCCTGCTACATCAGTCTAATGGGGGAGGTAACAGGTGCACCTTTGGATTGAAAAAATAATTGGTTTTGGTAAATGGATAGATGGAAGTATGTGATCGGCCAAGTTTGGGAGGCAGAGTTTACATGCTTATTATGCTACACAGCTGTACACTGCAGGGTTTCTTTGTTTTATGGCGCCTCGCTAAGAAGAGCCTTGATTGCTAGTGAGGCAGATTACTTTGTTTAAAGCCACTGTTGAAAACGGCTCTGAATACATAGAGCACTGTGAAGTACACAACACCAAAGCAGGCCTGTTTAAAAAAATTTTTTTTATCTAACCATTAGACGACATCTTTCTGTGCCCTTTTTTCCAGATCGGTCACAGGAAGACGTGGAAATAGAAGCACATACATGTTGCCTCTGGCAGCTATAGTAACAAGAGGTTAATGCATAAGGCAAAAATGACTGGAATCTCTCGCCTGTTGCTCAGGGGCAAATCTTTCGTGTTAGGCAGCTTTCATTTCAACATGACACGCCCTCCCAGAGGCATAGTATTCCCCATCCATCTGTACACCACAGGTCTGCTAACAACAAATCAACAAAGCCCCACATTACTGAGAAATGCGTCACTTGGAAATAGTGAGCAATTGAAGACTATGAGCACTGTGCTGCGGTATTTGCCACAAGGGTGGCCACGAGGAGTAAGCTCCTACAGTATGAGGAGCCATATTAAAGTCTCCATCATTCACCATTTTCTTCCTCACCTTCAGTTATTGATGGAAACAGATGACCGGGAAATTGCACCCTGTCTGACAAATGGCAGGATGGCATGGCTCCATGGGCTGCCCACCGGCAAACTGCTGCTACTGAAGGAAAGGACGGGAACAAATCGCCTCCCGCTGCTCCAATTACTGAGTACGCTCATCTCACAGAGGGACTGCAGTCAACTACTTGGGAGGGGGATGGAATAACACTAGCTTGTGTGAGGGCACATGATGATGGGGTCAAGGGTAAAATGACATCTCATTTCAATCAGCCTTAATTTGTTATTTCACTAAAGTGGGAGTCCAGCAGACAGGTGACCAATGCAGTGAGGACATTGCTGCATAATTCAAACAGTTAGCTGGTAATATAGCATGAACCGCTTTACATAAAAAAAATCTACCATGGAAGTGCTAAATATTCAGTTCTAGTGTTAGGGAAAGAGGAGAGCCAAGGATTTTCTGTCCAGTTAGGACGTGATATAATTGAGCTCTGCAATGGGGTTTGGCTATTCACTTTTAGCTTCAAGTGCTCCTTAGGGGAATGAGCGAGTTACTAAGTTTTAAGAATAAAATCGGGGTAAAACAGGGAGGGGGAATGGGGGCTCTTTGTTAGATTTAAATGCTGCACTATGTTCTCTGTGACAGGCTGGTGGTAATTTATTGCCACAGCCATTACGGTTATTAGAAAACTCACTCAGGAAGACGAATGGCAGCCTGGCTGGTCGTTGGTCTTCCGTCAGGGCTGACAAGGGAGACGCGGCACTCTTGGCTATTGACATTTTCACACCTAAAGCCAAGCTCTGCCAGCTGTATTGCAATTCAAACCCCAACTTAATGGCAATGAGCTAAATCATCCCTGGCCCTAACTTTTCTTTATTTCCTTTACAAGAGGAGGAGCATTCTGGTAGTTAGCAACAGGGTACAGCCTTTTGGAATGGCCACTTCATGGACAGATTTTTTTTCCAGACTGACAGATTAAAATGAATCTTGCCATAAATAACTTCTATCACAAAGAGCCATTAAGAGAGACCGTTAGGAGTGTCTAAATGGAAGCCATTTCTTCTGTATGACTGAGAGTGTGGAGGAAATAAGGAAGAGAGGAGAGGAGGAGAGGAGATTTGAGACGAAGGCACTGTGTGCCAATGTGCTTTTTCAATTTCAACATTTGTGAGGCCTATGAGTCATATTTCACTCAGTGGCCCAGAAAGAATGACAAATGATTTAAGTTGTTTTGCAGCAATTGAAAGTGAAAGGTGACATAGCTATCAGTGAGGGCTTTGGCCCCACAATAACACCTTGTCGAGTAGTGCAAAATACGGGGATAAAAACAAAGGTTGAGAAAAAAAAGTTTAAAGTTGGGTAGAATGAACAATTTACTTTGGTACAATTTAGCTACTTTTAGAGCCTAGAGGGGACTAAAAAAGTTTGACCTGAACAAGGCATTACAAAACAATTAGCCTATTATATTATGTAAAATGTTATGTGCGTGTTAAAAGTTTGGTTTAAGGATTGTGCCATTGGCTTGTCAGATATCAGGTGAAGTGTGTTATGTGCAAGTGTAGATTTTAGAACAAGATCAATCCTCTAGGGACCATGAGTATCCACAGTATATTTCATGGAAGTACAGCTTTTTGTGTTATGTCTGTTATACTGTGTCATGGACCAAAGTCTGGCCATATGAAAATATTGACCTATTAGTGATGCTAGACAAAAGTTCATGGGGTCATCAAAAACTAATCGCCCTGAAACCAAGTTGCAGGGGAATCCGACATCTTATTCTGGAAAAAAAACTGAAACAGAAACAGACTGACAGAAGGACAAAGAGAGAGAGACTGATCGACAGATGGACCAACTTTGAGACAGGAGCATAGTTTTTTTGTCTAGACTGACCAACATTGACCTCCCTTGGCCTGTCTGCTTACAGGGGCAAAAACACTGGCTGGCTGGATACAGCAATCCAAAGAAATCAGTCAAATAAAAATTAAGTGTATGAATAACAATGCCATTTCATGCTGAAGATGCATTCTCTTTCATTTCAAGAAAACACTGTATTGTACTTTAAAACAGATACTACAGGATACAAAATATTCAGAATGCAGTGTTTATGGGGTGTATATGGTGGCCCAGTGTGTACTGGTAAATATAGAGGAGGGTTGTATGAATAACACACAGTGACTGTAAAGCCTGCTGCTCTTACACTGACATATTCCTGAGAGGCCACAGGGTGTTGAGTAGGTGTGTGTTGAATTGCTAATGGAATGTCATGTGAAGGGGAATGCTGGATACATGAGGGTAATGGTGATGATGACACTGTGCTGATAGCTTCCACAATAGTGCTGTTTGTGACATGTTTGTGCATTTGTCGAGGGAAAGGTTAATATACAGCACAGAGGCTGGTTCCATTTCCTTGTGTGTCAGGAAGCAGAAAGCCAACTGTATTGTAGCAGAAAAATTATGACATTTCAAACAGCCAAACTCGCACCGTGTTTGACTTGTAGCTCATAACAACACTGAGACTTTCCTGGTCACAAACACAAAATGATCTAATTCTGTACAAAGCAGGATAAGAAGAGAGACATGACCATTCTCCATGCTAAGCCCTTTATTGAAGATTTGTACTGGTTTAGCGAAGGCCAAGGTTCAGGGCAGACTGGGGTTAACTGCCATTCCCTGACAGCCCAGATGAGAAAGTGATGTGCACAGTGGCAGGTCACTGTGTGTCAGACCGCCAGCTAACACTGGCTCATTGGGAACCCGGCACGCTCCATTTAACTTCACAGGGCATCCACATCCTGCATGTCTCACACAAATACACACACACTGAGGTCCTTGCTCCCCCCAGCCTCTCCTGTATGGCCTTGCAGGGCTCCCTGCCTCCCATAGCCTTCCTAGGAAGCCAGAGTCACTCTGACTCATTAGGGTAATTGAGACAGGTCCTCCCGAGACTAAAGAGCTGCTGAATTGCTACCCACTCGCGCATTTAAAAGACCACTTAATCAAGCTCTTGTGTGTGTATGTTTTATTCTCTCTCTTTCTCATCATTCCCCTCCTCTTTCTTGTCATACTTGTCTTTCTTTCACTCCTTTTTTTTCATCAGTTTGTCTGTGTCAGGCCATTTGAGTGGGATACAGTCAGGTTTCTGCATGATGGTAATTGCCAGTAAGAAAATGATCTAGGGGTTTTTCGTCTCTAGACTACGGCCCCCTGGTGTTGAGTAAGCCTCTGGTTCATGGAAGTGTGAATGGGTGACAGCAAAGAAAAAAATGCTGATCTGTGGATGCTGGGGATGAAGAAGGGAGGGGGTAGAGATTGAGTGAGCGAGGAGAGGAAAATCCACCACCTCAGCGATTCTGGGGGCCGGGCTGCTCTGAGCTGACAAAGACACCCAGATTGCGGCCAGAGGTTGTCTCAGCAAGGTGAGATGAGCCAGAGCACCCGTCATGTAACAAGTCAAATTTAGCAATACTGCTGGGTCAGGTCAGACTCAGATTGAAGTTGGAGTCACGACTGGCACCACGCTGCTCGCCTCTTCTATTGCTCATCCATCTGAACACAAATTACTGAACCTTCCTCCTTACGCTGAAAAATATAGACTAGTGCCTTGTACGAGTGTGTGTGTGTGTGTGTGTGTGTGCGTGTGTATGCACTTTATTTACACACACAAAACAAAACAAAAGTGACTATCCTATAGATGCTGGAGGATGGATGGATGCTCCCAGTGTATTGTATTTTCTCTCAAGACTTTATACAAGCCTGTGGCCCAAGTAGATGAGGACAAAACTGAGATGCTGTTGATCTGTTCCCATGAAATAAGGCAATGACAACGTAGCATGTTCAACAAACTACCTGGCACAAAACTGAGAAAAGGGGGAAGAGTGTCACCACAGAGACCTCTCTCTTTAATCATGCCCCATTTCTTTCTCTATTTCTGTCTCTCTCTCTCTTTCACTTTAACACTCACTATATAATTGTTTTTACTAACATTCTCTTTTTCTTATTTCCCCAGCTCTACACATACACCTCCCTCCCTTCCTTCTCTCTTATCAGTGACAGGCTGGAAGCAGAAGTGAGATAAGGAAACGCCAAAGCCAATACAAGGTGTGGTGGTCGAACACCCAGGCAGATTAGTCATTGACACGTTTGTCAGTTAACAATGGCAAACGTGCAGCTCAAGCTGCTAAATGGGAATAGAAACAATGAGATGAATTTCTCCTCATAATGCATTATGGGCCCTGCAGTATTAACAGCTAGATCCAGGCGCATACGGTTCGTCCCCTGAGGTATGGCAGCACAGATTACTAAAATGGAGCTGCTACTGCATACCTTAATCAGTTCCTGTCACGCAATCACTCAGACAGACACACAAGCACACATTTACGCACATACATACAAACTCAAATACACCAGGGTCCTGCTTCATCACTGTCCTGCTCTCCCTGTCTGGAAAGTGGAGGCCTTAATACTTGTGTGTACCAATATAATAGTTTTTGTGCACTCAATTCCATATTAGATGCATCCCTTTCTACAAATTCCAACACTATTGTCAACCATGACAGCATCACTGATAAACTGATTGACACTCTGTTGATTAGACATGGGATAATCCAGCATTTTCAGGTGAACTTTCGTTTACAGCTAATAGCTTTTTCTTGCTCTGAAAACAAGGTAATAGGCATTTTTGTTTATTTCAGGAACTTTATAGTAGAACTCAATTTCTTTCAGGGTGTAAGTGTAAGTCTTTTAACTGTATATTGATTGCTGCTATTTTGTCATCTACAGTATGGATGACTCCCCGTGCACCCCTTTGGGGCAATAACGTCTCTAGGTGTGCTGCAATGTGTGGATTTTGCTGTTATTACAGATCACAGCATTTCTCGCCGCCATGCTGTGTTTTTTTTCTCCACAAGTAGTCCTACATTTAGGTTACTAGGGCATATTACAGAATTACAGAATAATAAACAAACAAAATGCAGGCTCAGTTAAAGTAGTTACAGGTCTGGCGCAGAATGGGAAACATAGTCTAAGAATTTAAGAGAGGAGGCTGCAAAATGTCTTTTAATTACATCCCCACAACCTAGATTATTTTCCAACAGCTCAGAGGGAAGCTGGTTCTGCACAAAAAGCCAAGCATTTGTAGCAGTTGACCACGGTTCAATATATGACACTGTATTCAAATGTACATTTTTTTCTTTTTTGGGATCCTTGCAATATTAAAACTAAATTAAAACTCACACTAGAGATATGCGACTTTCTGTAAACGATATGTCTAAATTGCAAGAACAACATGAATTTAGTTTTTTTTTCCATTATATAATGCTACATAAGTACCAAGTTAAGAAACATAATAGCATCTTGCAGTGCATGACACGAGAGTTGCAACTTCTCACTGTTAATTGGAAAAAAACTGTGAAACGTATCACCTGCACTTTGATATATTTTAACACACTTAGTGGCATGTCATAGGTGTCATTAATTTAGCAGTCACTTATCTCACACGCTGATGAATATCTATCTATATATAGGCATTCCTACTGCTGAAGCCAACACAGCTTAATAATTGTAAAATTTAGTGATCAAATGCATTCAAATCTTTTGATACATATGTTTACTGTCTAAACCAGTCATTTTATATTTTAAAGCTGAGGTAACAGCTGAGATAGGGCTATACTTGTCTCTATAATCAGATAGATGTGGACTTAGAATGTAGTGCTCTGAGAAGAATTGGTTGATTATTGATAAGCTATTAAAATATTTGTGATAGGTAGGACAACTTGGACATTGGAAAATGTTTACTGATGTCACTCCTATCTTCGCCTTCAGGGAGCATATGAGTCAATTTCCAAATACAGAAAACTATGTAAATTGCACTGGAAAGATTAAAAATGTATTTGTAAATTAGCCCGTTCATGCACGAGCAGATGTAGAACAGGTGGGATTTATTATTGTTCACTGCTTACAGGTGTCTATACGCACTATCTATGCGTACGGGCAGCTCATACACCTAGATTTTGTTCTGTGCACACTTTGAGAAATACAGCCCCTGGACTTCAGAGACTTCTCTTTCCCAACAGCCCACCAGAGACAAACACTAGAAGTGTATTCTAGTCAGCCACCTGCCACTTTATATGGCACTTCAATCAAGAAAATACCCATGAGTTCTACTCCCTTAAAATGTTGCCATTTAGAATTATTGCTGCTCTAAGAGGGTGAAGACTAGACTAGAGCATGCAGCATGAAGCCATTGAATGTATCTTCCTGGATTTCTCCCTTTGTCTTTAAACCAGTAAACCCAATATAATATTAAACTTAAGAGTATGAGAGAAAACAAAACTGGCAGCGCAGAAGATTTTGTCCCTTAGTCCCACAAAGTTTTTGGTTTTCTCTCAGACAGCTCCCGCTGGCTCAATTAACTATTGATCAGATTTGTGGAACCGAATGTAAATAATTAACAAAAGTGGAGATAGCATCTGCAGCTCTGCAAACAACCTCAATACAGAGGCCTCTGTGTCTCTGATCAATAGGGCGTGGACAGCATGCATATCAGCCACTACGAGGACCTCTGCAAGGTGGCCACGGAAACAGAGCAAATCACATTTTTATCAGACATCGCAGCTGTGTCAGCAAAAAACATCAAGACCACAGTAGTAATCAGGCAGTGGCTGTTTTATTGTAGATACTGGAGTGGGGAAAACTATCTCTCTTTGACATTTAAAGGTAATCTAATTAATTCTCTGACGTGGCATACTAATAGATAATGAAAACTGAAATTGTTGTTGTTGAAGCACTGCAGTGCAATTGGACTCATACGGTCATATGGGAACTCCAGTGAGAGCAATGTGCTCCAATGAAAATCCATCATTGTATAAGCAGCTCTGAGGGAAGTGATAGCCTGGTTGTGTCCAACAAAGCCTGTGTAAGTAAAGATGTAACATACCGAGGGGAGAAAAGCATAAAGCTCCTTGGGGAAGGAAGTACTGTATAGCACTGTTGGGGGGAATTGAGAGAGGGCCTCTAGGTAACCCTATTTGAATATGAATGCCTCCCATGATCCACATCAAGGGCACTGACAGGGGCACCTCTATCTACCTCCAGCGGATGTAGTAGTGTGTCTGGGTATCTGTGTGTGTGTGTGTGTGTGTGTGTGAGTGTGTGTAGGTGCCCAACTGATCACTCTGTGCAGCCATCAGCCACTGCATTTTTTCAAGGTACTTTGTACAGTGCATTAATCACAGGGGCCCTTGAGCGCTTCCACGGATCCAAATATTCCGACCTTGAGGTTACAAGAAAGACATTAGTCCTGATCCATTCAAAGTATTGGAGACAGGGAGGGGAGCAGAGGGAGGGGGCAGAAAAGCTTTCAAGGTAATGAAATTCTGCCATAATTTAAAGGAAAAGACTTGTGGGGACAGGCCTGGGCCAGAGTAAGAAAAAAAAGAAGATTAAATTGGATTTTTTTCTTTTTCCCCTTTATTTTAAATTAGGCTTAAGTGCATGTGGGGGGTAGTTTTTCTTTCTCTTTTTTTTGAACAAAAGCATGATAACAGCATTAACGTCCAGAATGAATCGAATCATTTCCAAACCAATTAACCTTTGACAGAATGGATGAGTGGACAGGAATGAGAATGGTGCATAGGGGAGGGGAGAGAGAGAGAGGTGGGTGGAGGAGAGCGGGCAGCAGTGTGCAGAAACAGGAGTCTGGCTGGCAGGGACCTTGCATTTTGGGGGGGGATTGCTGACTGAGAGAATGACATTAAGGGGTCTGATGTTTAGACCAACACAGAAAACCCTGTTGGTGGTCGATAAGAATGGGAAAACTGGCATGGGAAATGCCAGTTGAATGTGCAGCAGACCTGCATGTGCACATAGACATGTACAAAAGGGGTATTGACGAAAAGAGTAAATAATAGTGGGCACGAAGAGGTAAGCTTGGATGCAGGGAACAGGAGATGCTAAGGAACGAAGAGGACACTACCCCACTCAATCTCACCTCCTTCTCCCTCCTCATGTCTGTCCTGTTCATCCTGACTGATAGTAGAGGGGGTCTGCAGTTAACCCCACTTATTCTTTATGCTGGCTCTCACTCCCTCTCTCCCTCTATCTATCTATTTCTATTCCTCCCTCACTGGCTTACACACAGCTGCAGCCGGTCCATTAAGTTAATTAAAGGCTCCATTTTGAGCTGGAGCCCGCTAGCAAATACGAGTGCCAATCAATAGATCTCTGGCTTATTTTGTGGGAGGGAGGGGGGACAGCACTGGTGCTGCATTCGGGGACATGATTTGTAGCCTTGGCAGACGAGCCATGTCCCTCTCTGTCTTGTCCTCTGTCTCTGTCTAATTTGGTAGCCACTGTGCCCCTTCCACAATCTCCTTCCCGTTCTTCACTGTGATGTCATCTATCACTTCACTCTGCCTTCTTTACCCCCAGCTATCCACGGCTTTTCCCATCTGCCTACAAGGAGTCACAGTCCTGTGTTTCCCTACAAGAGGGTATGTACATTTGTTTTAGTCACCATCTGCACAGGGGAGCCAGCTGTGTGTTTTGCAGCTGGGGTTGGAGGTGTGGGAGGCTGTGGTGGGCAGTAGTGGAGCTGAGATCAACAGGGTGTCCAGAAGGATGATGTGAGTTTGGGAACCAGGAGAGGAAATAACAGTGTGACAGAAGGGGAGGGCCTCATGATGAGAGACTGAAAGTGTCAATATAAGCTGTGACATGCTGGTTTGAGAGGAGATGGTCTTGGGAAGTGGTTGATGCCTGTCAAAGTGTTGTGTGTGGAAGCCTCACAGATAAAGCTCACCACTGCTGAAAATCGAGATCATGAAAACAAAGTTACTTCATTAGGATGTAACTCTAAACCCCATATAGGAGGTGGGTGATTCACATTGTAAGTCATCTTCAGAAATAAAATCTTCTCCAGTGATCCTCCATTTTCTCCAAAAATAAATTTTTTTGCAACTCTCTCATACCGCAGCAAGAGTAGAAGGCCCACAGGCTAAACAACCATCATCAGCTTCATGTGGCGTTCATCTGCTATGAATAATGGCTGAGGGCGGCAGGCGGTGTAGCAGTTCAAGATCCGTAGACGAGCTCGCTCTGCTGGATGCCTCCGTTCCAACAGTCCCTCCATTCCTGCAGTCACACCAGCAGCATGGCAGAGGCGCAGCTCATCGGGCTTCTTCCCAGCAGTCATTCGACAATTCTCTCTCTCCAGGGAAGCAGCCCATACAGGCCTTGATGGTTAGCCAGTGTTGTTTGTTGGAAGCCTTTTCCTTCCACCTCCTTCCTCTACTCCTCCTCCTCTTTCTCTTCTCATCTCTCTTTTTTTCAGTGAGAATGCCTGGTGCTTTTTCCACTTCTCTAATCTAAACTCCGTCCTTCTCTCTTCTCTCTCCTCTCAGAGAAAGCCCAGGGGGGCTTGTTCATATTCTCTCCTCTTATTGTGTTTCATCTTTTTCTTTATGACACAGAACTATCCCCCCAGAGTATCCAGCTTTCAGCCAGGGAGCTGGAGAAAACGCATGGTTAACCCTATTTTATTCTGTCTATTCAAAGGTTCCCCGACAAAGCTCTAGTGCTCACAGCAGATAAGAAATCATTCACATGGAGTAGAAGGGAAGGTTTGCTGCATTCAACAGAAGTAGAAGAGAAGGTCATTTTCTCTGTGGCATTCGAAAGGAGCAGTGCATTTCTAAGCAATATGTTGCACCATATTGTGCAACTTACAAAACAATGGAAGAGCTCACTTATCGAGGCATTTTTATGCAGCTTTATAACAGCTGTTGTGAAAGTGCTATGCTGCTGTACTTTTGGCTGGCTACAGTATCTGTTCTTAGATGGGTTACTTTAATCTCCACTTTCTACTTTCTGTATAGAATTTCAGGAGATAATATTAGCACAATGTTACACTTAGGCCTTGTCAATCATACACTTGAGTCTATGATATTATAACAAATTCAATTTAGATATGAGACAACACAGCCATTATTGTACCATAGGCCATTGCCATAAAGTCCTCCATACTGCTGGTCCATATGCATACTGTAAGACCATTTACTGTTAAATAAATGACAATTTGTCAAGAGCAGCACTGAGCTGTGAATTCACTCCAAAGCAAAATGATGTACCCATGCCATGTAATATAACTGTCAAAAGAAGGGGTTATCAACCATAAGGTATGACACATAAAAATGTAAATGGTTAGAAAAGGAGGGAGGTAGAGAAATAAGGCTACTCTCCATTGCTGTTTCTGCAATGACCTCATCTCTCTTTCACCACACTCTTTTGCTTTTGCTCTATTTCATTCTCTGTCTCTGTATCTTTCATTCTCTCGTATCAAGCACACACTCCCACTGCGTTTCTCAAGCACATGCTCCCTCATCCTCGGTCACCCTAACCACCTCATTTCTTCAGCCCTCCCTCCTCTCCAACTCTCACTCTGTGCGTAATTCAATCATCCCAAGGAGATGGATATCCATCCCCTAGGAGCGCTTACGCTCTCCATTTCCTAAAGCGCTTGATCAGATTAATTGATTGTCCCCCCCTCATCTCTGCGCCCCTTCTGCCGACTGAGGCTGGTGTGGTGGCGGAGGGTGTGCGGAAATCAGGTTTGCATTGATATTTGTATAAAATGGCCTTTTCCTTCTGCCCCCAGACAGACCCCGTAAAAGGACAAAGGGGAATAGATAAAATACATGAGCCGGGGGGGGGGGGTTGGGTGGCAACAGGGAAGGGTGGAAGCCTGCAGAAACAGACAGGCAGGATTTATAAAGAGGACAAAACAACAACCTAGAGCGTACAGGAGACACAGAGCTGAACAGGAGATAAAGGGACAAGATAAAGCTGATAGGCAATCAATGAAATGAAATAAACAAGGCTGTTTAAGAGGTGAATAGTACATGTGAGGTGAGTGTGTGTGCATGCATCTGTGTAGCATGATGTTTGGCTGCAAGCCTGCAGAGGGTAGAGATGGGAGAGTCAAACCAAGCCCCACAGGGAACGCAGGAAGACCTCAACTCATCCATTATAACTGAGAGCCAAGCGGCTGCCATGTCTCCTGATTGCTGAGTCCCTGTGAAGCTGTCTCTCTCTCTCTCTCTCTCTCTCTCTCTCTCTCTCTCTCTCTCGCTCTCTCTCTCTCTCTCTCTCTCTTTAGCTCCCCCTCTCTCTCCTTCCCTCTCTTTTTGGCACTGGGGATCGCAGTAGATTACGGTGCTGTTCCAGGCCTTTGGCTTCTACGTTATGGCATGGGCCAAATACACTCACAAACATACGCGTGCTCATGCACAGACACGCACGCAAACACACAGGAACACAAACACACATACACAGGGATAGGAACTCGCTCGTCTCTCTCTTATCTATCTGCCGCACATGTTCCCCATATGTGTAAAGCTTTTACCTGAGCACGCCATTACAGCTGAGGCTTTTACCTCTGGAGAGCCAAATTACCTTTCAGATACAACCTTCCTTTTTTCAGCTTGCCCTTGACATTTAGTTCACTTGCATTTCCCCTGTACATATAGACTCAAACACACACTATACAACCAGCATGCATCCACGTGCGCGCACACACACACACACACACACACAAATAGACAAAGTTGCATGCCCCCAGGTTCATAATTCTTCGTCATTAATACCTCACACATTTTCTACACATTCTTCTTCTTCCTCTAAAGTAACTTTCAACAAATACTGTATGTTTGCACTGTAGAACACACAGCTTAGGCAGGGCTATACTGTAACCACAGAGCTTACCACCTTCCTTTAAGATGAAAAGCATTTCATACCAGGTAAGGCTTGTTTTACATTTGTTTTATTAAGAAAGCAAAAGACTGGTTCTACTGATAGGGAAATGTTCCAATCCAATAACACTAGCCCCAGCTCTCTACTTATTGTCAAATTAAAACGAATATAAGGAGACTCCTTCACCAACACTAATTTATTTAAACACAGACTGTTTTGAAACCATAAAATGTGGTTAGGGCTGCACGAATAATTGCAGATAATTAGAAATTGATGTTTTCTGTTACCACAATTAATTGTGTACTTTATCAAAACCCCATTATGCAATATTTTTGATATTACCATTGATTTCAATTACTACCTCTTAAATGAATTGGTTGGTATCTGCTGATCCCACTGAGAGTCAACACCACATTCTGCAGTTATACGCAAGTTATAGGCAAGACTGCTCACATAAGCCAATTCTACGCTGCCTGCCCAGCGTGAAATGGTGGAGAGCTTTATTTGTTGAGGGGCTCTTATAGAAAGCATTTAGCGAGCCAAAGAGGCTGAGATGTATTTCTCAGGCGTTAGTGGGCCCAACTAAAACTAAAGCACGAGTGAATGCTGGCCTTACATTTTACAGGTAGCAATAAAGAGGGTTCCATAACTCAAAAACACATTTTGCTTTGTTTCTGCTCGATGTGTAAATAAGTTGGGCAAGTGTTTGCTAATGAATTTCCACAAGTATCTGATACGCTGATATAGCGTATCAAAGCGTGTTGCTGCATGCTGGAGTCTACTCTCTGTCATCTAGCAATCAAAGTAGTCACTTTCATATCTTTTTAGGGTTAAATTAACACCAGCTGAAAATCAGTTTTGTTAACTCTAGTGGTTTATGTGTACTGTGTGTGCTCAGCACTCTTGCACTATGGGTGCAGTTGCAACAGAGCACAGTTGTGACATTCAGTCAGGCCTGTTTGTCTATTTCATGGTCACATTGGTTGTTTGTTGCTGCGCAGAGCCAAACATGTACAGACAGCATCTTTGTAGGAGGGAAGCTGAACTCCTGACCTGAATACACATACTCATCAATGCAGACAGTCAAACTGACACAAATACAGTACACACACATACACACACACACAAGCACACACATACATACACACTCTATATGCTTGAGTACTCAGACCACAAACTAAATCAACACACCATTTATTTTTCTTTCCGAAAGACTCTCTCTCTTTCTTACTTTCCCCACTCTTTTTATTTGCTAGGCGGCTGAGCTCTCAGACTGGGATTGATCTTGAGCTGCCGTCTTGAACTTGTGCCCTAAGGGCAGCTCAGTGCAAACACGCAGCAGCCCCTCTCCACTTATTCTGATCATGGTTACACTCTGTTACACTATACACATATATAAACCCACACAACAGGTGCACACAGCAAGTGCCACCCCATCTCTACCTGAACTGCTTTCAACAAACACAAGACTGATGAAGACTGGTTTTAAGGAAACACTAATCATATAGGAAAAATGTGTCTCCTCCACTAAAACAGACACCGCTTCATAAAAACCTTCCATAGACACAAGCTATAAACTCTTCTTTTGCAGAAGATTTTAAAAATGACCAGCATGCGTATAAGTATTGGGGGAAAATCAATAAGCATAACAGCTGCACTGGATATGACAGCAACAATTTCATACACCACATCCCATTTGCAGAGTGCTTTTTCAGGGGCAAAGCACAAAAGAAATCCATTATTTTTTGCAAATGCAAAGATTCATTTGAACATTTTACGTAAATAATTCATAGACAGAGCTTTTACAGTGTTTTCACCTGAAGACGTCTGTCTAGCTAACTAGCGAGAAAGCTCATTCATCCACCTACCTTTCCTTCACTCTTTGAAGTAGGAAAAAAGGGAGGAAAAGGGTATAATTTGTTTGATTCATTTATCATTGCTTACTATGAATAAATGTCATTAAGAGTGGTTGCTGCACGGCAGTTGTGAAGTTATGGAATAGCTGGCAGCATAGTGAGAGCTGAAGTAAAGCAACATGGTGATTAGAAGAAAGCATCCAACCCACATACACTGTGCCAGTCAGGAGCCTAATGACTCTGTGGAGGCTGGCGTGTTGAAACACACACACACATACAGTACAAACACAAACACATACAATCACTCCCTGTGTTTTGCTGCGACTGCCCTGAGTTCCTACAGAGTTTGTGATTGATGGATTCTGTGATTGGTGCTGTGAGACAGGTGGAGCCTTCAAGTGAGCTAATCTACACTGCCTCCTACAGGATAACAGCCTACATTGGACCTGTGAATATGTGAGAAACTGTCTCATCACCTTCAGCCGAGTTGATAATGATGACGATAAATGGTGTTTGCATAGCACCTGTCAAGTCTTCAAATTCTGCTAGACAGCAAGGGGGGATTCAAACAATAGATTGTGTACAAGGACTCCTGTATCTCAGAGTTGTGTGTAATTGTAAATGAAAAATTCTTGGGTGTTCTCTGAGAGATATTTTCTTTGTAGGCCTATGTTTTTTCTTTAGGCCTTAGCTTTGCATTTGCTCCTAAAGGTCATTTAGTGTTACTGAGAGTACCTCCCATCCCCATTCTGACAAACAACGTTCCCTGATGGCACATTTTGCACCCGAGCTTTAGTCAATCCTTGCCATAGCTTTAGTCAGTCCTTACCAAAGGGCAGTGCACCTACCTTCCATGCAATGCGGTTTCCTTTGGTGTCATGCTCTAGCGCCATCGGGAACTCCCCACGCTCGTAGAACTTGCGAAAGGTGGTTGGTTTGGAAGGGCGCTCCCGAAAAGCCCCTGCAGCCGGGGGACCCACCACCTGTTCAGACACAAAAGAGAAAATGGGAATGAAGACAAAGGAGCAAAATAGAGAAATAAACAGAATAAGACGTACACAGCAAGTGAGTGTTGTTTTATGAAATCAGAATTGACTGTGTTTTCTCCTACAAGAGCAGAATCACTCCCACTGCTTTTCCTTAAAAGTAATTCAGGGAGACACATGTGCCTGCTCCTCTGCTCCTCTAAGGAAGGCAAAACACAGATAGTGTGCGCTTGTGTGTGCGTGTTGGCCCTGTAGCCAGAGGCACTGCCAGAGGCATTGTTAGGATCATCTTTTCTCTGCCTCCATATTGGATATGTGCTATTACTGTGCCTCTGAAAGCCAATGGGACTCCTATCACATCAGCCACAGTGTCTGCTGCTATTGTTATGGGGGCCATTGATGGTGGTAGCCATACAACAGATGTAAGTAAATGCAACACATTGAAGTAGAAAGGAGAGATTTTAAGATTAGAAAAAAAGAATGTCATTTTAATACCGTCTTCTATAGGACACACAAATTGGTGTAACCATTCAATTTTAACAAAACAACAAAAGTGTTGTTATTAACATGTTGAAAGGTACTACAAAGATGATGTGTTAAAAAAAATGACACATAGGAGCCTCGAAAGGACCAATTATCCAAAAATACCTGCAAAGGAACACTCATACTCCATTAAGAAAGTGATGGAGTGGGAAGCCACTCATGTACTTGAGGAATTTGGATTTAAATGATTGAAAACATTAGAGCTTTGCAACAGCATGTTGTAGTGGACGAATGACAGAATGTTGGAGCAAATCTTTTCCCTGTCTGTGTCCCTTGCGTGCATGCCATCTGTGTCGCGCTGCCACATGACTGGCAGATGTGTTGCTGTCATTAATCCTCAGATTACCACCCATTGAGAAACAGAATTTTCCCACAGCAGCCCACAGGCAGAGCAGAGTGGGACTGGGATGTGTTGTCTTTGGCAGGACTGCCTAAGATTGGTGTGCAACTTGAGAGATTTTAAAGGGTTTTAGTCTATTACTATGATCCTACTCAACGGCAGTTTAGCTTCTAATGTTACATCATTCACTAGTGTTGCCTGTTTGTTGCATAATTCAAAAAACAAAATAGATATTTAAAAAAAAGCCTAGAACCACAAATGTAGCTCAGTAAAACCGCCACTAAGGAATGATGTAACATGGAACAAAGTTTAAGTTACATGTGTGACGTGGTGCAGTTGGTGCCAGCATAGCTAGGCTCAGGAGAAACAAGAAGAGAGGAAAAACTATTATGAGGAACTCTGAGTGTCTCCGAGCACTCACTGCATTCAAACAACCCTAATGCACCGTGGGATTGCAGTGGAGTCATTTCAAATGAATCCGTTTGGAGCATTTGTTTACCATGCCAGGGAATACTGAATAATATTATGCTGAATTAATAGGTACAGGTTTGTATACCTGCAGGAGAAAGACTACCTTGACAAAATGTCTGTGACTAACAATGCATGTTAAACACAAGAAAAGGCACTTTTCAGTATCGCCTACTGTACTAGCCTAAAAGAAATCCATCACAACAAATTAAACGTGTATGCCTGCTATTGTCTTTGAAGTCCCGTCTTTTATTTTGAGTCTAATTTCAGTTGCAATGGTGTGTTGTGTCATGTCATGTACGGTAACAAAAAAGTGTTTATTTATTGTTTTGTAAAACCCTGTGTACAGTGCACTTCTGAAAAAGAGGCATTTCTTCCAGTTTTCCTTGTGTTAGATTTTTAGCAATTAGTCAATAATTGTTTGATTTGTTTTAACTTAGCATTTTCATGAATACTGTTTATGTCTTGTCACATCAAGCACAAAGTATAAGTTAATACAAGAATGCAATGCCTGTTGTTGTTTCATTTAGACTGTGAAATATACATCACTATGATCTGTTTGTCTTCCATCTTTTCTCGGTCTGTCTCTGTTCATTCCTTTCACTGCAGGAGTTGTTTTGCAGCCCTAGCTGTGCAAATAGGAAGCTGTAAAGCTTGCAAGATCCGTGCTGCTCCAGCCTGCAGGAGTGACAAAGCCCTCATATCCAGGTAGGTACGACAGCGGTTGAGCCACGCTGCACAGGGAGGCTAAAAATAGCTCAGACTGGGCAGCAAGGAGAGAATGAACTCAGACTGCTTTGACTGGCTGAGCAGCTTTTATGGTCAAAAATGATGACGCTGCAGTCACTTCCATGGCCTGTGTTCATGGCTGAGGTGTTACAAGCTTCACAGTTATTTCCTTGTTTTCTCTCCAATTATCATCACAGGCAGGCAACACACACCAACAGCCAGAAAGTTCCATTTACATGCATGCACAATGGCATATTTTCTTGTGGCTCTGCACACAAACCAAAGCCAAACACAGAAGCCCTTTCCTCCGCTACTGATGCAGGCTGCTGTCCCTAGCAGCTTAAGGAGAACTGTAACAGGAATAGCATTGTTGGGAAATTATGATGCCATTCCAATGATCTGCCTGCTCCTGTTCTGCCATTCATGACATTCGGGTCGATAGCTTCTTCACAGCAAGAGAAACACCACTATCACTGAATCCCAAAGTAAAAGCTACAGCCACTAACCTAGTTTGTCTTAGAGCAGCTTAACAAAAAGAGAGAGGCTGTTTCTTCTGTTTTGAACCTATGGAGAGGGCATGGCAAGCCTTTCATTAAGAAGCCCACAGTTTCCATGTTGTGAGCAATAACGTCCCTAAGTTCTATCTTGTATGGGTGAGCACGCATTTGTGTTAACTCAATTTAGACTAGCTGTGCTGATGACAACAACTGCTGCTGATTCTGTTGTACTGTTAGCTCTGAATGTCTCCAAAACACATTTGAATCATTGTATGTTTTTTTTCTGTCTTCCCTGACTCTGCCTGCATTTGTTGGGTGTGAGTAGCCACAAAGGCTGGTTGTGTTGTTATACGAAGTGAACAGCGTCATGCAGCGCAGCATACCCCTGTGTAATCCAAAATTCATCCCTGTTCTAAATCTCTGGCATAAACACAAACACAGACAGTGAAAAAGACAGAAAAAAGGAGCCTATAATATGAACCTATACAAGTGGAGGCTGTAAAGCGAGCCTGTGAGGCGACAGACTACAGAACAGAGAGAGAGGTGGTGTAAGGCAATAAAGGGAGGAAGTGTCTGTTTTGTGTGCCCCTGGTGCACACATCAGGGAGTCATAACAAGGCAGTACTGGTCAGATGAGCTCCAGGCTGTCATTTCTCTCCTTCGCCTTCACTCTGCCTCCAGATCCGTTTCCTCCCTAATGCTGTTGTCCACACCAACTAACTCCACCGTAAACCTGGCTGCTGCAAGACCCACAGAGGCAATAACACACAAACTGCATGCACGCACACACCACACATGCTGAGCTCCCCATGGGCAAGCCCCTGCAGAGGTGATTGAGCACCGGCAGGGCCTCGTGCTCCTGTCATTTATAAAGGTGTCACCCTGAGAAACAGAGATGCTCCCTCTAACCTTATTAGTATGGCACTTCCATGGCTTTCTTGCCTGATTTTGACACACAGAGTGGGTGGGGGTAGTCAAAAGGCACGAGGGAAAAATGGAAAAAGAGAAATTAAGAGAAAGGCTAAAGCGGGATAAAGGTGTATGGTGAGGAAGGCCAGAGAGAGACAGAGACACGAAGAAGCTGGAAAGAAATGGAACAAGAAGGAACAGAGAGAGACAGAGAGTGAGGAAATCAAGAGATAGAGATGGAGAATGGAGGAAGGTGATGGAGGAATAGAGGATATGACAGGAAGAGGGAGACAAGAGGTGTGGCTCATCAATTCTGAGGGTGAGTTCAGCATGGCGGGGCTGCTGCAGCATGTAGGTGATCCATCACTGGGCCTCCAGCTCCAGCTCTCTCTCTCTCATCTCTCCATCTCTCTGCCTCCATACCACCACCCCAAAACACCTCTGAATACCTCTGATAAATGTCTGGTGAAGGGCTGTCAATTCATTGTCAACCCTGCATTGCCATCACTACTGCACTTCTTCAAATGAGGCCCCCGTTAATCTCCTTTTTCATTTCCATCCATCTCCTACCACCCTTCTGCCTTTTGTCTGTCAGGGCAAAAATGCATTTTGTTGCGTTGTTTTTGTCGGGGGAACAAGGGTGCCACTGCACATGGTGCATTGCATCACCTGTCTACTGAGGCAGCAAAGGGGGAAGGCACCTGCTTGCTTGCTCGCTCGCTCACTCTCTCTGCATTTCACTGCTGTTCTCGGTTGAGAGGTTATTGAAATCTAGCTTTGTATAGAAGGCCGCCTTTCCTGAGGGAGGGAGCAGGGTAGGTGAGTCACAGAGGATGGAATAGACAGGCCAAGGCTCTCCTGATAAGGTCAGCTTGCACATCGCTGCCACAGGCAAGAAAATTAGCTCTCTTTATTTACAGGGCATTTTCCGCCATAGCTCAGCCCACTGCCTACCCTCTGGCCACCAGGGATACAGGCTGGGCTAGAGATATATGCTTTATTCTCAAACTGCATTTAAATGCACAAGACACAGACAAAATAATGGAGGTATTTAGGCTGTTTGAGAATCTCGGCCATATGGTCAAACAATCATTCAACAGGATATTTTTGCTTACTCATTCCCTCTACAGGGCAAAACACAGACTGGTGGGAGGTTGATTCCTTTCAGAAGAATAAATCTGCAATATTTGTGCAGCACTCCATTAATTCCTCATGACCAAACAGCAAGAAGTGCAATCAGTCTGAGAGTGAGTTTCATTATGTGCAGAAATTAGGCCTGTTGTGAGAGACAAGGTCGGATGAGAACAAATGAGTAAAGAGCTCTCACTGGACTGGGAAACCACAGAGTGATGAAAGGTAACAGAGTCTTTTGTTCAGCGCTCACAGGACCATAGAGGTGTGCTTTACAATTGTCACTGTGTCAGAGGCTTTTGCATGAACTATACTGTGCACACAGGCACAAGGGCAGGGATGTTTGTAATGGAAAATGACGACACTGCTAGGCGACACACCTCGTGTCACTACAAAGACACAAGGATGAAACAGGTGACAGCCCCCTACTATTCAACTGTGCTCAAGAGGGAAAACTTTAAAGAAGAACTTCAAAAAGAAGCTTCAAGCATTGAAGAGCGCCCCACTGTTGTCTGTCTCCTCTAGTTTAACCCCATCACTTAAAAGAACAGCATAGACATGGGGAGACGTTAACGGGATGTGAAAGAAAGAGTTGGAGGTAGGAAAGTGAGGGGAGGAGTGTAAGTGAAGACTCTGCGTGAGCGAGAAAATAGTGAGCAAGACAGAACGAGGGAGAGAGAGGGAGTGAGAATGCCCTGAGTATTTTCCATTTTCTCTGTGTGGCCCACTTATCAGCCAGGCAGCAGGCCAGCCTTGTGCTTGCAGAGCCCTATTGGCTGATTCATATCACCAAACCACAGTTGAGATGATGGCTCAGAGTGAATCAGCCTGCATGGCAAAGGCAGAATATAGTAGCTCTTACTACTTGTTAGGGGAACGGGAAACCACATGCACTGAGTTCATGAGGCTAAACTTAAAAGAAACACGCACATTGTTTGACTCACATAAGTCTGAACTAAACCTGGATGCACTTTCAATGTGCACCTACACTGATGGACACCATGGAAACACACTATAGCTGCAGTGATTAGTCGATCGAAAGAAAATTAATTGTCAACTATTTTGATAATCGATTAATCGTTTCAGTCATTTTGTGTCAAACATTTGCTGGTTCCAGCTTCTTAAATGTAATGATTTGCTGCTTTTCTTTGTCATTTATGATAGTAAATGAAGAGTCTCTGGGTTTTGGACTGTTGGTTGGACAAAAGAAGCAATTTGAAGACGTCACTCTGTCACGGCTCCGCCATGCTCATGATTGTCCCTTGTGTTTCTGGTGTCTTCCCCTCCCTCTTGTGTCCTGTGCTGTCTCTCTGTGTGTGTGTGTGTGTGTGTGTGTGTGTGTGTGCGCGCGTGTGTGTGTGTGTGTGGAAGGCGTGGCTGTCATCTACTCATCACCCGCCCTGAGTCCACAATCAGTCTGCACACCTGCTACTCATCACTCTGCAGTATTTCTACCCTGGTCTTTCATCCCCTCATTGCCAGATCATTGCTTCAGTTTGTATGGTAGCAAGCTCTCAGGCCTCAGTGATTGTTTTTCAGTGGATAGTTTGTGTAACTATTCTCGCTCACACTAAACCTGTTTTCCTGTGCTCCAGGTTCCTCATCTCCGTTGGTTTATCTGCTCCCCTGCGACTCATCAGTCTGTCAGTCTGCTTCCTGTGTTCCAGCCAATCTTCCGACCACTCGCCACGCCTTCCCACAGCCACCAGCGTCCTTTCCCCCGGGCTTCCCTAACTCACCGGCTCCCTTCTTCACCTCTCCACTCCCGTGTTCTAAATAAACCAGTGTGTTCATTTTTCAACCCAGTGTCTGTGTCTTGCGCTTGGGCTCCACCCGGCGATATGCAACACACTCTCTGTGGGAAATTGTGATGAGCATTTTTGTTTTCCTTTTTTTTTTTTTTTTTTTACATTTTATAGACTAAACTGAACTTTCGATTAATCCTGAACATAATCGGCAGATTAATCGATAATGAAAATAATCTTTAGTTGCAGTCCTAAAACACACGTGTAAAGTACACCACACACATGCAGGTTGTGTGTGTGTGTGTGTGTAGTCTTGTTATAATTAACTGACTTGTCAGTTGAAAATTGAATTTCAGCAAATTTTACAATTTTACTAAAACACCTTGTTGAAAGAATTACCACTGTCTTTTTTAAGTTGTTTACCGCAATGCAATGTAATATATGGCCATAAGATACATATTTGTGCAGCAACATCTCTGTTCAATTTGTATGTGTTCATTTTTGTATGCTAGTGTGTGTCGGCAAAGGGAACAAAACACACTTTCTAGTCCTGGCTGTTAAGAGAGTGGGGCACGCACTGATCCAATGCTTTGTCTTTACAGCCCCAATCAGTGACGACACCTGAAGGTATTAAAACACTGCGCTGCGCCATGAAATTAATGAGACACAGAAGTAAAACTGCATCCCTGAACTGGTGAGAAAGAATTTAACTGTCCTCCCAATTTTATTCATCAAATAAGTAGATTCTTGTCAATAAACATCCTCATAACAGCATTTAATTAATGACAGACTGATAACCACCTCATATAATATTAATGTTCCTGAAATCAGTAACAACACTCTTTGTTTTAGAGTGGTTATGGGCTCAAAATAGCTGCATGACTCATCCAAAAGTTGAAACCTAAGTTTGTTTTGCAGGTAGTAAGGAGACCATCCACTATAAGGAGGCAGTCATAGAAATAAACAGCCAGACAGGGAGATGCTGAGATGGGCTGGAACCAGGCGAGGAGATAAGTAGATAGACAGTGAGACAGGCAAGCAGGTGAATGTAGCCGTGTGACCACACCCCCGCAGCCACACACACACACATTCACAGTGTCACAGGTAGCCTGGCACTGACAGATCCCTGAGGAATGGAGGGAGGCATGGGGAGATAAGCAGACTGCACATGGCAAGAGATACAGGTTCTACCTCTGATATGGGAATATTGTTTAACAGTGAAGAACATTATCTAGGTGATTAGTATGTATTTCAAAATGAACCCCAGGCCCTTGGTCTTATCACATGCCCAGTGTGACTTTCTATTCCTGGAAGTCAGTCTTGCTGCCTGTAAGGCTGTCTGTTAAAAATTATGGTGGAGGTTTGCTTACAGAGACACCAAGCAGAGACCAAAGCCCAGCATGGTCTGAAATTTGACCTTTACATAAATTAATCGGGGGGGAAAGCACACTGAAGGCTACATCCCTGCTAGTACATACCAAAGATACACAGTCTGCCTCACTCAGCTGCATACATCCAGTCACACAAAAACACACACACACACACACACACACACACATATATATGTTATCTTCTCCCTCTCCATTTCCTTTACTTACTTGAATGTAACATACATTTTTTTCTTAATCCAAAATGTGTTTACTCCTCAGACTAAGAGTGGAAAGGGTTTGCTCCCAGCAGAGGTTGTTACAGGAAACAGTGAGTGGTATATAGGAAACAGAGGTCTGTTCTTGAGACCTCCTGCGAGGATAATGCTCTGAATGATAGTCCACCCTTTGGATTAGCTCAAGAGACAAAGAAAAAAACAACTTTCACTCTCCGGATGCCTTAAAAACAGGCAATGTCTCTGACGCCTCAAATCTCACACTGTGCTTGCTGCAGCAGCTCTCTCAGACTGAGAGGCGACACTTTTGGCTGAGCTGCAGGGAGGCACTCACACAAAGACATACACATGCACGCAGTCACACAAACGGAAAAAATAAGGAGCTAAAGCAAAGACAAGGCTAAAGCCCTTTGTGCCAGCCACCCCTGGCTTTTATTCAGAGAGCAGGATTAGTACGTAAGTCATACAGCTCTCCTTCAGTTTTATTTATCCCTGCTCTTACAATCCATCTATCCATCCATCTATCGAATCACCCCTCCCCCCTTTTCCACCTCTTGCTCTGCATTGCAGGTTGCTGATGCTCTGACAGTGAAACAGGTGTCTAGGCTATTAGTATGAGTCTCTCTGTGCCACCTCCTCTATCCCACACCTCTCATGACAAGCATAAATCAAGGCTGTGTGAATGAGTAATAGTGGTCTTGCTATATTAGCTGCGGTTACATGGACATTGGACAATATTTCTTTAACCCGATTGAAATCATTGTGATTAGAGATTCTAACTTGACTGTTTACATGGATGCTACATAAAGTGATCCGATAAGATGTGCATTTACATGCCTCAGAGCATTTAATCAGAATATAACTTTTTTGACATGTGCAAAGTGGTTCCGTCCACTGTGGCGTCTAATCTGCAGAAGAGAACATAAGAAGAAGAAGAAGTTGTTTTTTTCCGCCTTCATCTTTTCAAACACTTGTTTGTTGTACCAGCCACAGACCAGTTTTGTTTTCCTACAGCCATGTTTCTGTCCCTCCCAGTAATTCATATCCAATATATTTATTCCAACCAGAGAGAAACGATTGGATTAAGCGTTTACATGGTTATTAGGCGCTAATATTTTCCTATTGAACGAATTATCAATGGTTTACACCACCCCTCTCAACCTGATTGAAAAGTCCTTCCGATAGGGCCAGTCTCTTCCAACTGAGGTGGTTACATGAGGCATATTTATTCTGACTGGGCTATTATTCTGATTATTAGTGCCTTTCGTCTCATCGTCAAAAACCAACGATATAGCTTACAGTTGATGCAAAAGATCTCGAAAACAGGCCACAGCGGAGAAATGATTCAAAAGAGTGTATTACGGTTTATTGATTAGGCAAGAGTTAAATATGACCCCCCAAGTTCAGTCTGAGCAGCAAAATCCCTTCCATCTTCAATCATAAAATGAACACTCATCTATTTAAGAGGTGTGCTACGTCATCCTCTCCCCCCTGAATCATAATCGCTCTCCAATATCTTTCCCCTCTACTCACTCTAATTTCCCCTCATAAAAAGGCTGCCTTCTACGACTCTCCTTGGCTTGAATTTTTATGTCTTCTTGTGGCCCATCTCAGAGGAATGTTGTCAAGGTAATGTGATGATGACCCTTAGACTCCTCATTATATCACTTAGTATCAGAGCATCATCTTAATGTCTAAAATGTTAATGTAAAAACACAGCCAAGACAGTCCAGACGACCTTAAAAAAGTGGCAGGGAGTTGTCTTTTATCTGTCTCAACTAAAGGTCTTAGTCACAATCTCTTACATTAGCACGCACATCAGCATCTGTGTCACAACCTTATTCAGACAGCCAGACAGACAGTCCAAACAAAGTCAGTTAGATTCACCAACACTAAAGAGATGGGTGTCAGAGTGACAGATGGAAAGTTGAGCATCTGTCTCTGTGCTGAACCATTTGGCTGAAATCAAAGGGAGATGAGGGCCTTCAAAGGACAGGGAAAGCCACGTCTGAGGCCAGACATGCTCTGGTGTGCTCCGCAGATAAGGGCCAAGAGGTTATATTGCTTTTCTTCTGTCTCTCCCTTTGTTCTCCTCTGTCTTAAGGGAGTGAGAGGGAGAGAGAGGAAAAGACAGTGAAAAAAAGTAGAGAGGCAGAGAGAGATAGAGAGAGAATGAGTCATGAACAGGTTGCCTGTCTTCCTCTGCCTCAGCACGGTGTGTTGGTCAAACACTCGTTAGTAGAATTTGCTCGTTGTTTCCGGACGGTGAGGGTAATAAGCAGAGGTGGCTGGAGCAGACGGGTGCCAGGCCGTGATGTGGATCATTCCTGACAGTATCGGAGTACTTTTGCCTTCCAGCCCTTCCCTTTCCCTGCCTTCTCCTGCTTGCTGTGGCAGAGCCGTTGCCTCCAGCGTAGTTTCAGCTGGATGCGAGGCATGAGCTAAATAGCACAGAAATCCTCAGTATAATTCTGAAGGGAACGTACACACTACTTCAAATCGCAAAGGGTTTCTTGGCACTGGTTGAAGAACACCACAGCCCTGGAGCACCATCTATGAAGTTGGCTGCTGTGCGTTTTAAACTGCATTCAGTGTGCAAGATGGTGGCACTGCTGCACTTTTGCTCTGCCCTCCCATCCTTCTTCTCTTTAGAGAGAGAATATTCCCTTCATAAGTATTCTGACAGAAACATTTTTTGTATTGCAACATGCTTGTTTTCTAACATTTATTACAAGATAGCATTTGCTATGTTTCACTAATGCATGGTGGATTTTGTCATTGTCCTTGAGGGATTACAGACATACAGCCCATTTTGGTCTCTGCACTGGTCAGCAAAATTCAAAAGGTCAGACCAATGTTATTGCATTGATGGTGATTTTAAAAGATTTTCTAAGCGGGGGGTAGCGAAACAAAGGCCACCAGTTGGCATTATTGGAATGGAATAACATTGTTTGTCAGATACATTGATTTTTCTGCCACTGGTTCCTATTATGTTGATGTAGGCAGTATGTGAGCTGCCACATATGACCCTGTAGTGAAGTGTTTAACACATGCCTAACACCGGCAGATTAGAACACTAAGAAGGGCCCATTCTCCTCTAGCAAGGACAAGTCAGTGTGATGGCTGATAATGATGGAGGATGGGTGAATAAATGACTAATGTCCTGTCAGTTTAATACACTTAAGCAGAGCCTCATTTAGGTTTAAGTTTAGCTGTCTTCTATGGGCAGTATGTGCCACTTGTAACAGGTGCATTTACATAAGGAGACAGACACACCATAATAATGTGGTACACAACATAATATAAACTCTTGATGAAAACTGACTTAACTCGGAAGTAATTGAATTACAATTAAAAACAAAAGGAGGGTCAGAGTAGTTTGAATGCCAATTAGCTGCATTTGTCAGCTATAAAAGAGGTCTGCCTATCAGCACTTTAATACTGAGATCTAAATTGTTTATTATGTCAAGAGGAACAGGTTTAAAAATCCTGACAAAATACATAGTGTGTCAAATTAGTTACCAAAAACATATATAAAACGCTTTAATGAGGGCTTAAATTAACAGTTTTACTGCTGATGATTCTTTATTTTTCAGCATTTCCCATCCCACATTTTGTTGTAAATATCTAACATACTGTATGTTTCAATTAAAGGTTATTTTCATTACTCCCACTACGTTAAGAGCTGCAGGTGTATTTGAATGTAAAGCCGTACAATACACCTAAAGTATACAATGAATTCAACTGTAATTTTTAACCATAATCATTCAATTTTTAAATGCACAAACTACAGTGCTAATCTCTATAGGCCTACGACAAGTAGGCGGCCAAAATCAAACTTTTTAGTCTTTATTTCTGTTTATGAAACAGTCTTGGATGATTTTGGTATACATCAGTGGAATTAGAGAAAATACTGTAAGCTTGAAAGTTAGTAAAACTAAATTCCCTGATTTGTGTTACATAAAGTCATCACTTTACTGTCTTACAGCCACCAAGCATGTTAAAGCTGTATAACACAACATTAGCCGCCAACATATTGAGCAAACTGATTTTATGGTGATCCCTAAACTTGGTGTGTAATAGACAAAATAACCCATGTCAAGCGCTGTGTTTGTGTGTGTATGTGGGTTAGGTAATGTTTAATATAGCAACATCAAAGTATGTCCTCATCTTCATCTGTGCTTTTAATACGACTGCAAAAACAAGCACATAATTCAGCCGTTGCCCCTGCATTCTTGCTTTTGATACAAGAAGGACACTGCTCATAGAAGAGGCATAGGTCTAGATGTCCTCTGCATTGGTTATCACATGACATAGGGCTAATTAACTCTAGAGCGGAAAATAGAGGCCCTGCAAGGAGCAATAAACATTCTCCATTAAAAGCCATCTAATTAGAATGCAGGCTACAAGGGCTTGAAGGAGAACATAACAAACACAGAGGCCAGTGTAATTGTCAACCAGGCTCTGAGGAAAGCAAACATAATAGACATAATCAGCCGAGCACTTCCTATAAGGTCATGATAGAATGCTGTGGAACTACTTCTCCATAACTGACTGAAGTTTCCAGATGGTGTTTTCCTCAACCGCAGAAAAGGTCACAGACATTTCAGCAGTCATGCACTTCAGATAGCATGCCATCAATTATGACCTAATCTATCTGTTGGTACCTGGTGAGAGGAGCATGGGGCACAGAAACCACTTCTTGTTGAGTAAGTTCTGCCAAATTCATTCATAGTTGAAATGTAGCTGTTCAGTGTGATCAAAACACCACGTTTTGGTTTCCAGTGGATCAAAGCAAAGTCTCAAAAGAAATGGCATTGCACAGACAGGCTTTACTTCCCTTTAATGGTCACTTCTAATTAACAACATTTCATGGGTAGAAAATATCTTTAAACAATGTTCAGAATGTGCTTCTATTTGGGTCGGGTTTTCCACTGCTTTTAAAGTAAAGAGCAAGGCAGACAAAGTCAAAAGTTATGGGGGAAACTAAAATTTCCAAGTCAGCCAATGCTCCGTCCATTCAAGGCCTTTAGGCTCCGTGATTGATCAATAGCAATGGAAACGTCAGCAGGCCTCCAGAGCCCATTGCCAATTTAACCTGTTTTACCATGACTCAATTCTTCCTCAAATAACCCAGCTGCTTACCGGGATGGACTACAGGCTTCTGGTGCTGATAAGATGAGTGTGCGGGAGCAGAGGGAAAGATGGATGCAGAAAAACGGTTTTAGTGTGTGCGAGGGAGGGCTTGTGTGTCTACAAGCACCACTGGTTTAGAAAACACTTCCACGAGGCAGTTCAAGTGAGGCAGACGAACAGACAGCATGGCATCCAACGGTGGAAACTTGCTCAATTTGCCTTTACTTGCAGAGGCATGCTTCACACACAACACAGACACAAAATACCCCAACCGGCTTCATGGCCAATTTATGTATCACGCTGGGCACATTATGAGTTCCTGTATCAGGTAAATGTGTTTGGAGCGATGCGGGAGAATGATTTTGACTGTGAGTGTCAATCTTGGTCAACAACTGCCTGCTATCCATATAACTGACAATGGGCTTATTTCTGTCTCAAACTTGTGGCCTTTTTTATCCTTGTTGTGTTTATGCTCTGTTATTACTGGATAGAAGAAAGGATTTAATCATTTTAAATCAAGCTTTAACTGATACACATCAGACTATTAGACACATTTTTAAATCTGGTTTAATTCTGAAGCAAATTAAATTCAAGACAGCATTTTAACTAGGTTTATATTGCAATTTAAAGTTAGATTACATTTAATCAGGTTGCATGGAAATACTAGACTAATTTAAACCCTAATCAAGTATCAATTCTAAACTGTCACTTGTTTAATTTGAGATGGCTTTATTTATTAAGATGACACTCTGAGGTTAGAGTGTCAAAGGCAAAAAGACAAAACACATCTCTGACACAATCTTAACAAGAAATGGTTCTGCTATCCACTGAAGGCAAAATTACAGCAATACTAGTGCATCTATGTTCTGTTCCATCTTATTATTTGGTTATTATTATTATTTATTAATACTATAATGTTGATTATATATTTTATTATAACATATAGTAATTGTTTCTGTAAACAGTTTCATCTTCAGGGACCTGCCTGGTTGAATGACGGTTCTGCAGACAGAGAGAGAGAGAGAGAGAGAGAGAGAGAGAGAGAGAGAGAGAGAGAGAGAGAGAGAGCATAGGGGGCTGAGACATCTGCTCAGGTATATAATGATGATGCTGTGGGGGAGGAATGGAATAAGATATGGAGGTCACGTTTGACCTCCACATGGAGTCTCCATCTGTCCCCCGGGGTTAGTGGGGTGAGCCAGGGATGACGGTGGGGCTGGGGGGGAAAGGGGGTTGGCGGGTTGTGGGGAGCGTTGTAGCAGACTTGGGGACGGTCTTTGCCAGCTCAATTTTTATCCCAAAGGCCAAGCAAACAGTAAATGAGGTGCGCTTGTTATAAAAGCAGTCTATCGGCTCAGCAATCTGCAGACCCACGCCACACAAAAGTTGAGTTTGGGATCAGGTGTAGTGTGTATGGATTTGCCCTCTCAGGTGAACTGTGCAATACACTGTCTTAAAGAGGATCACGTCCATGTTCTCACGTGTGTGGTGTGGTGTAGTGTGGGACACAGGAGAGTGTAGAGACATCATTCTTCATCCTTTCTTTCAATTCTTTTCATAAAGGAGCATTTCCTGAGAGAAAGGGCTTCATGACACTGAAGACCTTGAAAATATCGTCAGAGATGGTCTTTGGTAAAGCGTATTTGCAGTACACTAAAAGAGGAAACATTACAGGATGTGTTAGGGCAAACATCAAACAAATTACAGACTACATAAATCAATTACTGGGCATGACGATGATCTAAGGCCAAATATTCCACATCTTCATCAAGAGTCTATAAAATCAATTGTATCCTATCTACGTGACTGATCCCAAGTGAGCTCAATAGCTACATATTGACCAAATGTTTTGACTTTTAGGTAGGTGTTTAAACAGAGAGATGGAATAAGCTATCCTGGTTCCACAACTTTGATTTGCCACCCACATCTGTGATTTGTTCAGCAACTGAAATAAGTCTGGTGTTGTGCCAGACGTCTGGTTGGAGAAACAGTCGACAAATCAGAGCCTTTTAGGCGGAATAACTAAAAGCTACATAGCTAGCCACCTAGCAACATTCATCAAAAATGGCCACACTGTGACAAGCGTGGATGAGATCGATACACCTCTACAAGTTGCTGGAAGTTGACTTACAGAAATAGAAACTCTTCAAGCGCCATATTTTTTTTTTTTTGATTGATGTGAAAGCCGTTAAGTTAACTGCTCTTAGCAGCTGCTACCGCCGTTTCTGTGTCAACTGAAAATGATATCTGCTGGACAAATATATCACTCACTAGTGATGGGTTAGGGCAAAACAAAACATCCCTCCCCCAACAAGAACTCAGTTAATGAACACAATGTCAGCCTGAATGAATGAACTACAACAAAATAGCAATTCTGTCTTATTATTAGGCTAGAAATAAGCAAAAATTAGGCTGGGCGATATGACAATATACTGTATACTGTGAGACAATATAAATTTGTCAGACATTTTGTCATACCCTTAATATTGTGAAAGCTGTACCTTCAATATCGCTTTTGGTACAGGCTTTTTCACGTAGGAGAAGCACAGGTGTAATTAATAACACTAATGATGACTGCATTTAGTTTAGGTTAAGTTTAGGTAGTTTAGGTTAGTTTAGGTTCTGTGCTCTAATATTGTGCATGCTTGCTGATTGGCATGGCTTACTGGGACACTTAAATGGAATGGAATGTGGTTTTCTTGCTATGATAAGTCTGAATCTCTGCCATAAAAATTTTGGACAATGTTGCAAATCAAAGAGCAGGACTGCACTAAGACAATATTGGATTTTTAAGATTTTTGAAGTATGAAGTAGTTTTTGAAGTCTCTTGATTTGTCTGGTATTTAATTTGCCGGATTGGCCAAAGACAAATATTTCCATATCATTATTATACCATAAAAGACTATTTCAATCATATGACTCACTCATACCAAATAACATAAGAAAATAAATGTCTTATTTTCCTTTATCTGTGTCAACTGCGATGTTCACATGTACAATATGTGCATTCATGTCCATTCGTGTCACAAGACTATGCAGGTGTTTGCACTCTCTCCCCGCTCCCCCGTTATTTTTTGTTACCAAGCTAGAATAAGCCTCTGACACAGAAAATAACAGCTTTGTTCCCCTCTCTGTCTGAAACACAAGGTGACGACCTCCCACCAGAATGTAAAGTGCATCTTTTTTTGATGCTAGGGGGTGAATCATTAGAAAAAAAGGAGTTTCAGGGGCCTGTGCTATTGATTCGATTTCTATGACCACAAATACTTTAAAGCATAATAAGCTTATGCTTCAAGTCCCCATACCCTTTCAAGGCTTGAAATGGCCTTGTCGTTACCTACAAATCACAGCTCTCTGCAAAGCTGCCCTCTCTGGAGCGATATGTCAGTGACCACAGGGGAGGAAAAAAACAGAAGGCAACAGACACAAGCAAGCCTCTGAAAAATTTAATGGTTTTTGTTGAGGATTTAGCCAGTAGTACGGCAGTGTGGGCGTATCATTCATGTTTTAGACGTAGCAGATCCTCTGGGGAGATGGTGAATATTAAAGGGCTTTGCAGGAGCCTTCTTGGTGAAGGCTCTTGACACGAGATTTGTTTATGACCTTCAAAAAAGGAGGAGGAAGTCAATGATAGCTCTGAGTGCCTCTTTTGCATCTCAAGGCAGTCCCTGAAAAAAAGAGAGCTACAGTTTCATGTTCAAGTATTTACTGTTGTCATCAGAACTGTGCAGCTCTTCCACTTCTATTTATCACATAGCCGTGACTCTTTTAAGTGCAGTGTGAACGTAATAAGGCAATAGCTGTCTGCAAAAAACTCAGAGGCTCAGAGCAGAAGACCTAGTTAAATTGTTTGCATCAAAGTACCCAAGACTGGACAGTCAACATTTTAGAAGTAGAAAAGATATTGAAGTGAGAGCCGGGGGATTGCTGACAGAAAATATTAAAACTGACACTTTCCCTTAATTCATTCATTAAATTATTGCTGACCATGGATGCCTCAACTTCTGATGCAGTGCTCTCGTTTCACCATGAACCAAGTCAAAACTGTCAACATAAACATCAAAACAAAACACAGAAATCAAAATATAAGGTATTCTTGGAACTTCCTGAATAAGTAGAAGGTTTTACCATATTCCTGACAAAAAACAAAGACAATGACATGTTGCCAAGTTTGCATGTAGGAAATATACTAAAAAATAAAAAATTCTTATGCTGCAAGCACGCTGTCTTCATTTTCACCCTTAAAAGAACGAGATTCTAATGAAGAGCTTGGTGTTGTCTAAAAAAAAATAGGTTGGGGATAATTGCCTGAGAGATCAGGCAAGTGAGAGTAAAAGAATGCCTCAATCTGTCAATTTAAGCGATATGACTGTCTGTGACATGCTTTGTTGCTCACCAGATGCAACTGCTTCTGTGTAAAAGTGCCAAGTGAGAATTAGAAGCAAGAAGAAGTAATATGTGAGGCATCTCAGACTGTGTTCCTTATATATGACACCGCATTCCCCTAAAACAGAGCAAAGCATTCCACAACTCTCCTCCTCACACGAACTGAAGCAACTGATGACAAAAGGTGAACAACTTCTTGAATACAACTTGTTGAATAAGTCAAACTTGTACAGTACAATACTGTAATTAACACAGGTTTCAGTGTTAAAAAAAAGTGTGATGGCACATTTTTCTTTTACATAAGCTCTGGTTTATGTGCAGCAAAGACCGGATGCCAGTGTAAATGTGCTGCTGGGAGACTTACAGTCTATCACCATAGCTGCTCCTATGGCCTACCACATATGCCAGAGTACAGCGGGACGCTACACATACATCCTTCAGTGGCCTTTGGTGGCTAACAACAACATCATCCTATTTTAATTAGATCATTTTTAACTGGTCATGCAAATGTAGTCAGTTCCACAATTCTAAAAGTACACTAAACCATGGACCGCAGTGACAACAAATTTGTAACTCATCTTGATCTAATACATTTCCAGGTACAGAAGACCTACCCTAGACACAGCTAGTCCAGATTTCTAATAATAATCTATTTTTTGGCTGCACAAAAGCTAGTTTTACTGACCAATCAATACAGTTCATCAATAAAGACTAATGCCAACTGCTATACAAACCTATTACACTTTCCTGATCCATCTTCATTTGCAGTAAATGAGAGGAGAGGAAGACCAGACATGACTGTCTTTAGAAATTAGTCAACTTCTTCGAAACAGTTTAACTACACTGGAGGTCCATGATGGGGACCGCTCTGTGAGGAAATCATGGTCTGGGAAAAGGGACACAAATACAAAAATAAGTGCACATTAGTTTCTTTAGAACACATAAAAGCTTTGGTGGCTAGGCAAACAAATAGACAACTCTTAGCTTGTAAAATAATACTCAAATAATGTGTTGCGTACTACTCCAACTACCCCAAAAGCAGGTTAGTCTATAAAACATTCCCCTTTCATGTTAATGTGGTATCTCCAAGATGTTATAAAAAGGACATTTGCATTTTTCTTAGCATATGGCTTCAGAATTTCATAGTGTCTAATCATTGCGTTATAGCTTTGGAATGGGCTCTAAAAGTGTCATTTTAGCCCATAAAAGTTATTGGATAATTTTAGAGTTCTCAAATCCCCATACTTGTGTGAAACCCACCCAAGCTTGTCTGACCAAAAGAGTTACACACACTCACACACAGACCACAGGAACAGCTAAATGAAGGTTGAGGAGAATACGTTCAGGCATTGTGGTTTTTCCTTTTTCCACTGCTATCCCATCTCTGTGGGCTATTTAGTGTGTTGAGATTCTGCTCTGCACAAAGAGCAGAAAGATGATAGGTTCTGCTGAATAACAATAGAGAAATGATAGAGGCAAAGAAAGAGGGGATAATTGAAAGCTGCAAGTAAGAGGCTGCCCCCTCCCTCCATCCTTTTCCATCAATTGTAACTTAACCTAGATAGTGGTGCCACACTGATGGCAAGCATCCAGACTATCAGTGTTCATGTAATCTACCACACAGAGCACAACTTACTCAGCCTCTCTCTGTCCCTCTGACTCTAATATATAGTCAAAAGCAATGTTAGTTAGTGTATCAAGCCAAAACTCTGTTAACCGTTAACTGAACGTTTGCCAGCTAACGGTAACAATGTCAAATAACTTCACTCACCACGGAGTTCTTCATAGTGGCCTTCACGGTGAAGCCTTGTGTTTTTAGCTCCGTCTTGTTCCTCAACATATCCACAGGTTTGTCTTGAAAAATGACGACGCGAATCCAAACCGAAAATGAAGAGCAATGTTACTAATTAATATTTCTGTGGCTCTCAAAACGTGACGCCCGTTGTTTTTTGTAGTGGTTGCTATGCAACTTCAGAGACGCTTTGGTCTGGTTGCTGCGGAGACGTGTGTTTCCTTGTTACCATAGAAATTCCAGGGCACTGCTGAAAATGTGAGTGTCGTGGTCAGTATGCACAGGATGCCTGAGTGTTCACGATAAGCATTAAATAGGTTCTATTTTTTATTTCCTTTGCTCTTGTTAAAACGATTATTATTATTATTATTATTATTTCATTAGTAATCTTTTTGTCATTTCATTTTAGTGTTTCCAAAAAGGGCCTAGTTGATTCTGATGATTTATTATATATAAATCCTGTTACCTAATCTTCTTAACCCTTGTGCCTCACTTTAAAAAAGTTCCTCTGAGGTCGTTAGAGGACAAAAATGTCAAAAAAAAGTATTATAATTAATATTGTTTTCCACTTTCACCGAGTTAAATCTTTTAACCAACATCAGTCCTGATTATAACTACCAAATATTCATTCATCTTCAGAATTTTAACCATTTATTTACATAATGTCACTGTTGTTTTAATGGGGGGGGGAATCTCAATACTAAATGTTAGGGGGAATTGTTTTTTTCACAGTCTGGGATATGTAAATGATTAGGTCAACATTGATTTTGATGCATTTTTATTTTTTGTCCAGTGTGTTTGCAAAGGTGTGCAGCTATAATAAAAGTCTGATAGCAGGCAAAAAGATTTGTACTGCATCTTACTTTTTTGTTGTATAGTAATGGGTCGAATTGGTGCTCTCCTTACGTACTGCTATCAGGCTAGTTTACGTAATGGGTTACAAACAGTGAAAAGATGACCTAACCTCACACAAGATCACCTGTCTTTTTGTGATGCTTCTGTGGCAGCTCCCGGGCCACCACACTTCCATTTTAGACACAGAGCATCGATCACACCCTCAGCTCACATTATACTCATGCAGTGGATCCTCATCCAGAAGTAAATACTTAATGATGCTCTTTGTGTGGCAGGAAGACCAAGGCCTTGACTCTCAATAAGCTGGTTAGAGGGCGGCCTGTGCTCTGAATCATTCCAATTTAGGGATGTGGCACTTTTAATCTTCCAATATCGTTTTTGCCTCTGGAGACTTTCTTGGGCGAACTGGTGCAACTGTTATTAATCTTCAGTGCACAGGCAATTTCTCTAAAAGCCCCTATTTGTTTTTTATGGCTCCATTGAGAGAGGAGGGTATAGCAGCAGGGAGGGAGACTGTAAACAAGGTATGCAGGGTAGGCAAGTTATGTCCCTGTCAGCATTCAATGCTGGTCTCGCTCTCTTTCTCTCTCCCTCTCTCTGCTTCCCCTCAGAGGATTAAAAAGAGGAAGAGGGGAGTTTTCAGAAAGCAAACTGCGCAAACTGGAGCGTCAGCATGAATTCAGCTGGACTGAGAAATGATTGTTCAAACAGCACTGCACTATCTCACTCCTGTGAGTGTGCGGTGTGGAGGGGAGCTAGTCTTTGTGAGTTGTAGACTTTTCAGGAATGATGCGGGAAATACAAAATATATCGTTAGTTTTGCCAATCTCTTGAGTTCTGTGTGTTCATGTGTGTATCTTTAGCTCTGTCAGGCTACCAGTGCCGATCACCACACGGGTCAAGTTAATAGCTCAGTTTCTTACAGGCGCTTCAAGGACACACGCCTAGTGTCCAAATTGACTTACACAGTGAAGATTCATTTGCATTTTCTGCCGCTAATGATGTATTGTGGATAACTATAGGTGGTTTGGCAGGTAAGGAAAGAATGAGGGGGAAAAATATGAGTAACAACATGGAAAAGGGACCACAATGCTTTGATGAATATGTTATTTTTTTCTGCATCTATACTGTGCCTTCATCATCATAGTGTCCCTGGTTTGATCTCCAGCTCATTTGCTGGGCCACCTTCAGGCTTGGCAACCATTGTCCACTGTGAGGGAAAACAGCAATTATGATATCATTAGAGCAGAAACCGGTACCTACAAAGCAGAGGACCCAGAGGGGTCCAGCAGAAGAATCTCAGAAGGAAAAGGATAGTAGAGACTTTGCTCTATCTATCAGTTGCCCCCCAATTACCATGAAACAAGACAAACAGCCATTAGACTAAGCCATTAGGCTGTAGAGAGAGAGGCTAGGGGCTTGTTGGGTTTAACAGTTCGTCAGGTTGTGAAAGTCACACTAAGTGTACAAGGTATGTGAGTGTGATAAATGCCATCCAATGCAAAAGTGAATTAGGATTGTTGTATGTGTAGTCGCCTACTATGTTACACGTTTTATGACTTTTAAACCAGAAAGGAAAAATGTAATCTTAGATATATTTTATGTCCTATAGGGACACTATAGAAGAGATATACCATTAAAGCATAAGAAACCCATAGTTCAAAAAAAAAGTCCCTATAACATCACTATTGAGTCTAATACATACATCTAGTCCTCCTAAAAGCAATATTATTAGAATATTGTAGTGATTTGTTATAAGGGGTCTGAATACATGTCGCAAGTATTATAGCCTATTAAACTGCTGCTTGAACAGCCACAGTGTATAATTAGTGGCACCTGACCAAAAACAAAGCTGAATTATATTCTTTTACACAGTCAAAGAAATATGATCTGGGATTATACTGAACTACTTTTAGTTGTTAAAGGCCATACATACCCTTGGTACACCTCGTCAGTTGTTTTTGCCTGATTAGCGCTCTTCTCTGCAGTGTGGGTGTGTACAGACTGTTCTTGACATTCCCCGTTTTCTTGCACCTGTTATGCCCTGAACAACTTACACCATTACAATTTTTATTAGTACATGGATTTTGGTGACCACACATAATTCCCTGCATGGCAGCGCCCAACTTCAACCTCAACCTCAGCACAGAACTAATCAGCCAGAATAAGTGAAAACACCTGTGTGGGTGCACAGGGTCTTTACTGGTTTAACATCTAATCTGGAGGAATCTGGTGCTCAATAAATGTTTAAATCAAACACAAAGCAGCATGGTCTGAGTCCTCCAAAAAAATTTATTTAGTAATAACTTGCATGTGTGTTGATCATTAATAGTCAGCTTGATATATTAGAGATTCAACCATAAACAAGGCTTCACAACCAAAGCCACGTTTGTTTGTTTTTAGGCAATTTTGTGATTCACTATGACAATGTGTTTGGGTTGCAAGTGCAGGTATTGTCTGCTGTTGTTTTTGTGGCCTTGACTGGCGAAGGTGCATGTACAGATCCTCCCCATAATCACCAAAACCCCTTTTGATGCCATGTGTTTCTGTTTGGAGTTTACATGTTCTCCAAGTGTGCAAGTGAGTTTCCTCCAGGTGTTTTTCCCCATATTCCAACAACATGCAGGGCCTCTGTGTTTGCTTACCTCCTTCCTAGTGCATACTGGAATAGGCTCCAGCCCATGACCCTGAACTGGAAAAAGTAAGACCTGTACCCTGTGGAGTTTTTGTCCACTTGTGGTGATGTAGAGAAATGTTTTGATGAGGTATTGTGTTTAAATTGGTAGCAGAAGAAAAGGAGGACACAGCAAGTTTCTAAAGATCTGAAAAAAGGCTTTGCAACAAACATGTTTTTGCATTAACTTTGCTTGTTGGTTGGTAAGGATACACAAAATGCATTTCGGTGAGAAGGTTTGAATGTAAATAAAGCCATGTTTCTTCAAAATGAAAAATCCACAGGGTACCTTTAAGTTATCTACACTCAACCTGGACCGTCTTCAATACAAAGCTGTCACTGCACCTGGGTAGGGGGTGTTCCACTTTTGGAGAGTGTCAGAGAAGCAGATATGACTGTAACTATAGTCCCACCACACTTACTGATTATTTATTCTTCTTTATATTTGCACTTACAACAATAGCTAACAAATGCACTGTGCTATCTTTTGGTGATGTAATTATCAAAGATCTGATGATATTGCACGTGAGAGCTGAAACATACAACACAACACAACATGTAGACAAATTAGCTTGTAATACAATGGACACAGCAACAACATTCTTTAATGGGGAATCAGTTGAAGGTAAAGCTTGGAGAAAATACCCCCTTTAGTAATGATCTCTGTGAAATGCTTCCCTGAAAGTCATCATCAAATCCTGTCATGAAACTGCAAATGTCAGAAATACCCCAAACACAGCACTACTAGCTTTGTTTTTTTGTCTTTTTTTTTTCAAAACAATAGCAGTTTGGGTATCCAGACTGTAGTCTGCTTTCCCCTGAGCCCTGATAAATCCAAAAGCATATATCTCTTCAAACGGCAGGGCAGTTGGTGGGAATACTTGATATGGGCACAGAGTTGCAAGGCCTCACTCACAAAGCCACAGCATATTGATCTTCATGCATTATAGAAGCAGCTTTGAGGCCAGCTGATATTGGAAGGCATAGCTTGCTCTCCCTCGGAGCATACACTCTAACATGCCCACTGGACCATAGCAGCAATAATCAGACACAGGGACAGATGATAAACATATGGATAATACATCTATTATAGTTTCGCAGCACTCTGGTTGATAATTGTTTGCATGATTGTGTTTGTTACAGACTACACACTTTTATTTGTCCTCTCTACGTTAATGGGTAGTGTATGTCTTTTTGAATCTGTCAAAGGCTGACAGGCTTTAATCTTAAAAAGATTACAAGCCATTATGTCACTGTGGGCTGTCAGGCTTTTTCAGTCTCACTCATCAAAGTAAATCCATTGAATGCTGCATGCCTCACAGTATGACCTCACTGGTGGTGCTTTCAGCAGCCTTGGCAACACCTAACCCTCCAAAGAATTGAGCTTTCCTGTCACCCACAGGTCAATATCACGTGAACCTGAATGTGTGAACAGTGACACCAGTGATCCCACTGGGACACACAAAAGCTGGGCCTCTCCTGCACACGACTCCACTGTGGACATGGTGTTAGGGATAGTGAAGAGAGAGAGAAAGAGAGAGAGAAGGTGAGGGTGAAGGGATAATGGTGTTATAAAATTTGTAGTATCTGCTCCTATTGAAAAGCTCGGTTTCGGCTGTCAAAAAAGTGTGTGTGAGCAAGACTTGACTGAGGCTGTTGAAATGCAGCCCAGGATTAACCGTTAGCATGTAGCATTAATCTTATGGCCGTATAATCATGACAAGAAAGTCAAGTTATATTATTTATAAAGCAAATTAAAAAACAAGTGTGTTGACTAACGTACTTTTCTGAGAGATCACAATTACAATTGTGATTATGAAAATCAATCAAGTGGCTTAATATAGGCGTGAGAATCAATCATTTTGGATCTAATTATAAAACCACAAAAAGGTGTATTGCACAGAGAACTGTGTGACCAGTCATGTCTCCATGATGACTATCAAAAATCTAAAGAAAAGAGACACATTAAAGATATCAGTGGAGAGGAGGGATCTAATAGTTTAGGGTCACCTTTGGACTTGAACTGGGAGCGTGGAATGAAGAGCAGTCATTGGTCAGCACATCTGAAGGGTCTGAAGTGAAGCTGTATAGATGATGAAGAGATCAGAAATATAACCTGGTGCCAAACATAAATATATGCCATTCCCTTTATTACAGTATGTGACTGGCTGCACTGAAACACAGAGAAACTCTGAGGTGAGTTATCTTTACCTGATCATGACTTTAATTCACCGTTTTGTTTTCCTGACTGCCATTAAACTAAAAGAAGAAGGAGACAGAGAAGAAGAGATTTCAGTGTTTACAGAAAACTTTTAGATAAGGATCTAAAAACGCTGGCATACATACTTTCCACACATAAATTACATTTTCAAATTCATCCAGATTATTCTTACTCTAAGTGTAATGTGCAGTGTATGAATGTCTCTGAATCTGTCTTATATACATATTCTTTTTATGAAGCTATTCAAATGCGTTCCCTTCTTATTCACACACGCACAAACACACACACTAAACACAAACAGAACATCCCTGCGGCGACAAATTGTGTATGGCAGGGAAAATGCAATTTGCTTTCACTTCAGAAAAAAACAGCATGCCTCTCATTTACCTGACTTATGCTTTTCTGATCTGTGTATACAACATTCAAATAGAGAGAGACAGGCATTTATAAAGTCGATATATTTCAAAGCAGATTCCCCTAAGTAAAGATGATACTCGGGATCCTATCACATATGGGCAGATGGAAGTAGGGAAAGGGGGGACAAGAGGAGATTTTTCCCCGAGAACAGAAAAGTCATCTCTGCTCACATAACATCTGCCTCTCTTTTCCTGGAGCAGGAGGCTCAAAGCCTGCCTCTCCGGTGTTCCTGACATCTTGGCTCCGTTAATTGCAACGTTTGCCGGCCGTATTGGTATTCACGATAGGCCCTGGGAACAGATGGCGTTTAACTTTAAATATTATTAACAGTTCACAGCATTCTAAGATCCTGGTTGGGGGTTACGAGGACAAGCAGACGTGCAGGTGAAATTGCCACAATTTCCATAACAGCATCAAATACAAATTGGGATGATTTCCAACTGTTGCGATTTGTGTGTGTGTGTGTGTGTGTGTGTGTGTTTTTTCTTCCACCACTACCCTTTTTTATGTTTGTGTTTCATCTGTGCATCATTATTCACATCATGTTTTCTATCTGTTTATCTATATGTGTATATGTATGTATACTGCATGTTGTATCAGTATTTTCAAAGAAGGCATCCACTATCTAACCTAGAAAACCATGGTAACCACACATCAAAAATTAAATAATTAAATAATACTGATTATTGCCATTTTTATACTGACATGTATCATAGGTATTAACTAGCTCAGTTAATCATTTAAATGAACCTGTATAATTATTACAAATGTTATATACACTATTATTGTAAGTTAGTAGGCAGCAAATAATATAATAAACAAAATATGTAGCAGTGAATTACAGTAAAAATATTGTTTTTAATCATACAATGTTTGGAGGAGAACCCTCTAAAGTTGTGTTTGTGTGTGTGTGTGTGTGTGTGTGTGTGTGTGTGTCCTTTTAAAATGTACTAAATGAATACATTATAGCTTTTTGTTAATGTAAGACATCTCTTTAAAGCCTATAAAAGACAAGTCAAATATTTTATTGATCCACTGTGAAAATCGTAAGTACACATTAATGCTAGAGTGAGTATGAGAGCATGACAATCGAAAAAATGCCTTATTCAAGAACGAAAAATGCCTCCACAGCACGACCTGTATAGCCTCTTGGTGAATGTGCATTCATTCTGTCTGGATGTGCTTAGAAATGGCTTTGAAATATATATGACAGCCTATCTGAGAGTGTCTGCAAATGCACTTAACTGTTCGGTGGTAGGAGAGGTGTTAGAGAGGTGGGATGACGTGGAATGACTGGAAGGCACCACAGAGGAGAGGAGGAGTGAAAGAGAAGACTAAGACCAGGGAGAATAAAAAGCAAGCTGTTACTTTTACATAGTGTAGGGCAGAGTGGCTGCTTTTGATGACAGCCACAGGGGGAGTAGAGTGAAGTGTGTGTGTGTGTGTGTGTGTGTGTGTGTGTGTGTGTGTGTGTGTGTGTGTGTGTGCGCATGTCTGGCTTTGTGAGAGAGAAATAGAGAAAGCTAATGGGGTTTTTTTGTATTTATGTGTCTGTTCCTGTGTGTATGGGTGTTTGTGTGCCAGAGCAGGAAACAGAGGGAGAAAAAAATAGTGCGGCACTATTGAAAGAGGGCGATGTTCTCGAACATGTCACATCGTATTTGTCACATTCGAAGGGAGAGCACCCGTACTCCCTGGTGCTCTGACCCTGCAGCCGGGTGGTGCTGTCTTGCTGTAGCCACACAACAGTCCCCGTCTCTGGGATTGTGGGGCTGCAGATCACTGACCCTCAGCAGCCCCAACTGGCAACCCCAGCAACCGTCTTCTGCTCAACCCACATATATTAAACTCTTGCCTGCACCACAGGGAGGCATGACATTGTATGTGTATGTGTGCATGAAAACAGCAAAATATCACTTCTCCCATCAAAACTAGCAATCATTTTCAGTTGATTGCTTAGCAAACACAATGCAGTTTAGTGGGATTCTCCATCAACACTGCACAACACCAACCCACTGAAATGCTGCAGGTCGAGAACCACAGGAGGTTATTAATCTATGAAAAGAGGTGATTGCAGTCTGGCTTCAGGTGAATCATCTGCTCTCTCTGTTCAGTACTTAACAGGTGCAAGAATTACCACCTCAGTTATCCTGGAGACAGGGATTTAAAAGGGCAGACGAATCTGCTCCAGGATCGGTTGGGTTAATGGGAAAAGGCTACGCATTATTGTAAAGTGCATGCTGCCAATGTAGAAAATGCCATTTTGTGACAGACTTGAGCTTCCTGTGAGACAATCAAGTGAATACCTCTTTGTGTTTGTTTCACCTTTTGTGATAATAGCACTGTTATGTGCATATTATGTGTATTCATTGTAGCCTTTGCCACAATAGCTGTGTTTTAGCAGCTGAAAAAGTCATGCATGATTCAAAAGTGCCATACCTAAACTTCCATATGCTTTCCGCATTCATCCAGAAACACTTGCTACATGGTACGTGCTGGCAGAGGAGAAGCAGGTTTGTGTTTCACTACTCCCCTCACAGATTTAAATTTAATTTACATTTTAGACATTTGTCTAACGTGCTAATTTACAGCAATCACATTGTGTTAAGCGTTAAGGGATTCTGAGTCCTGCAACAGAATGGTCAACAGGAACAGGAAGGATGGCTATTATTGAACTGTTGTGGGAATCAAACATGTGTCTTCTAAATGGCTTCTCAACCACAATAGTGCACCCCGCTAGCCTAGCAAGTCCCTGTTTTGCCATCAGATTAACAAGAAAGGAGGGGAGGCGAGAGGGAAAAGAGAACTGGGAATTGCAAAAGCTTCTGCATTAGATTATAAAGGAATAATGTTTGATTATGTTATTGTAAAGTGCTTGAAATTGATAAATGTGTTCAGGTTCTTGAGCATTTACAGAAGCTGAAAAACAAGGCATTTGAGTATCTTCTTGTTGAGTTCTACAGTATGAACACACATACACAAAATCACTACATCATAAAATAAAGAACAGTTTTTTGGCCTCTTCTGAGTTCAGGCGAGTGAACACACTGCTGGGCTCACCTCTGGGCTCCAACTCCAGCCAAAGCAATTACACAAATAAGCCTCTACAGTTCATTCCTGCGTGAGACAAACAGACGTGCCAGATACCTTCGCGATTCTCATTCTAATTCTAATTAAAAGAAGTCTTTTTGCAGTCTCGCACCTCTTAACAATGCCTCCCATTCGAGGAAAGTGATTGCTGTTTGCTGTTTCTTCGGTGCTGTTGTTTTGTCCTTCACATCAAGTGTTTATATCAGTTTTAGCTTTTTACAAACACTAAAAACGTCTATTCATAAGCAGGACGTGAAAAGCTGTTTATGTATTGCTCTGTCATGGTGATAGAAATCTCATGTGCAACTATACTGTTTTGGTTCACTCTCACCACTCTCATCAACACCTTTTTCGGCCAAAGCAGGTAGGTGCTTTCAGCGGAAAAACTCTAAAAACCCTGTACGCTTACCTGCCCAGCACCAAACATCAGCCAGACAAAGTTAGTGACTAACTGGTGAACATAACGGAGCATTTAGCTGCTAAAGAGTCCGATTTTTCAGGTGTTGGTGGAGACCAAAACAGAACTAAAAGTAAGTGGCTATTGAATGCTAATGTTGCTCTGTATCTGCTGGACGTGTAAATAAGTTCACCATATTCACCACACTTTTTGAGGTTATAATACATCAGTGTTGTTTTTACAGCTTGTTTGCCCTGCCCCAAGGTGACCAAGAAATCAGTTCATGCAGATTTAAAGTATTTACAGAGCAAATAACACAACAAAATAAGGTTAAGATGACTTTGAATTTGAATTGCAAATGAAAAATTTCACTTTCTGATGAAATAAAATATGTACATTTTGGCAGGTTGATACTTAAATTCTGGTTCATTGTGTTAAAATGTTAGTTCCTAGGAATGTGCACAGAGAAAAGAAAGCAATATGATTGCTGGATTTAAAGGCATGTATATTGGCCATATATCTGTCATTTGTCCTGCCAATAATTCCTTCACTGAGCTGCAATACGAATTCCCTGTAGGATGATTGAGTTGTAATAGTAGCCATGACTCTTAATGTGTCCCTCTGTTTAGAACTTGACTGAATAATTTATGCATGAGTAAAATGATCAGTTTTAAAGCTTTTAGAATCAAGTGCTATTTCCATTTCTGCAACTACAGCTTTCAGGGGTCATGACCTTTGACTTGTTGTATGATACCAGCTTGAAAGACTAAACTGTGGATGAAAACAGAATAGCAGAGAGACTTGGAGGCAGAGAGACAAATGACATAAAAGAAACAGAACAACCAGAACAAATGGAGAGACAGATTCAGAGAGACACAATGGGAGTACATGTAAGAAACAAAAGAGAGAGTGGCAGAGCAGAGGGAGGTATATGCTGTTTGTCACCACAAGGAGTGCAAAATGTCAGTTTTTGTGTTGCATCAGTGAGTGATGGCTGCCATTATCCCACCCAATGGGATAAGCAGACGATATTAGCACACTGTTTCCACACCCAGATGAAACAGGCAGAGTTCTCCACAGTGGGGATACCCAGCGCCAGCATGGAGAATGGAGTGTGAAGGCATGTGAGGCATAAAGATTGGTGGGGGGAGATATAAAAAGACTAAGGGAGGAAAAAAGGAAATAAAGAGAGAAGAAAAGGAGCAGGTGTCACCACGCACAAAAGACAAAATCACAAGAAGGATAGTGTCAAAAACGGAGGAAGAGAGGAAATTTTAAAAGGAACTGAGTATCCCTGTTGTTTCAGAAGTTCCTGCAGTGTTTTGAATATAATGGTCTCTCAACATAGACCACATGGTGTGATCCACTGAGCAAAGTGGCTGAGGCAGATATGGTGGTTTGGGGCACTGCAGTGGGATGCACACAATGAGAGTTGTAATTATAAAACAAGCACACCTCACTAGCTCTCTTAACACAGAGGGAAACTACCTGTAATTGTTTCAGCAGTATGAATGGGTGTGTGTGTGTGTGTGTGTGTGTGTGTGTGTCTGTGTGTGTGAGTGAGAAAGAGAAAGCAAGAAAGGGGGTGTCAGAGATGGTAATGCATGTAAATTGTGTGGACTGAAATCCAATACACATGGTATCATGCAGTGAAACCTACAATGATATGCCTCATTGGGGTGAAAATTGTGCCATGTTCCCAGTTGTGTTCATACTATTTTGGGCCTAGAAAGCACCTAGACCTGATGCAGGACCTACTGTGTGAAGAAACCATTTCTGACATGCAATGCTCATAAAGATCTGCATTGTACGCGTGTTGAAAGTACAGACCCAACCGAGGAAAGGAGAACTTCACAGAATTTAATGTACTAAAAAGGCACCTTACTGTACACTGATACTGTACTACATTCATATTAAAGTCCATGTCCCAGTCTCACACAGATTACCTATCCCATTCCTGCCATCCCCTTCAGTGACAACAGGAGGTTGTCAATGACACAAACAGAAAGTCACATTTTAAAAAAACATTCTATCAGAAGCCTTACAGCAACTATAAAGCCGTTGTACAGTGAAGTACCAAGTTTTCAATTGTCTGCAATGTTAACCCACCCACTGCAATATTAGACACCCAGAGCAACTGCTCCGGCTGTCAATTGACACTAATTTTAACTCACCTGTGGCAATATTGGATGCTTTGAGCTTTGTGAGTCCCATTGGAGAGCCGAGGCATGACACACATTTTCTGCCCATATAAGGAATGCAGAGGACCCGCTGTCAGGAAGTATATTTCCCCACTGTAAATTTCACTTTCAAGGTTTTGTTTTAATGATATCCCCAATATTCCTTGACATAAAAACACAACAGTCTCTTTGATAATTTAACTATACAATAGGTTTATGTTATTGCAGTCAGTTTATAACTTCAACTTTATTTTTGATAAAAAGTGCAGTTGCTCTGGGTGTCTCATATTCCACTGAGTGGGTTAACATTGAAGTCAACTGAAACTTCACTGTGTCATTATACAAAGGTTTCCTTTCACGTGTCTATTGAAAAAGCGGTTTGACAAAATGTCGGTATTGTATGACCTGGGAATGAGAACATAGTAAATGTGAATGTACTTCACTGTTCTTCTTAACCTAGTACAGACCATGAACACAATCTCTATGCTCCATATTTGACAGAACATACCATGTGTGGTCCATTCATCCTTTTTATTTTTTGATTATAGAGCCAAAATTCTCTAAACCCACACCATACACTGTACATCCAGTGTCATTACACTGCACATTCACAAGTACAGTCTACAGTTTTTATGCCCCTCAAAACACCCTGGTAATGCTACAGTAATTGTTCTTCAATTTTTCAACCAGTGTTTTGCTAACGAGAGGAATCTCTGCCATCCATCATTGCTGGAAACTACATCTGGTCTGACACAGTATATAGAAATGACAAAGCTAGCAAATTAGAGAGGCATTAGAACACAGGATGTGTCCCATGTAGGATATATCCTATGTATTGATTAGTTTCCCTTAGTTTCCCATTTTCCAAGGCGAGTACTAGATCCACGAAGTTCTTATTATTGGAAATTTTAATAGAAACCTCCTATGATTTGAACTTAAGGGGGAAGAGATATTATATCAAAAGGCAAAATACTGTAATAATAGAATCGCTTTTTCATTTGCTTTAGCAACTTATGTTATCTTTTGGCAGATGAAAGCATGAGTAGGTGGGAGATTTAATGGTTGTGGTTTCATTACAATCTACAGTACAATTGGGAAGTCATGCTTGAAAGCCAGGCAAACTAGTGACTGAGTTGTTATTGATCAATAACCGTGTCAAATCCCGGTAGACATGCTATACTATGATGATTGTGTGACTGGACAGTAAAAATCATAATAAAATGTTATTGTCCGTTAACTAACCTTTATGGCTAAAATCTAATAGTTGATATGGCAATGGTAAACCTTGTTTGACCAGAAGTGTTTGCTATTTCCCTTTGCAGTGCAGAATAACTCAACATTCAAGTGAAACTAAATATGTTTTCCAGATACTCAGAAATGCCATTATTTTCTTGGCACAAACAGGACAACATGCTGGCGTCTGCATGCGTCAAGATGAAGCTGCTGAGATGAATCTGCCTCAGTAAGTGATTCACAGTCCCCTGGGCCTTCAATCAATGTTATTTTTCCTCTGAGATTTGTAATGGCACATGTAATGGCACTTTTTACTTGCTTCCTTTTGATGAGGCAGGTAAAAAACAAAGAGAATGACTCAAAATCAAACCATTATCAGAAAATGTCATGGCGAGTCAGAAGTACTGAGGAAGTTTGTACACTCTCAACAATAGCCCAGGTGCATAAATCTGTTGAAATGCTGCACTGTCTTTGTCAATCTTGTCCACACTCCAGTGCAGCACAGATAAGGTTGAAATAGCAGTGGAATTCAGACAGATGAGTCTTAGCAATTTTAAAGTGAACACATAGCTCAGCCCACATCTAACCCCATCTCAGTCCATTCACCAGCTGTGGCTCCACTACTCTGTCTCTCTTCCTCAGCGCCTATCTCTATATAAAACAAGTCAACAATATGAAGGCAGCAAAGCAATCAAAACAAAGACCTTGCTGTGTACATTTGATTGAGAACTGAGGGGAGGTGAAGAGAGGTGAGGCTGAGAAAACTGTAATTCTAGACTACAAAGACTTTCTCTCACAGGAAAGGTGGAAATGAACCAAAAATGGCAAGGTGTCAGCATCGAAAGGAGATTATTTGTTTTCAGCGCAGGAGGAGGGCAGAAGCGCAAGTCACACGTTAAGAACTGGAAAGATGATGTGGTGGCACAAGGAAGAATTATTTTTATTTCAACCTGTTTGAACAACCACAGGCACAGGCATAGATTACTGAACGGACCTACCAGGGGCCCATGGGGTCAGGGAGCCCATGGACCAGAGCCTCTGTTTGAAGTGACTCTCATTTTAGTTGGAAAGTCAATCTACAGACTACACAGAACCAAAATGACTACAAAGAGATGCAAAACAACTACAAAGACATGCAAAATGACTACATACAGACACAAAACAGCACAAAATGTCCACAAAGAAACGCCAAACCACTTCAAAGAGATGCAAAATAACTACAAAAAGAGACAAGATGCCTACATGGAGACACAAAACAGCCGCAAAAAGACAAAAAACTATCACAGAGACACAAAATGACTATGCAAAGAGACACAAAACAACTACAAAGAACAAAACTTCATTTTGTGTCTCTTTCAGTCTGGGTGTCTTGCTATTATGTAGGAGTTGTTAGGGGCCTTCTACACGTCTGTGCCCAGAGGCCCTCATAATCCATCTATGGGCACACTACACACACAAACTCACTCTTTGGTTAGAAAATATTGTTTTAGCAGCAAAATGTCAGCTCCATTTACTGGCAGATACAGTGCCTCAGAGGTAGCGTTCTACCTACAGTCAACATCAAATCTATATACTTTTGTGGTTTTACCTCGTCTCCTACCTTGTCTTGTCTTGAAGCGGTGACAGCTTGGCAAGGCAATGAGAATCAGATCACAGGAGATGATTGTGCTGTTCCATCAACACCACCGGTGAATGCAGTCATTGTGCCTGCGAATGTACAAGTGCTGACAATTGGTTTAAAAAGACCTTTTTCCTACTATGTCTGCAAATGATGCTATCTCCCACCTATTCTCAACCATCTCTCCACTAACTTTTAAACACCTCCTGCAGACATTTCTGGCATTTTTCATCCAGATTGAACTAAATTAGAATAGATGTCATGGAGTTTCATTTTTGGGAAATGAGGACAGCGTATGCCTCTTACTCTAAATCAGTTCCATCAGTTCAGTGAACTCCGTTCCTCTCTGTGACAGTTGAATATGTGTGGGTGACAGTACAAACAAAGGTGAATCGATGCATTTCCCCGAGGAAGAGACAAAGAGAGGTTGAGAGGAAGACAGAGAGTGAGAGAGAGGGGGGGAGAGAAAAGACTGAGAGATGAAGGTGGCAGCGTGGCATAGGGAGTGTGACAGTGTCATGCAGGCTGGTTTCATCGTTTCTCCCCTGCGCCCTAGGGAGATCATTAGCTCACAATATGGAGTCTATCAATCCTCACAGAATACCGCTCTCCCCTCCGGATACATGTCCCGTCTGTCTGCCTCTCTCTCTGTCTATCTGTCTGTTTGTCTACATGCCGCTCATAGATGTACATTCATGATCATGAAAATCTAGTTAGCAGGAAACTGGTTGCATGTCATCTAGCCCTTAGGGGTCTTTCATGCAAAAAGACAGTAGCCTAAAGAGTAGCTATTATCCCCTATGAAAGCTCAACTCCTACACTCTGTGTGTGCTTGTCAGTGTCCTGTCTTTTTATTTTACTTGGCCTGAGGTTTAGGATTATATACTCCATATGCTACAAATGTTGTAAATGTTGTGAGGACCCAAATCATGACACAGAGGCAGAGCGCGGTAAAAAGGCAATTTACTCTGCGTTTGCTCAAAAACAAGGTCAGCAACGGGTAGGCAGTCGGTGAGGCAAACTAAAGCTAAGTGGAACAATAGACAAATGAATGAAGCTACAGTACTGTATGTATGGGGAGTGGCTATTTAAGGGGGGATGAGGGCAGGTGTGCAGGCAGGCACAAATAAGGCGACTGAGGAATGAGGGGAACAACTGCTGGACAGGATGGGTATGGAAGGGTCTGGAATGGCAAAGAGTGTTAGTGGCAGGCATGGATAATGGTAACAGATTTTCTAGAATATCCTTTCCATGGATGCATTTGTACATGTACAGTGCAGTACAGTTTATCTGTTGGGATTTTTGCCTCTCATGGTCAGGTTTCTGCCCTCTTATTAAAATAAGTTTGAAGTCAATATACTATAGAATTATAGAACAGAGTTGGCTCTGAGGATCTGTGATAGCTCATTCATTATAGTACATACAGATGTTATTAGGGATGGAACTCCTTGGTTTATTGGTCTATATTCAGTTTATTTACAGTATTCAGTAGATCTCGTCATCCTCTTGGGAAGTACAACTGTACCACCCTGTGTGCCGAAGCATTGTTCAATGCATATGTGAAACTTTAACTTCCACTACAAAGTGGAGCTGTGAGCAAGCTGGTGGAGTTGACAGGTGCACAACTGCAACAAGGATGGGAAAAGTGTTACAAGCTTGTACAGGTTGTTTTATTTCACTGACACAGGTGTGTGCTGAAAACTGCTGATGTTGATGTTCATTTGGGAGATTGCTCTGATTTTTCTTTGAAAATAATTGGTGCATAGCTAACTATACTTATTATTATTATGCATTTATACTGCACATTGATTGTTCCTGTTCAATGCCCCTCCCTCACCCAATGCATGCTGGGATATACAAGCATGTATAATTAATGTATGAATGGATGGAAAAGTCAATTTCAACCCCACTCGCCATGGTTATATTTTTTGATTACATACATACATACACTTAGAGTACATACACTGTACCTCATCAATGAAAGGCACACCTCTGTAGCTAATCTCTCACACTGCACATACTGCCAAATATTTAAAATAATTTAACAGCATCCTGTCATGTAGTTTGGTCTGACATTTAGAAACTATTCAGAGATAGGGACGTGTTTTCCAAAAGGAAGACAATGCACCAATGACCCTGGTGGCAAAGAGGTGAATATGGTCCTAATTGGAAAAGGATGGCGCGCGCACACACACACACACACACCCACACGCATGCATTCACACACACACACATACACACAAACACACCATCAGAAACCCTCTGGGAGGTAATCTCTCTTCCTGTTCCAGCTATGCCTGGCCAGCCAAGCAGAGCTGCCACCTTATTGTGTCCTTCTGTACCAAGGCTCTGTACGGTCCAGAGAGAGAGAGAGAGAGAGAGAGAGAGAGAGAGAGAGAGAGAGAGAGAGAGAGTCTCCACCAAGACACACATGACACACACAGACACACAGGGCTGCATGGAGCCTGATGCCCTGCAGTACAAACAAAGAGATTTTACAGAGGCTGCAACATCTGATTCACAGTCTGCTATTTTCTGTGTGTGTATCTGATGTGTGTGTCGTACCTACGAGTGGTTGCTTGTATGTTTGTTCAAGTTAATGGTTTGACGATAAAAGTAGCTAAAATGGGCCATCGTTGAGCATTAAAGACCAGCTGCCCTGGAAGAAAATACAAACGACTGAAGAATTCTCAGCAGTACTGTACTTTCTTGTAGATCATCTTTTTAAAACACAAAAGAAATTGAGATGGTATGATGAATGGGTCAAGCAAGATAAAGTGAATCAGTCAAGAAGATTGAAACAATACAATATACCGTACTGATATAATGGAAGATGTGATAGATGAAACAACAAAATTACCAGGTTTGACCAATTTAACACAATTTCTGCTCTTTATAATATCAGCTGTATTTATGCAAACAGGCAACCTCTAGTTATTGCTGTAATATGTGACTACATAAAAAGGAGGGGGAAAACACACAAATGTGAGAAATATATTTATTCTAATTCCACACACGCAGCAGCCAAAAGGCACTTGGAGGTCAAATAAAAGGAAATGAGCCTGGCAATATGAAACACAAAGTCACGAAGCATCAATACATGTTTAACAGATATCAACAACCCCATAAATGTAAATTAAAATGATATGTGGGGAGCAATAAATACGCTGTTTAATGGCTTCGCCCCTCCAGCAGGGCCAGTTGTTTTTTTTCCTCTTTTCTCACCCACACACACACACAGAACAGTTTCATCATTAACACTGCATGCATACAAAAACTAATTTCGGCACGTTTTTTTCTGCTTCATATCATTTACTTCAGTGAATCTGGCATCCAGCACCCTCTTACTTTACTTTCTTCGGTTTTTCAATTTGTTTCACCTAAGAGGTTTTTAAAAATTCATTAACGTTTTGCGCAAAACACTTCTGGGAGTCTCATATTGATTTCTTATTAATAGGTTGTTTGTTGTAATAAATTATTTTGTTCTTAAGGCAATGAATATGTAAAGTTGGAAGGCAGTTGGTGGAAAAAAATGACCCTAGGTGCCACAACCAGCAGAGAGGAAAAATATGAACGTCTTTATTTATTTAATTTAAAACAATGCTGAGATAATCGTTGAGGTAAACAGTCATTGTCTACAACTCATAAATGTACGGTCGCTCAGTGTTTTACTTGTGATCAATATGCGTATGTGTGCGTGCGCATGCATGTGTGCCATCTGTAATAAAAGAATGACATAGTACTGACACAATACATTTTTATGACATTGAATTAATACAAACATAAATAACAAACTGCTTAGTGAGGGTGTCATACAATCAATATGAGCGTGTCACTTTCTAGAATTTGCGAATGTTGTGAGTGTTGGGGGGAAGGGGGAAGAGCTGAAGAAATGTTACGACTACACCCAACTGCATGGCAAACAGTAGGCCTAAGTTGTACAGTGATTCCTTGGAAAGGGCTGTACTCCACCGATTTAGCATTGCACTCCTATAACATTCTCAAGTATCAAAGTCGATGCAGCAGAATCAAACATTACCCACAATGCAACCTGACCACCGACAGTTCGTTTTCAGCTTCAGGTGTGTTATGCTAGTAGCAGCTAATGTAGCATCAAGCATAGATGAAGAGTGGGCTACAGAGGTCTGGTAAACTCACTTCTTTCTAACTCCACAACCCCGGATATTTTTTCCTTTTCAAACTCCTCAACCCCAACTGACGCTGACTCAAGTGACATCACTTTTTATTATCTTATCAGACTTTGCGCCACTCCCCCTGGAGCTACAAAAGGCTTTATGCTACTTTTTTTTCACATATGCAGTAGCACTTCCCAAAACCTGTAAACAGACTTTGACAATCGATGGAGTTTCCCTTTAATCCAGGTTGACAGAAAGCATTAAGGCAGTGGAGTCTGCAAATTCTCCAGCAGCTGTTTAAAAACTCATACATACAGTAGGTGGACAAAATAACAAGACAATATTTGACAATATGTTGCATCCAGTATATAGCCCTTCAATAAATGCTACCTCTAGCAGGCGTTTATTTAACTCTATGGTATTTTCTGAGGCTGTAGCTTGTGTTATTGTTGTTTTAGACAGCATTATATTGGCAGATTTCCCTGCTATTTTCTCTATTCCTGCACACATCCATGCAAAAAATGTGCAAATGTTCACAGTAACACATTACCATAAGGAGATTATTTAAATATTTACTGAAAGGATGGAATTTATTACTTAAAGGAAGACATGCAGATTGAGTGAGAGGGTTGTAAGTCTGGTTGTTCAAATAAGCAAGCAAACAAGAATTAGGGCTACATCCAGACACTCATACACACACATGCCACACTCATACTGTATACCCACAGTAGCATGTCTTGAGCAGCCTAGCGACCCTTGTTAATGCATTATTGGAACTGCCATCCTGATTCAGTCTATTTACCGCCTTTTTCAAGTTTGTTTACTGCATCCCGTAACTCATGCCAGCAACGGACAGACCATTCCTCTCTTCTGCACATATAAAACTTTTACTGGTCTAACAAACTGCAACCGTCGACGGGGACGCTGGTAGGCCGGGGAGGGAGGGAGGAAATGGAGGGAGAGAAGAAAAGGAAGGATTTATGGCTGCTTATAAATTTGTCCATCAGAGCTTTCGTTCTTATCAGCTACATTTGCTCTTGTGGCTCCACAATGAGCCGTCTAGACTGCACACCAAATGAGATCAATTCTAGCCTTCACACACAATGTGTTCAACTTAAAATGAAAAGATGTTTTATTTTGGGAGAGGGAAGACGGAGAAAGGAAAGAAATTATGTAATTTTCAAGCTGCATTTCATTAGTGGATGGATCCTGTTTCACACATAGGCAAGAATGAGGAGGATAAATGAGAGGTAACAGAGAAAAAGCTTTAGAGATTTGAATTTATGCAAAGCCACAAAAACTCACCTTTCTGCCGCACCAGAATCCCACTAATTAGCTTTATGAATTTAACATCATGGTGAAGAAAGCCAGAGCATTCATTGTTTGTTAGGGGAGCTAGTGATTATTGTTTATTACTTCAATAAAAGCCATACAATCCTCAGCCTTCCTGTGCCCATCTGGTATAATGACAACTTAAATATTCAGAGCTGTGCAGCCATAAAATAAAACACCTCCGGTTTTGGACTGAGAAATGGACCGGCATTTGAAAACAGCGGCTTGGCTCTTCAACAATGATGCATGAGGGATCACTTCTTTATTTAATAATAATAATAATAATCTTTATTTATAGAGCACTTTTCAAAATCCACGTTACAAAGTGCTTCACAAAGACAGCAAAATAAAACATTCAAGTCATAAAATCAAGAAAACACATACCAAGGAAATTAAAGAAAAAGAAAAAAGGTCATTGGTAACCTTGAGTGGAAACCAGATTGAAACTTTTCAAAAATGTTGTTATTTTCCATTGCAGAGAGAAGTTGCTTGGACACGTTTTTGATATAAAAGGTAACTTTGAAATTGGTCTATAATTTTGAGGGAGGGAGGGATCCAGTCCAGGTTTTTTTATAGCAATGGGTTCACACAAGCAGTTTTAAATAATAATCAGGGACACAACCATTAGACAAGGAACTGTTAAAAACAGAAAGTAAAAATGGCCCGACAGAATCCATTACTTTTAGTTAAAACTTTGTTGGTATCATCAAGAGGGCTGGAAGACACTCTCATATGTGATACTGTTTCTAAAAGTTCAGACAAGGTAATGGGATAAAACTAGTTAAAACTGTCCTGTTGCGAGTGAAGGACATCGGAGTAGGAGGCATTGGGGGTAATAGAGGCTCTAATTGACTCCACTTTATCAGTAAAATAAGATAAAAACACTTCACAATCAGCATCGCTTTCAGCCTGGGCACAAGGAGGGGCTGGATTTACCAGCTGATCAACAGTCTTAAATAAAATTCTAGGATTATGTTGATAGGCAGAAATGAGTTCTGAGAAATAGTGAGCTCTCACATCTTTAACCATATTGTTATAATTTAATAGTAACTCCTTCATCATATTGTAGTGTACGTGGAGGCCAGATTTTTTCCATCTGCACTCTGCTTTCCTATATTGCCTTTTACTGCTGCGAATATTGTGATTTATCCAAGGCTGCTGCTTTCTTTCTGAGGACTTGGGCTGAGTCTTAAGAGGTGCAATAATATTTAGTGAGGTCCAAGCATGAGGATTTGAAACGGTCAGCCAGATCATTGGTGTGGGAATATTCAGACACGTGTAGGCTTTGAGTATGAAACAGTGCGAAGAACTTTGAGACACTTTGCACATGATAAGATGCAAGTGCTTGAAGAGCAGGGTGCGACAGTACAGACAACAGGCAATTCACAGTTAGAAACTATACATTTGTGATCAGATACAGCCATATACAGTAATTCCACACAGCATATTTTTATACCCAGGGTAAAAACAAGGTCCAAGGTATGGCCACGGTTATGTGTTTGTCTACACACATACTGTTTAAAGTTAATCAGTAGATGGGGTCATCTACATGGATATTAAAATCACCACAAAGAATAACTCTGTCATGATTTAAAACAGGAGAGCATAAAAATTCAGGGAGTTCTGCTAAAAAGCTGCCAGTGGGTTTTGGGTGGCGATAAATGAGAGCAAATATGATTTGGTGGAGACTGCCAAGTTTAAAAGTGAGAACTTCAAAGGAGGTAAATTCATCACAGAGTACCTGATAACATTTGAAGCTCTTCCTATGAGCACTCACTAGGCCACCACCATGACCACTGGCCCTGGGTTTGTTAAAACAATCATAGAGTGGATGGCACAGTTCGACAAGCTGCCTATGATCATTCATTTGCAACCAAGATTCTGTTAAAAACATAAAATCTAAGTTTGCAGACACAATATAATTGTTGAAAGTCTTATTGGATAGAGATCTCACATTGAAGAGTGCCATTTTAAGTGTATTTGTGCTGGGAGCTAAAGTTGATGCATTCATCCGAATCTTTAATAGATTATTAATATTTCTGTGTGGTATGTGTGCGTTTCGTTGACGGACCTATGCGTTATGATTACAGGGATATCAAAACTGTGTGAAACAGTGAAACGGGAGACTCATTATGCACCGGTGGGTGGAGCTAGTGAGCGAGACAGAGACTGTCAGTGGCAGTGTGGAAGAGTTCTGTTCAGTGACCGGTGCTGTGCTCAGGTGCGTTAGTCATGTGCGTTTGGCGGTGGAGATAGCGTGAAGAATGTTTGCAGCTAGTGCACGGGTGCCCTGTGGACTGGGGTGAATGCCACAGCGGAAGGTAGACTTGTAAAGTTACACACAAGACTTACAGGAATAGGCTCAAGGACTGGGCCTGTTGCGATGGGTCATCCTCCGGTAAGCAGGTTACAATAGCCGTGGTTTCCCCCCGGTTGGTGGTGTTGGTGTTAGTAGCGCAAAACAGCGGTAGTATTATTTGCATGCATGCACGTATGCACGCCCATACGCCCACCAACAAAGACACATCCACACACAAACATGCACACACCCACACAAGTACAAGTACACACTAATCACATGCCCAGAGGACATGACATAACGAGATAAACCACCACAATTTTGCATGCACAATAATTACACCAAAGTATCATACATACTCTGCACCAATTAAGCTAACGCAATTAACTCCAGGGCCATGGAGGATCTTAGAGGCTGGGTGCTACAAATCCTCATAAGGTCCCAGTCAATCCTTATTTCATATAATTCTTCCAAGTATCATGTAACAGTCTGCGTTGTGCACCTGTGGAGTATTAGGAGGGCCATTTGGCTCTGATTACATTCTCTGTCTCTGGTGGGCCGTGTGTTTTGTTGTGTCTCCCCAAACTGTTTTGCTTTTGCAGGAACACTTAGTTCACTAAAGCTGTCTCTCTAGCTTTCTCTGTACAAAGCTTTTTGCACTCCTCCCTGTGTTGTCTCTTCGCCTCTCTCTGCTTCCTCTTCACGTCCCTCCTCCACCCTCTCTCTCTTTCTGTCTCCGTATGGCTGTGACAAAGGCCGCTGTTAGGCGATCAATACCTGACAATGTGACAAAATCATATATTTTTCCTCTTCTTTCGCAAATTCAATTTGGTCCTTAACATTCCAGTGGCTTTAATTAGATGCCCACGGTAGCAAATTGCAATTTACATTTTTATAGTTTTCGAGTTAATTAGCTTGCTCACTCAGCCAGACCCGACTTGTTTATGCCCCCCCCCCCTTCCTTTTCTAATTCTGCCCCTTTGCCTACTTTCTGAGGCCTCTGCTTGTATTGTGTTTACAAGGAAAAAAAGCTTAATGTCACACAATTCCTTCTCAATAAACCAAATAAAACATTAAGCCTACAAACACTTCTTTTATTAGCCATTTAGAAGATAGGCTGCCAGCTACGGTGTGTTGCTTTGACTATATCAAAAAGTTTCCCAGCCTCAGCGATGTTACGTTCCATTGCACAAAAACATTTTAATCATCTCTTTTATGAGGACAGACCTTATAAAAAACCAAGTTACTTGTTTTGGGTCTTTCCTTTTCTTCATCTCCTTCTGGTCCAAAGGGATGTGTTGTATTGAGTTTTCCCTTTCTTTGGCACAGACCACTGCTGTGACCATTTAATGGCATCAGAGTGGAAATTGTTAGCTTTTTCTAACAGATTTGGACTAACAGTGTTGTCCATGTACAGATGTACAGGCATGATTCTGTCACTTTGTGATGAGAACTCATGTCTGAAGATGTCACTACCAATCCAGTGATGTCTGACAAATATTTTTAATTTATGTTTTTCACTTGCAGTTTGTTATGTTTATCTTTAACACCTTAATCTATGGCAGTGTATGCTAGCTAATGCAGTTAAAGGTGCTTTTCAAACAACCTACAGTTACCGACAGAAGACAGAAGCACTGTGTTGGTGGGGTCACGGTGTTTCAGGTAAAAAAACAAAAGAACATTCTTCCTTTGCAACAATTGTGTGGTAAACAGCAGAAATACTGGATCATGTTACAAATGTATCCGTGTGTGCTTGCTCATATTTGATTGCCCAATGCAGTGCCTTGTCGTGTGACGTTTGTTTTGCGGCCATGTTCAGCTTTTTTGCAAGACGACCCTGCAGTGTTTTGCCTGAGCCCTCGCTGCGTCAACAGAGCCTCTTTCAAATTAATTTATTTTTTCAAGCAGGGCTAACGTTGGTCTGAACATGGCCTTAGACAGCAGTGGCAGTGGCAAAAGACGACAGTGACTACCACTCTTGTATACACACAGCTATTTGCCACTGTCACCAGAGTTGACAATCATTGAGCTCTTCTTTCTCTCTGCTTCTGCAGCGTGGCAACCATGGGAACCACAACAAGGAAAACAACCCAAATTATACCTAGTTAATGGTACTTCAAATTAGCTATATTACTCCAGTTTGCAAAGATTTTAATGAAAAAAAGGGCTTGTAGCAACATCAGATCCAAAGTTGTATTATCCTTTATATGACCTATAAAGCATTTTTATGTCGTAATTTTTCTAACCAGTCCCTCTCTTTTGTGCTACAGCTCCATTTAAAATATAACATGAAGAGATAAGGGCAGAAATGTAGTGTATGGTACAGTAAACGGTGGGTCTGCGTGGATGTAGCTGGTAGCTGCAGCACAACATAAACGTCACTGGGCTGTCTGAAAACACCTTTACTAATACATCCACTCCAACCTTACAATAGGTTCAGTTTTAAAAAATTCAAACCTCTTCAAGACAAAATACACCACGGTTGCCCCAGAAATATAGACCTCTGTAGAGCTGCCCCCTGCCAAAATACAGCTGACCTGAACTGCTTGCAGCATTTGTGCAAAGAAATAAGATTGCAAAGCGAATGCTCTGACCTACCATTGTCAAAGAAAAGACAAGAAACAGTATATCTTTGTGTAACTTGTCTTACATTTTCTTGTTTCTGTATCCCAACCCATTATCATGTTTATTCTAAAACTAAACCTTCCTTTAAGATGACAGATATCCACGAGAGGGGGGGGGGGGAGCAAGGAACGGGAAAAAGAGTGCAAGAGAGGTATATAGAAAGAGAAAGACAGCAGGACAGAGGGAGAGTCAGTCAGTGCAGGAATCAGCCGAGCAGACAGGCAAGTCACCTCTACTGTCAGTCACCAGTCCCCCCTGTGACCAGAGGACTAAATGAAACAAGGCCTTAGAGGTCCTCCATGTTGTCTCTGATTCATCCTCTTCCACCATCACTCTTCATCTCATCAGACATCAGACATTTAGTCATGGAGCCCTGCAGACTGTAGGGCTGGTTGGTGGGACAGAGGGTTGCTGACTGCCAGGAGACCATATAAGCACTGACCTCCATTACAACACAATTAAACGACTCGTGTCCTCCTCCAAGGTAAGAGAGCACTTGTGCTTGACTCTTCCCCCATCTTGTCCTTCCGTCTATTCCTGCTTCCCCCAACTCACTTTTCTTCAATGCCATCCCTTAGTTCCTCATTAAAATATCACATTCATTTAGTGAAGTCTACTCTGACATATTGTACAGCATGTTGTTATTGTGTGACCAAGGCTATTACTTCCAGGTCCTCCTGGAGGCAGGGAGGACAGACAGGGGCTAATGTCCATGTTAGCCACTAATTGCTGGTTTATGCTGATAAAAATGAGGAAATCCAAAGATTCTCAGACATTCTGGCTGGTAGCAAAACATCAATAGACGATAAGTTATAACCTACTGCTGTATGCTGCAATGATTGTGGAAATGGGCAAGTTTCCATCACATGACAAAGAGACAGTAAGAGTATCAGCATTTAAACATCAGCTGTCAGATAATTTCATGGACCAGAGAAACCCAGAGCGCCATTTGTTCTTCCTGTGCACTTTTAAATACCAGAGAACAAATGAATCAATCAACCTTTTGCTTTCACACTCAAGCAGTCTTTGCCAATTTAGGAAAGACAAATAACCTCGGCTGAGATCTTTAAACAAAAAAGGAAAATGTTGCTGGACCAGCTATCCACAGGCTAAATTAAGTATCGTACTGATGGGGGGTTCTTTTAAATTTTAGAGTACTGAGAGTGCAGAAAAAGGCCTTAATTTAAAAGTCTGTGGGGGTACCTCTACACCCTGCAGGCTGCATCATTATAGGCAATATCTTGGTGGAAAACATGCCCTGGGAGAAGCTCCTGGCTCTGAGTGTACAGTGTTTGAAATCACACAGAATCTTTGAAAGCAAACTTTTCTGTTTCTTTGCAGTTTACGAAGCCTCTCTTTTCTACACAACCCCCTCAATGAGGTTATGAGCTCACCTCAATCGGAATTTACCCTTCTCCTCTAATTATAGACCGCTTGTTTATCTATAAGCCCAGCTGTGTTTTTGAATTCAGAAGATTTTTGTCATATTTTCCTCACAGCTTCTTCCTAGTACTCTTCAATTGTCCTAACCTTATTTTGTTTCACACAGATTGGCATTGCAGTAACTATTCTGCCCTAAAAACTAAAAACCAGAAGCATGAACACAGCCAAAAAGCGGCATAATCTCTGCCTGATGGATGGAGGGGAGAGCCTCTGACCTGGTGTTCTAGCCCCTATCTGCTAATTAGTCCTATTCACTAACCAGATGCTTATAATTAAATTTACATGCAGTGGTGAATAGCCAGATGAAAAAGAAGAGATCCATCAGGAGGCCACAAAGGAGACATTCAGAGACCATCACATGGTGTGTAAAATACACAAGAACATAAAAAGCTCATTAAGAGAGACAATAAAGAGAAGAGACCCCCGGAGCACTTCAAACACCATCTTGAGCTGTGCCCTGGAAGCATCCGCCCACCTTCACCCGCCTCCCCTCCTCTCCCTCCCTTCTCCCCTCCTGTGTCACATGTTCTCTCCACCTTTCCTTCTGTTTTCCCCTTGTCTTCTCAATCATGTTTGCATTAGACTGTTGATTTGCACTCCTGCTCTTTCACTCTGCACCTGTCCCACGGCGGGTTGTCTGTTGTCACGCAGGTGATGTGCAGCTACCAGAGGCAGATCCTCTTCCCTCTGGAGATGTTCAGAGCAGAAGAAGAGGGGAAGAAAGAACAAGCTCCTCTTTAATGCAGTTTTGGCACAGTGCCCTGGCTGATGGAGCTAGCTGCAGAAGGAAAACAACAACAACACCCCACAACAGAAAAGCCTTACTCACTCACTCCCACTTCGATGCTCTGCCTAGTTAATTATTGCTCAGAGCTATTTAAATACACCTAATTAAAACAAATGTAAAGTAGATCATTAGTTGAAAGATGTTTGCTCCCTGTTGTAGGGGAAACAGTGGTGTGGACACACAAACAAAACGACACCCTAGATTGCTCTGTGGTCAGTGACCGCTAAGATATTCATCAGGGCCGAGGCCGATAGAGGATAAACTGGCGCGAAAATGCCATTACTGTTTTCCTGTCGATTTTAAAAAAGGTTTAATTTTCAGCGAAACACAGCGGCCAGCAGGCTGTGAGCTGATCAAACAAAGTACATAAAGAGGGCATATCATCAAAAGTAAATATCAAAGGACCTGACAGCCAGGGGTCTAATTGCTCTTATTTTCCATGAAATCTTCCCCTGTTCTGTAGATAAATAAACTTGAGCAGAGAAGAGAGGGGGTGTAGGTACAGAGAAAACACACAGAGCACTCACCACGATGTAGGAAAAGTATATTTAATAGGCCATTTTGATATGTCACAGCAGGAGGCACAGGTGTAATTAATAACATAAATAATGATGGCTCAATTTTGTTTAGGTGTTCCAGTTTCATGCTATTGAGCTTGCTCATTGGTACGGTTTACTGGGACACTTAAATGGAACAGAGCCATCGTTAGTGTTATTAGTTACATCTTTGCGTTTCCTGCTATGACAAGTCCAAATGTCTACTGTGAGAAAGGTCTGTTGGGTGCTGTAATGACTTTGTTTGTCTGAATGTATTAATATGTCTATATGTAACAGCTTCCTTTAAAGGAATATTACGTTATTATATTATTTATTGCAATCCGGGTCTTATTTTTGTAGTTTTGTCCATTGTTGCTATTGGTTATGATAGGTATTCAACAAGCTAAGTACTGAAATCATTAAAAACGATGCTCTTGTGCCTACCTCAAAGTCCAACCAGACAAGAAACTCTACAATTATAAACAAGCCAACAGATTAGCCAGATTATCTGTCCTTTTATTTGGAATCCCTACAGGAAAACTGTGTTCATGCACTAGAACCAGAAACCAGAAAGACACTCTGTAAACTGTGATGGATGTTTACAACGGACAGTTTGGGTCATTATTTTATTTTTTGCCTCCATCTTCCTCTTCCAGATAAGTTTGACTCACTGCAAGGTTTGTTTAAAATAGTAATACAAATATTCATGTAAAAGACCCAAACTCCTGTCTCGATTGAAAGTCAGACATGCTACTAGCCCATCCACCACTAGGTCGTAACAAACCTCCACACCCTAACTTTCCATCTCATTACATAAAGGGCACTCTACTTCCTTCATTGATACTGAACGATGGCGGTTGACGTAAATTGTGAGGTGCAGAATTGTCCAATATGGATGTAATTCCATGCCTTTAAATTTAAAAAGAGAACAGAAGAGAAGAATAAAAGTGTGTGGCTCAGTGAGGTAACTCAGAGAAGCCACGTTCCACTCTCCAGCAGTATGAAGGCCCTTCTCCTGTGTCAGCCTTTAATTAACTATTGACCGTGCCACCAACAGGAACCAAGAGGCAGTAGACAAAAAACCTAGACTAAAGGTTAATTGCCTGAGAACGTGATACATCCCTTAAAGGCCCCCTTCTCTGTTCTGCTCATCACTTCTCCCAGTTTAGGCAGCGTTTCAAATCCACACTCAGATGAGCCTGCTGCAGCCAGCACGCACCGTCAACAAGTTGAGTCTTCCCAGAATCTACGGATTTGTTTGATCCAAGTCTGACAACGATTACACACTCACGCAGACGCTGCCAACACACTCATGAAAGCATCTCCATCTGCACACACACATAGACCCGTGTGTGTATACCTGTATGATTGAATTGGCAGCCAAGACAAAGCAAGTCAAAAAGAGGAACGCTGAGAATGTCTGTGAATGTGGCAGAATTTGCAAAGGCATTACTGCTGGCATAATTAGCATCACGGTAGAGGGACACAGGAATACACACATACAAAAACACAGCATGATACACACACACACACACACACACAAGCCACAGGGACCCTGGTTCTACTGCCCACAGTCTGACAGGGGCCCATATGCAAAACACACCCACACACAAATTATAAATGCACACAGGGAGAGAAACAAACAGTCTTCCAGCTATGCACTGCAGCATGCCTGGGTCTGGCCCCTATGGACTGAAAGCTTGAACCACCAACAATATGCATCTGATAACAAGTTTAAAGTTCACTTTTAATAACATGGCACACCAAACATGATTCATTTCATGTCTTTTTTTACTACATGATAGTCTATAGAATCTATATTTTATTCCTTATGTATGGTGCAAGCTAAGATACAGACAACACAAAATAATTAAACACTGAGAATAGAGGTGTTGTGAGGACATGAGATAATTAACAAGAACAATCAGTCTATCATTTCACTCCCCCATTAGATATAGCCACCTAATGCAAATTAACAATAATTATGGGGCAGATAATGTATTTTTTTAACATGTCCATCATTGTCTGTCAATCATTTTCAATTATGTGTGTGAAGAATAATTACCACCTGCAGTACTGATCATGCATAGCTCCGCTCCATACCTGTAATTACAGTAAAATAAAGCTTAGCAGAATTTATTACCACACATTTGATTAAAGGGCCTGTTGGTGTCAGCCGTCCTCCCACTGCGGAGGTACAGTACATTGTGTACAGTATGTGCAGGCCAGGTGGCGGACAGAGAAAAATAATAATTCAAATTTACTTGAAGAAGACACACGCTTGGTCCGCTAGTCTCCATGGTCTCCAAACATGCCCATAAATTTTCATAACTGGTGGGCAGACCATAGTTGGCACAGAAAGTGAACAAATGGCTCAGTCTCAGGCATCATGAATATCAATGAAATTTGGGAAATATATCTGTCCTGACGTAGCAGGAACTGGGCAAACAAATTTCCAGCACTTCCAAACCCTAAACTGCGCTACAAAATTTCCCAAGGCTCATGATGACTGTCCTGTTTAATTTCTTACTGTGCCTTGATTATGTTTTTCACAATGTTTACAATAGAGTCCTAATCAAATGGGAGTTTCAGCTAAGACTGTTGAGACCTAGTAAGCACTATTGGTATGAAGTATAGTATGATGTATTCATTTGAAGGTAGGAATGCTTAAAAAATGGAAATGTAAAGCTGACATGCCAGACAATTGAAATCAGTTGATTACAGTCTAATTATTGTTTTATCACGTTAGCCTGTTAAGATAAACAAATCATTAGAAGAATTATTGTGCTAATGTAATCAACAATCTCGACTATTGCTAAGAAGATTGGCAGTGTGCACACTAGTTTGGGTGTTTGTTCAGATTTTTGCTGGAAATCTGCAGGTTTGTTTCACAGCACAAAACAGAAGTGGGTTTCTGTTCTTCCTTCAAAAACCGGAGCCAAAGCTTTGAGAGTTTCTCATGATAGCAGATGGTGGAATGAGTGAAAGGCTGATGAAAAACTCACTTCCATGCTTGAGCATGTTTATCCTCTTCAGACAGAGGCAGACTGAGAAACCAATGTGGTTGATGTGCATTTCACTACCAAATCAAGGTTATTAATCATCTTTTCCACGGTCTCATTTTTACAGTAGTTATACCAATGTATCAATATTTATTTGACAATGATATACTGATGTTTAATAATGTTTGATGTAGCACGTTAACAAGAGCACTCCAGTATTTTAGTATTGTACTTACATAAAGTTAGGGGACTTGCAAGAGCCAAATTTGAAAAAGAATAATCAAAATTGATGCAGCAGAGTCCGAGATATTATTTTAGACTTCATAAGTCAATCATTAAAATGTACTATTGACCTATAGTACTGTAAGTCGCCCATATTATGGGCCAACAGGATGGGTCAAGCAAAAAAAAAAAAACCCCAATGCAACTCAGTAGTGTCTTCTCGTCTGACCTAACATGGATTCAGAGTGGTGGATGCGCCGTGGAAGGCCTTGCTGGTAATTTGCTCCAGTGGTCAACAGCAGTACTGCAACAAAAAATTCCCTGCAGCCCTCAGCTATTTTTATGTAATTTCTGTGTAAAAGTCTTTGGGTCCAGTGGGTGGCTCTGGCCGGGAAAGAGAAACTAACGTGCATCTGCAGAGGGTGCACACAACACGGAAGCAGACCAGCATGGGAGAAAACTTTTTTAGTGCATGCGTGAGGTAAGCTACTTTTATTGGATTAAATTGGCGCCATCTGGTCTGGTATCCAATTGTCATAATACATCCATGTTTGGATCCTCACTGCCTGGTAAACCCAAATCTTTCAAACTTAATGTGAAAGATAAGATATATTTTCCTTCATGCTGTTACTGATATATATTGTTTAATGTGAGCTTGTGTTGTGGATATTATCAAATGTTTTACATATTTTCATCACATGCTTTGTGTTTTATGTTCACGTCTGTGTGTGTTCTGTGTTTTACTTGGCTGCAGGGCAAATTTCCCCTCGGAATGTCTATTTTGCCCTATCATATATTATAAATTGAATGTGTTCATCAACCAAATCTAATGGAAAAGCATTAATGACGTCAAGTCTCGGAGCTAGCGTCAGTGTATTAGAATAAGTCCAACTGTCTGGTTGGAATAAATGAGAAAAAGGAAAGTGGTCTTTACCTGTTGGCTCTAGAACACAAGAAAGCAGATAGTTACAGGAGTCGGTGGACAGTCGGCCCATCCACAACAATAGAATTATGAGCAGGATGGATGGTTGAGTCATGACATCAATATCTACTTATCTATGTGTCCATCCAGAAATCGGCTGAGAGGAATGTGATTAAAAGGCTGTGTGATTCATGCTTTCAATTCTATTGATCTCCTTATATAAACCATTACTGGAGCCTCAAACACTCACATGCATATCACATGTGAACACACGCAGGCCAACAGACACACACACATAGATCCACCATCCATATCTATAAATATCAACCTGAGGTAGACTGACTGACGACCTTATTTCCTCTCTCTCCCGCACGCACACACACACACACTAAAGTAACGCAGGCTTTCATATTGCCGGGGCAAGCTAGACAGCTAGTTTGCTGTGAATTTAAAGCGATAAGCTGAGCAGTGGCGAGCAGTAGCTATTCCTGGACGTTAGGTGCACGGCCACTGCCAGAAGATTTATCTCCTCCTCTGAAATTTCATTTGGGGAAGGAATAATAAGGCATAGGAAATGAAAGTTAATCATGAATCCTCTCTCACTTTCTCCCTCTCCTCTCTCTCTCTCTCTCTCTCTCTCTGTGACATTGGCTTTGAGAACTTGGCTGAGGCCTGCTTTATTTAGTCGGGAACCTTTTGTTCCCCCCCCGCAACCTTTTAAATGCTTCATAAATCAGAAACAAGACACACACTTCTGATGGTTTGTTGTCCTGCAGAAACTAATTACAACAAGACTGCCTTTCCACCAGTGAAACAAACTACGATGAAATGGTTCACCATCTAACACGCATTAGAAAAGTGAGCAGGTTAGAGAGAATAAGAAAGGATACGATTAGAAAAGGTTTCAAGATGCAGCTGTAATGTGTCTCTTTTTATTTCCCTTTAATTAAATTTCTTTATTTCTAGACAGTATATTGAGATTATATGAAGAAGTGGAACAATATACAGTATATAGTAATACTGTATATAGTGATAGAAAGTACTTCAGTGAAATCTAGTTTTTTATTTTTATCAGAAATGTGTATAACCTACATGCACAGAGCTACAGACTACGTTATTCTCAAGTTGAGCTCTTATTCTGAATGAAGGAATAGTTTAGCCAAAAATCCTAATTTACCTCATGTCAGTTCAAACTGCAGCTTCTAGCACCACCAAACACAAAGCAAACCAGTCCACCTGAGCCTCATACTTTAGTTAACAATGTACAAATGTAATATAAAGCTTCCAAACTTTATTCTTTAAGTCCTCCAAAAGAAATTGTGCACAATCGCCTACATACAAAAGATAACAATGCACATTCAAAAATACTCACCATATAAAGTACTAAAAAAAATGTTTTTTTAAATAAGCCTGTGTGGACAAAATTGTGCACAACTCAAAACCTACAACACAAAATACAAACTAAGGTCCTGCCTCGGACCGGACAGATAGCCAATCATAGTTTAGCATAATGGAGTAGCACCTGGGGTGGCCAATCAGATATCAGGCCCAGGCCACTCCCTGGACACGTCCCTGGTAGAGTGCCCCTTTATAAAAAAAGGAAATTAAAATTGACCAACAAGGGACAGAAGAAAAGAAAGAAAGAAAGTCTTCTGTCCCCTGTCTAACTGGCAGGTTAACACAGCAGCCAATCACAGCCTTCCTCACCACAATCACATCATTGAGCAATCAGACTTGATCAGGAGGTGTATATGTATAAGCACCCCACTCTGTTAGCTTTACGCTGTGTATCGCTGAAAACACATCAGCATCCCAGACACCTCATTACAGTGATTCCCCCCNCCCCCCCCCCCCCTTTTTCCTCTTTTTCTCTGTCTCGCTCTCCCAATCGCCACCTCTCCATCTTTCTCCTGCTTCCCCCCACACACACACACACACACACCAATAGTCATTACAGCCATCCTCATTGTCCAGGAAGTGGAAGCGATAGCTTTTTTCTAGTTATTTCCATCACCCCTCTGCTTTGCCAGCTCTTGGCCTCCTCTAAGATAATGCCCATTTATCCCGCCGGGTGTTTACACAAGCATTTCAGGTTAAGTGACTTGCTGAGAGGAATGACAGACAGCAGCTTTCCTTCATTCAAAGAAAATTGGATTCATCAACCACTGCTTAATGGTTGCATTCAAGCTTTTGACTACACTCAATCTAACACATTAGTAGGTGTTTGTAGTGTATTTATCCGTGTGTTTGCTCACATGTATGCCTGAATAAATGCCTAGACCTCATGATCTAAAGAAAGGAAACCAGCTTTAGAAGAATATGCTGTTGGTTTTTGCTATCAGCGCTCAACAACCATAAAGCCTTAAAGTCTTTACATCCCTGTGCCTTAGAAAAATCACTCTCTGGGTCCCCCATCACAAACAACAGCAATGAACAGCCCTATATCCACTATGCTAATATGGAGTATTTTTGCACCTATTTGCATGAAGTGTGTTTTAATGGAGAACTTGAATGGAGAAGAGCAGCAGCAGATCCCGAGGTCATTTTAATAGGTTATTTCAATTTGGCTGCTCTGTAGGTTAGGCACAAGCATCAAAAACACCTTTCTGTACTCATCTCCTTCGGTCATTCGTTTTTTTTTTATTCTCTTCACTTAATGTATTCCCTTTCCCCCTCTCCTGCTTCCTTCGTCTTTGAAAGCAATGTATTCCATTCTATCTAGGCACTTCTGGCCCTGTTCAATTACATGTAAAATGCCACATCTGCTTTAGAATAACCTGTGATTATAACAGAAGGCCAGGTTAAGTATACTTTAAACTGAAATTTCGAGTCCAAAATTAGTCTATTAAACATAAGGTTAAAATAGATAGAAATATTTATAATCAGTGTCTAGAAAAAATATTCTTTTCACTTTGAGTAACATTCAGGTATTAATTAAAATGTATCTTTCAAACATGGGAATTTGGTGGCGAGAGCACTGACACTCAGCCATATAGTCTACAGTATGTGCCGGCTGGAAAACCAAAACAAAGAGCTAAACGTAGCTAAAAGCTGCAAAGAACTTCAGAGTTGGATGTTAATTCTCAGTGGTTTCAGCAATGCTAGTGAATCTTTCACATTACACAAAGTCATTAAATGTAAAGTTAATATCAGAAATATTGCGTCACAGAGATCGTATCATGAAGGATTTGTTCTTTAATTTGATTTTAAACTGCATACTGTGATATATGAACATCTCCCCCATATTGTTTTATGTTTCATGGCCACTCATCAGCTTAAAGAACAAAACATGGACACATAATTTACTTACAGTGTATTAGGCGGTATCTGCTAATGAAAATTTGAAATATTTTAGCTGTGACTGGGACTCCACAGGCTGAGGGGAATCTTTCATAAGCTGGCTTAATGATGGAAAAATGTAGAATCACAGTTTAAGGAGCAGTTCACCACAAAATAAAAATTATATAGTCATACTACAGGCCATTAACCCTCATGAACAAAAAATGTATGCAGAGTGATTTCGGTCGGTTTAAACATTTTTTGGTTGATTTCAGAGTTTTGTTTTTGTTTGAAATACGCTTTTTTGAACACACACCACATACCTCAGGTGGTCTGAGCTGGGGTTTGACCCCACATCTCGACGTCACTGGTCGTCGTCCTTCCCTACTGGACCATCTTCAGTGCTCATAAACACAAACAACCAGAGACAGAAGGTAGATCTGACTGAGGGAGGAATCTGCAGAAAATTCACCTCCATAAGTCTGGAGAGAAAACTTTGGACAGATGGACTTTCTGGCTTTTGAGTTTATAATCATTCTGTTGTTGAGCTGTCTTGAGCTGCTTGTCTAATAATTTACAAGTAAAACAAGATCTCCCGGAAACATTCATCCTCCTGCATAAAAAAAAACTTCATAAAAAGTCCAAACATGATAAGCAGAATGACCTGGACCCTGGATCAGAACCATTATTGCACCAGTTGTAGCTAAAAGCTTTATTTTTACATGTGGACCCTGGGTGGGAGCTGTCAGTGATGTGCAGGTTCATGCAGGAATCAACAGATGGACTTTCTGGCTGTTGAGTCGTATCAATTCAAAATTCACATCATGATGTACTGTTGTCCCATGTGGTCTAGTGGTCAGGAGGGTGAATACGATGAACTGTCTTGCAATTTTCTTCTTCATTTAGAAGTCAAACACATACTATCCTGGTGTCATCTATAGACTAGTGATTTTTTCACCTAAACGACCTGGGTTCAATTCCTGCTGTAGGAAAAGATGGCATTATTTTATGTTCATAATTCTGATATGTATCATTTAAAAATCACACAGTTGACAGGAGATGCAAAGATATTCAGTACTGATTTCTTTTCCCACAATGGAAAATGAACCAAGTTCTGCTGGTTCATACTTAACCGCTAAATTTAGAAAAATTGTCTGTTGTCAGTAACATCACCTGAGAAGTCACTGTATATGGGTGTCTGCTTCTTCCCTCTTTCCCTGCCACCAATTTCCTGTTGCACTATAATTGAATACTGCTCATCTCCCACCTCAGACTCATCTCCAATTATAACTGTTTAGTATAACTACATACTATAGCTTGACTGTGGATAAGATCAAATTTTGCAAACGCTAAATTCAAACTGTCGTAGTGCCTGGGACAGCTTACAACATGGTAAAGATGCATCTTGGAACTGCTTGAACTCAACAACCAAGAGCATGAATTCTGTGACGACTCAAGGGTTTTAGTCTCAGAAGTTTATTTTTATTAGCAGTAGTATCCCTTAAGAATTTTTCATTTTGATTTCCTGTTGCTCTGTCACTTGTCCCTATTGCCTCCCTTGCTCCGTTATCTGTTCCATCCTGCCCGGGGCCGAGTTTCCTACCTTATGGGCAAGCCCTGTCTGCCAGTGGGAGCTAACACAACACTAACACTTCACCCAGCATGACACAACAGCCACAAAACTGTGCATGTGTGTTTATGTCCTGAATGTGTATGTGCGTCGGCATGGATGTATGTGTACATGTGTACAAGTATAGATCTGTGTGCATTCTCAAGTGTGTGTGTGTGTGTGTGTGTGTGTGTGTGTGTGTGTGTGTGTGTGTGTGTGCGTGAGTGAGTGAATGAGTAGGGAGGACTTTGAGGCGTGCATCATTTTCCATGTGGACAAATATGAAAATGCATGACAACTCTTGCATGACAGCCCTGTCATCATCCATCCATCAATCAATTTTGCAACATATACATGCACAAAGAGAGCACACAAACACACACACACACACACACACACACACACACACACACACACAAATGCACACATCATTCGAACGTAGAAACATGCTGATGGAATGTCATGTCATTTATTATCCAGTGTACAGCAGAGAGAGAAATGGTGAGAAATAGGTTGAAGACTGAAGAACTGAACATGACACCTCACCACAGCTGTCTTAAATTCAGATGGCATTTAGGCTCAGCCCAGTGTACGAAACCATTTCTCTCCTCATTTCTGTTCATTTGGTCATCACTGGGTGTTTGTAGGTTGTCACATTGAATTCTGCTCCATCTTTGAGGACAAATGGGGACAGGAGCTACTATCTTGGGGTGATATGGACAGGTGGATGGAGATGGTGAAGGAATAGAAGTAGCTGACAGATGAAGAAATTATACCTTTAAGGCTTGTCTGCCGGTAACAATCACACTCTTGAGTGAGCTGTCATTTCATTTTAAAATAATTTCAAGTGCAATCTGTCAGTCAACTATCCTTAATCTTACTGTACGTCATTATAATATGGAAATTACCAAACCACATACCAATGTCTGCAGCCAACAGCCACTTTGCTCAGGGCCTCACTCCTGTCTCTCTATCCCAAGCGTAAATCAGAGCCTTAAGCAGCTAGTCCCTCTGCTCTCTCTTATCTTTGAGCCATATATTGCCTTTTCCATTCAGCAATTTCCCCAAAACTTAGCCCGCCTCTCCCCTCAAGACTTATGAAGATCAGGTTTTATTGTTTGGGGTCTCCTACAAGTGGATTCAGAAAGGTATGAGAAGGGCAGGAGGGTAGACATATAGATTTATTTGCGGTAGAGTCAGAGGAATGGGCTGCCTATTCAACCGGTATCTTTTTCAATTGTACACAGTAGATATCAAACTGGAGCTCTGCTGTACTGTGGAACTGTTTGGGAAAAGGTCACAGTGCTGCCTCGCTCACTGCATACAGTCAATTTGTTCAGTTGAAGAGATTCAATTCTCAGCACAAGCCAAACCGGAATGAGAGGACAAGTGTAGCATTTGAAATGTGTCATCATGCTTCACTTACTCACTTTAAAGAATAGTCATTAGTATAATTAAATGCCACATCTAAAACCACAAAACTTGATGCATATTGATTATATCATTACCATTTGCACCACATCCAATTGATTCTACTCCTAGCTTGATATTTTTCTAGGAAGGCTGCAATAATATCATTTGAGTGACAGTTGGTTTCTGCCAGGCTGAAATTGGGAAGGTTGTTATATGCCAAAAGCGTGGCCATATAGATATTTAAAATGCATAATACATTTTAAATATTAAATGTATTATGCATGGATAGCTATCATTCATTTTGCGCGGGCTTGATAAGTCCATGTAAATGAACTGTATTTTCAGCCCCAGTGGGAGCCCGTTGTAAATGGAACGTCAAACGAACGCTGCCATCTTTCCAGGAATAATCACAAAACCAGTGGGTGAAATTATTCGGAGACTCTGTTTTAGGGATGTTTTTCAGCCTAAAATTACATAGCTTGAAATTCCGCTTATTATAATTGCTATTTGTAAAATATGAACCTTTAGTTTCTTAGTAGGGTTCATTTTTATGTTGATTAGTTTTACAGTTAAGCACCTCAACTTTAAGAAAACACACACACACACACACACACACACGTTATTGAAGAAATCTGCACGATATCTGATACCTGAAAAATCTTTTGTTTCTATTCTATTCTATACTAATCTATTCCCTCCAGTGTGGAACAGTAGCAGTGGTGGAACAGATCGGCGGAGCCCTGTGAGAGCAGAGCAGATTCACCATAATCTGCTGTATGATGTCAACATGTTATTGTTCTCTTGGTTTGAGCCATGATTAGACAGCAGATTGAAGACATTTGTTGTGTGAAGTCCCACAGATTACTGAGAGACACGGTGACAAAAAAACAATCAGCACTGCCATCCATACATCCATACACACGTTAGCTAGTGTAATTACATGCATACACATATGCATGTAATTACACTAATGTGTGAACATAGCATCATGCATACAAAAACAGTATAAAAACAAATCTTCAAACAATAAAGACGGGAAAAAAATTTGAAAATGGTATAGAGGTTCTAAAGTAATATGAAATAAAAATCCTTCACAGTTGAAAGAGCAAATCACCCGAATATAATAAAATAAATTGGTGAAGGTGTGTTAAAGGATGAGGCCATGGCAGATTATCCAAATCTATACCTTGACTAATGACATGAAAATTACATGTTCATAATGCATTAGCATGCACACAAATTCACATTCACACATGCATTAACAAGACTTACAAGAATGTGTTGATGTGCTGTCCGTGACAGATGTATACATGAGCTAATGTTTGTATGTACATGCTCGTGTGTGTGTATGGGTACACGCCTTCATATGTGTGCTTGTGTGTTCAGTGTGCCTGTAAGTGTGTGTTACTTTATGTGTGTAGACGTGCATGAGTGTGTGTACAAGTGCCCAGGCACGTACATGTGTGTTTTCCTCCCCCGTCTAGCGCTCTAATAGTGTGTCCCCTGGATTAAGTGATATAAATGGATAGCTTTTCCTCCTGATGCACCATCAACCTGCAGGAAAAATAGGCCCCGAGGGGGAACGTCGTCGCACAGGGCCAACTCTCCCTTATTGTCTCCCCTCTCTGGAGCATGGCAGTCCAGGGCCACTGCTGCAGTCACCAAGGATCAGCAATGAGGGAGAAGAGACAAATGGGGAAGCAGAGGCAATCAGCAATTCAGATCAGTCTCGCTGTCAGAGGATGTGGGTCATAATATGTATCTGTGTGAAAGGACAATAGGATGTGCCACAAGGAGGGAGCTAGGCAGAACTTAGCAGCAAAGAACTGTGTGATCGTCAAGCTAAATCAGTCTTCTTATTTTCATTTTAAAGGGAAAACACTACATCCTTCATTACTTGGTGTACTGGCATAAAATAACAATATCGCGGGAGGATATTCCCATGTATGGGTACCAGAGCAGCCATCCAGTCCTGCAGAGCTGTTTTCAACACTTACTGCTTTATATTTCTCAAACATGACGTCATCCATTACAGCAAAATGAGACCATAACGCACTGGAGTCACAACACATGTTGCGTTTTGCGTTGAGGAGATTTGAAGCTTAATTTTTCTTCAGTGGAGAAACTCACACTCTCACTCTTACCACACAGAATAAATCTCTAATGCTACATGTAGCGCCGACAAGTTTACCTCTGTTCTCCGGGGTTTGTCAAAAGGCATTTCAGGACATGTTGGAAAATCTCTACCTGAAGCAGAATTCAGCAGCTGAGGGAAAGTGGATTCAGCACGATAGTAGATTTCAAGACTTCATCACCAAATTATTTATGATATGCCTGATGGTTTATACATATCTGAGTATCTCAGGGAATTTTACTTAAATCTTTACCATTTTTAGTGAGAATTATATAACCAATGTAAAAGAGTTTGTTCATCCAATTGCAGAACACATTTTTAAGTATTTTATTAAAAACATACAGATCTGATGCAAACATGATTTTTCTACTACTTGGGAAGCATTAATGTTGCTGTTCTCTGCAAGTATCTTCACACATCTTTTGCTGTGATAAGAAAGTTACATGAAAATCTTTTTTTTTTTTTAAACTTTAACCAAAATTTGGATCATGCAAAAGTTTCTAATTTGCATCACAACATCTTCACGGCGTTTGCCCCCCCCCCCCCGGCTCTCCTCTGTCTTCCTCCATCACCTCCACACCTTCGCTCACCTCGCTACCACACATCAGTAACAATCTCATTTACCGCCCCATTAATTGCTGGAATCCTAGACACTGGTGAGAGAGGTGTGTGTGCGTGCGTGCGTGCGTGCGTGCGTGCGTGCGTGCGTGCGTGCGTGCGTGAAGTTTGCAAGTAGCAGCAGTGTATTAAGGGGTGAAGGTGACGCAGACAAGCCCAGGATGTGTCACTGACAGTAAACCTCCTCTGTACGCTGTAAAACCACTCTGGGGCCCTGCTGAGGAAAAGAAGCTCCTTATATACACTGATACAGCATGCACAAAACATTAGTGGTCCTTATTCTTTCCATAAAGTGTATTGATGAGATGAATCTAGGTAAAAGCCATTCTTCCTCACTGATTTCCCTTAATAAATTTCTATATGTCACACAGGAGGAGACATAGATGAAGAACAGGTAAAAAATTGACAAATATTTTTAAAGTTTGAGATAGTTGAGATGTGGATTGATCTATTTCAAAGAGTTTTATGTTTTATACATTCAATTAATACTGGTTTCAACCCTGCTGCAAAAGCAGACAGACAGCACACAGGTGCCTGTTTTTCCCACCCTATCTTCTATATTGCTGTTCAACAGAGACACACATATCCATTCACACACACAAATTGTCTTTCTATCTCTGCTTCTGTCTCTTAATGTCTCACACTGTCATGACACACACACACACACACATGCACAAAAAGTAGAGTGGCACATTAGCAGGGGGCTGTTAATGAAGTGAGTCCCTGCTGCAGTAATGAGTGTGCAGATTTAACTACATTAGCATCCCATTCCTCCTCAACAGTGCATCAGGTAGGGCATGACAGCGCTCACAGTCAGACACATTACAGTTATTTGTTGCAACATTGATCCAAGCATCAGGATGCTGCTGCTTTACTAGCAGAGGGGATGCAGGGGGAATTTCACACTGAAGTACTGTAAGTTCTGCAGATTTTCGCTTTGAGCTTTGTTTGTATTTGTGGTAATACTTTGAGAAGGTCTGTTGTTTGCTGCAGTGTTTTCCTTTCATGAGCATCGCAGAGGAGACGAAAATGAAATATAAACTCAAAAATAAGAAGGCTCATATTTTAAACAAAACAATTGTTGGCATAAAAGTAAAGCACATAACTGATTAAATACCTTTATTTGTTCAAAAAAGATATGTTCATTGTGTGTCTTTTTTTTTTAGAATGGCATGCGAACAAAAGCAAAAGTACTGTCTTTCATGGCTCAGCTAAACTTCAAAGTTCATCTAAAGCAGGAAGACACCTCCACTCAGTTATATCTTTTACTGAAGTTTTTTTTTGTGATTTTACCCTCACTTTACATACACCCATGCTCTCTACAGGCAGATGCCAGTTACATTTCGGGTGTGCAATAACTCTAATGAGCATCTCTGCATGCGGGGCACATCATGTGGATACTTGGCCATGAAATGAAAGCATAATTACACTAGGGAAGTGCTTTTGTCTCTTCATTTTCTCTCATCTTCACTATTCTGTGCTCCGTTGATCTCAGGTGGCCCCGGTTCTTACGTGAATGCACTCAGGGGCAGACTCTCTCTGTCTCTCCATCTTCCTCAAGCTCTCTCTCTCGCTCGCACACACACACACACACACACACACACACACACACACAGTCCCAACACTCTTTGTAACAATCATTGTCAGGGCAGGTCTGATGAGAGTGAAAGAAATTGAGAGAAAGGATCTGAGTGCATGATGGCCCTGAGTCCTGGATAAAGGTCAAACAGATTGATGGTTCTAAAACGCTTGGCGCAAGGACGCAAGGTTATGACATCTTATATCACCGCTCTCGCTGCCGCCAATGCCATCAGCGTTGTCTCCATCAGTACTAGTTTTATATTACCAGTAAGTGGCAAGTGGTATCTGACATTCCAAGGCTTTTGCAAATTGTTCTCTCGACAGTTTGAGTTGGTATTTCTCTCTCTCTCGCAGGTTTTAGTTTGAGATGAATAGGGATGTTTAAGTGGTGGCTCGGGACACCGTCAAATCGTCCTTGAGTGTCATACAATAGACACAAAGCAGAGTAGAGAGGGGCGAGAATGGGAGGCGGAAAAAGATAAGAGGGAGAGGGTTAACAAAGAGGCTGTCAGAGACTGAGGCGCTTTGTCATTGTCTGGAGCATTTAATGAGCAAGAATTAAACAATGACAGCCCGTAATAACCTGAGAGCAGTGTGTGTGTGTGTGTGTGTGTGTGTGTGTGTGTGTGTGTGTGCTGCACTTATATTAACATGATGAGAAATACCTGACCCATTATTCTAAGCATTTAACTGATATTAACACCCCGGCCAAAAATAGTTGTGCTCATATACTAGCAGTATATATGTACTTGAACACCTTGAGTTCTAATAAGTAAATCCCAAACACAGGGTAGAAAACAGTACAGATTCAGCAAAAACCCAAGGACTCATGTTAAGAAATTAATGACAACAGCTGTACCCACTTGCTTAGGATGTTAATTGTGACGTCCTCGATTGGTTTCTTGTCATTCTCTAATGTCAGCTATCTAATGATAAAGACAAAATACAATGAAAATAATCTTAATAGGGAGGAAAAGCAAGACTTAGAGTCTACAGCCATGCTAGCAGCTCTGTGAGGCTGTACTTAGGCAAAGCAGTGCTTTAAGCTAACTGCTAATGTCAGCCTGCTAACATACTCATTATAACAGTGCTAACATGTTGATTGTTAGCAGGTAATGTACCGTGTTCAGCATCTTAGTTTAGCATGTTAGCATGTTAACACATTGCACTAATTAGCACTAAACACATAGTACAGCTGAGACTGATGGGTATGTCATTAGTTTTTCAGATATTTGGTCATAAACCAAAAAATTGGACAAACAAAGATTACACCAGATGAAGAGTTAAGGGATCACCATAGTTATTACAATTCGTCCTGTGGGGAATGTGAATGCCTGTACTAAATTTTCTGACAATCCATCTAATAGCTGTGGAGACGTTTCACTAAAAAACTATGGTGGATGTCAACCCTATGGTGGTGCTAGAGGAAATGTCAGGGGATCACATTAACCAGTAGGCTTTATCCTCAGGGGACCATGAATGTCTGTACAAAATTTTATGGCCATCTATCCAATACTTGTTGGAGGACCGACCAACAGACCGACATTGCGGACGATAGAGCCACATTGCTAGGTAAAAAAGCATTGCATAAAAGAGCAAAGGCATATATCTGCTGGCTTTGATTCACACACATGGAGTAGTTAAACAAAATCAGATCTTATTGGGGGTCTCCTCGTAAAGTGTTTATCATCGCAGTATGCCTGAAGTACAATGGCTCTGACGTCTTCCAGGCTTCACTACCTACTAACAAAGGCTCACAGTGTTTACAGCTCCAGAGACACCAGTATATACAGTGTGCTATAAATCACAGATGTAACAAGACCATGATTTATTGTACACAACTTTAATGACAATAAAGTTTAATTGAGTTGAATATCACAGAAAGCATTATATGAATGACTGCTCTGCAACACAAGATCTGCTGACAATCAGCTGCCACTAGCTTAACCAGTTCATTGTTTTCTAACTTAATTGTACAGTTCTTTTAATTCAACTGTGTGAAGTACAGTAGCGAAATACTGATCAGCAGCACTATAGTTACAACTTTCTTCTCCATGTTTGTGAATCAAAATCCTGCCTTTCAGTTTTGTACAGTAGAAGAAAAAAGACAGTAACAAAGGAAGGCTTTACGCTCTGTTTTAAGCATTGCAACATCAACAGTAGCACACTTGCAGCACCTACTATAGATCCATGCTCCACTGGAAGCACTGGAAGGTTCTCTTAACACACACACATCCATACACTTACACACACAATAACTTTCGCACCACAGTCTCTTAATGAGCATAATCCTCCATGTTTGAATCTCACAGCCTCGTAAAAGGTTCGGCCACCCAGTTTCTCTGCTTTCCAGCTGATTCCAATTAGATGTTCCCATTAAATAATATTGTAATGCAGTGGTTTAGGGAAAGAAAACAGGAGTGAGAGGAACAGAGCACATTACAGAAGCTTCTCATCTCCAGAGGTTAATCTTCATTTTCAGCCTAATTTAGAGCACCAGGAAACATGCATGCAGGGAGAATGTGAAAGAGGAAGAAAAAAAAGCCAGAGCTAGTGTGACCGGGTGGAGAAAGCAAGATTAAAGCTAAAGAGAAGATGCAGGACAGAGACTGAAATGCATTAAATAGATAGTATAGTATAGATATATAAACAGGGGAAAGGCCACAGCTCCTCCTGGATTCTGACCAGGCAGAAACGCTGTAGAGACGTTTCATTTGTTGTCTATTTGAGTAGAAAATGAGTGGTTGTGATCCAATCAGACTGCCTGTCACTGGGACGTGTGAGTGAGCGAACCAATATGAGGAAATGTATGCAGACCAGCCTACCCTGCTGCAAGCATCAGTCTGCACTATCAGATTAAACATGCAGAAATTAATCCAGACCAACTGGGCGGTATGCAGATCACACCGCTGTATGTAAATGATGGAGCAGCTGTCTCAAAGGTGGATGGAAACGCAGCCATGTGGTTTTGTCCAAAACGGCTGTCGATAGAGTCACGAACAGCACAGATATAGATGTCTCCACTGATTGCTATATCATAGGATCAAACACCCAATCTGTGTAAGACAAAGGAGGATGTCTCAGGTGAAGGCATCACATAAATGTCAAATGAGGCAACAGTAACATTGTGAATATGTTGAAATAGGTCAAGCTGAGTGCAGTTGATCTGAGGTCTTTACGCAGCAGGGTGAGCTGTATCCGTGAGGCGACTGTCTGCTTTGAAAACACACCAACACACCAAACGGACCTTGCTTCCTGTCTGGATACACAGCACCCCCTAGAGGGTAATCCAAAACAGGGACTCCCTTCATGTGTGTGCATGTGTGTCGGAAAAGGATTGAAAGAGGGAAAGACAGAGCAAGTGTGTGTGTGTGTGTGTGTGTGTGTACTAAGCGGTAGGCTAGGCTGAGCTGAGAGGGAGACTCAGTGACTTTATACTCCTGATAATCTGGATTAAAACCCTCTGGGACAGCATTAAACACCGCCGGCTGGGCATTACACGCACACGCACACACACACACACACACACACACACACTGTCTCTCTCTGTGTCTCTCTCTCTCTGTATTTCTTTTACTAAGACTGTGTGTATACATTTGCATGAATAAACTCAGGCTCTACATTTATCTTTTGATCTGAGTGTTGAAGTATTGAATGTTCACACTCATTTCATCCAAACATGCTTATTTTTAAGAGTGAGTCATTTCCACTAAAGCTTCTTGACTTGGACACTACACTCTCTAGTACCAAACACCTAAATCCTTTCAGAAACTTAGACCAGTTGACAAGGATATTCCAACGTGGAGCGATGTGTTCAATGAGATGATGGGAGGGATGGAGAGTAGGTGGGCCCTGGCCTGCCTGGCCCAGCCGGGGGTATTAGGTTTGATTGGATTGGGATTGGGGATTTGTGTATTAAACTGAGATTACCATGTGATCCAGCATTTCGCAGGGAAACCCACACCGCAGTGAGAGGCAGAGCTTGCAGAGGGAGTCCACTGACCTCCTGCATGCTGTCTGATTCGATTCGCTTCTGCCCTGCTGGGTTCTGAGTTCTTCATTTTTTTCATTCATTCAACCCCCTTGAGTTCTGTTGCACTCTGTTCTGTTTTAATCCGTTCCACTGTATTCTGATCTGTTCTGTTCCATTTTATTCAACAACATTCTGTTCTGTTGCCTCTCTTTCGGTTCGGTTCTCCTGCCTCTATGCACTCCGGTCTGTTCCATTTCATTATGCTCATTTCAGTTCAGTTCTGTTCACTTCTCTTTTGTTCCATCAATCAAGAACCAAATTCGGTTCATCCTGATCCCGTTGGCACTGATAAGCGTTTTCTGATCTGACGCCCCTATCAGATGGACGGCATCATTTGTCAGTGCCTTCCAAAAGCATTACAAATCACTATTGCAAAAGTAAATGGAAAATAGGCTTTATTTCTTTCTTGCGGAGAGTTAGATGATAAGATTGATATCACTCTCACGTCTGGACGGTAAATATGTAGCCAGAGCCAGCTGCATGTTAGCTTAGCTTAGCATAAAGACTGGAAACAGGGGGAAACAGCTAGCCTTGCTCTATCCAAAGGTTACAAAATCCACCTACCAGCACCTCTAAAGATCACTAATTAAGACGTTATAGTGTTGTATGTCTCATTTGTTTAATCCGTACAATATCTAAAAAGTGACTAATTCCTCCTGGTCAAAAAATAGTCCGGCAGACAACTAGTTTCAGCGAACTAGTTTCAACCACATCTCATGGTCTTCCTCAGCAGATGGAGTTTAAGGCCCATTTAGTAGCTGTTCTGGGGCTTTCCATCATATGAGCTTCATCAGCAGATGGGATTTGCTCAGTTGTCATGAAATTGCAGATCAAAAATTCCTTTTTATTTCTTATCTGCTGATGAGGATAATCTGATATGATTGAAAGCTCCAGAACAGCTATTAAATGGACATTATGGTTAGACTGTTTTCTCAACTGCCGTTTCCAAGGTCAAGAATAAACTCAGATCCTCCGTAATTACATTTTATTTCACACGTTGTATAAAGCACATATTTCTGATGTCATAATCTGTTTTAGATGAAAATCCCTAGTTGTCTATATGAAAACTATAAGAAATGCAATAACAGATGCTCACTCAACTCATGTTCTATACTGCTCATGATATTTTTCATACCTTTTTCATTTTCTGTTTTCTCTGCCATATTATTTAATATGTTCTATATAGACGTTTTTGCTGTTGAATCATATTACTTCTGCTGCTACACCAAATTAATTCCCCTACAGGGATCATTAAAGTTTCATTTTTTCTTATCTTAAAATTCAAATTTAACGTTGAGTCCTCACACCTTCACTGCAGATTTTCACACAACTCCCACGTTCCTTGTCTCAGATTCAGAGGGAACCACATTTGACTGCCAGAATGCACCACGAGACTGTACACAATCTGCACTTGTACTGTTTAATTATGTTGATCTCCTCTTTCCATTCCCTCATTTTTGTCAGTCTGTTATGTTCTTTAACTTCCTCCTCTAATGACTCTAAAGTTGTGAATAATCTGGTTAACCTGACCCCATGCTGGTCTCTGGCCTAATGCTTTTCAGAAATACAAATGGCGTAGTGCATCTGGTGTACTAATCTGTGTGTTGAGTCCACAAGGTTGTGTGCAAACCTGGGAACCCGGGAAGATTAGCGCTCACAATGGAAATCAAGAGTCAGTGAAAGGAGACATGTGACAACTCTGTCATAAGCCACGGACATGAATCTATAGTGTTTACAGTGGGTCAGCTGTCCACCAGCCTTTATCCATCCTCTCGCGCTCTCTCCCTCTCTCTCTATGCGCAGAGGTATCAGTATTGGGCCTACCGAGTGGGTCATTGATTTTCTGTCAGCAATGCAAGGGCTGAAGGCCCATTAGGCCAGGACCAGACAGACGGACAGATGTGCACACATACATACACAAGCGTCCAAACTCTCGCAAACAAGGTTAGGCCATTTGATGTGCCACCACATGCATCCAAATCAACTTTGGGGTTAAAGCTTAAGATTTTTCTGCATGCATTTCCAGTGTTGCATTAGACCAGGCAGAGTTAAAAGAGACCTCCAGAAATTTAGTATCTCACTTTGCTAAAGTTGGGGGACTTAATACAAGACTGTAAAGCAGTGTTTCATTGCCATCTCTAGTTGGAACTGTGTTTTACTTCTGACTACACCCAGTAAGGCAGATGAGTGATGTGTGGTCAGAATTGTGCTTTGCTGCACCTGTAATCACCTCCAACAGTGATGTCACAGTGTGATGACACACCCTGGAGTACACCTGTACATCACTGCAGCAAGAGGTGATGTCAAACCACTGAAGGCCGGCAAAAACAAGATCTTCAGCCAGGGTGTGCTTAAAATGAACTAATTTGTACAAAGTGTCTTCAATAGTGTCTAAGGGCAAATGTGTTTATAGCAGTCAATGGCCACACTCAAAGATGGGGTGAAAAGCCAGCTGTCATAGAGAGCGCACACTTTTGGACAGTCTCTCCTCAAAGGCATTCATGATTTTGCACTTTTTGTCCAGACAAAAAGTGACAGACGTAGTTGTGTGAAGAATAAAAAAGAGTCCAAACTCTGCCCACTTTCACATCTTGTCAATCGCTGCATAAAGTTGGTGTGATAGTCGGATACACAGCCCCCAGATGTTGACATCAGAAATGGGTTTTTTTTTGGGGGGGGGGGTTTCAGGCACTGTTCAACGATCCACCAAGCATTCATTTGAAGCTAAGTCATACCTTTATGAGCAGCAGATTTAAAAAATAATTGGTCAAATCAAAGCAGCACAGGCCAAGATAACCCCAATTTCTTTCCTCCACACAGCCAATTTCTGACACAGGCTTTGTGTCAAAAATGTGTAATTTTCAAGCCCAAGCTGAGATGCTCAAAGGAGTCACTTAAGTAATTTTCTCTGACTTGATAAAGCTCCCTCGAGGACCACAGAAAACCTTATACAGCTATTTTCGCAGGCTGTGTAGTACTTCCTGCCATGATCAGTCACTTGACTTTGCCATGTAAAATCATTGTGTGCCCGTTTAAGTATGAAATGGTGTAGCACAAGTGTGAGAAAATCTTAAAACATTGCATGTTTGTTGATCATTATACAGTATTGTTACATGCTCAACATTGCATTACGTCATTACTAACTAAAGTTTAACCTCTCTCTCTCTCTCTCTGTGTGTGTGTGTGAAGGACATTTGGTTGATTGGTGGTGGTCCAGGCGTTTGTTAAGAGGCTCCAGGTGGAAAGCTGTTATCAGCTCTAGGCCACAAGATTACCTCAAGCAGCTTTCTGCTCCAACTTTTCCCTCTTAAATCCTCCCATTCACAAGCTGCTCCAAAAGACACACACACACACACACGTGCACGAGCAAGCACATAACTTCATGGACTTGCCCAGACAAACTCACATGCATACAGGGATACAGATGGCGACATACACCCACAGAACAGATTTTTTTCCTTTGATGTTTCTCCACCATATTTCATAAACTCCTTTGTCTTTTTCTCTCTTGCTCTATGTTTTTCCGATCCCTTTAGTCAACACATTTAAGTCAACACAGCGATACCGAATGTTGAATCTCTTCCATGTATTGACCCTTGGATTCAATCTGTCTTACCTGTATCTGTCACTCTGCCCGATCTCCAACTGTTTGAGCTGTTAAAACATTAACAAAGGGTATTTTCTGTCTCGCTCTTTGAGCGGCACTCTGTGACAGGTCTGACACCGGAATATGAGAGGAAGTTAACACCTTTAAAGGATTTATCAGCAGCTACAGCGAGAGTCAGCGAAGTCACACCTTTGACAGGATGGTTCGTTCCGTTGGTGGAGAAGTCAGGACTGTTATCATGAAAAGCATGCAAGCAAGCAGGAAAACAACGTCATCATTCATTATCATCAATATAATGAAGATTTCTTCTGCAAAACTGGTATTTTATGTCTTATTTTGGATGAACTGTAATGTAAGCTCCTCACAAAATGACAGTTCCAGCCTCGAAGAAGCCAAGCTTCCAGAACCAGAGGCTTCTGGTAGTGAAAGCAGTATGTAAGAGCTGGGTTTGGGTAGGAGAGAGCAAGCCGACATCCTGGCTGAGACACAGAGCAGCCCTTGCAGGCTGCTAAAGGGCATAATACAGGGCAAGCAAAGGATGGCAGCAAGATGGATACACTGGCTATTATGCAGGCAAAGGAGATAAAAGCAGCCAGGTTGAAAGACAAAAGCGCTATGAAGTCAGAGGTACTTCTGTGTGAAGGTGACTGGCAGTGTCTGAGGATAGACAGAGCTGCAATGCCTCAGTGTTTAATGAAAAAATAAGACATAAAAGGTGTTGTGAAAGCAGCGATAAAATGAATGTATACTGTTCAGGCTAATACAATATTTTTCACCACCAGGTTCTGTGGTTTGATTTGTACGAGGACAGGGCTGGGACTCAAGAAAAATGTTCAGTAAGGTGAGAAAAGAAGCAACCATTTAATCACTTGCCACAACTTAAATTCAGGTGATGTGTCACCGGTAAACTAAAAGATGCACATAATGGAAGCTATAAACTCTTATGTTTGCAACCTGGACATGCTTTTAAGTTGGATATATAGATAAATACTGTATACTGTAGCATTATCTTGGTGCATTTGTTGCCTGTTTGTCCGTCATGTGTTGATGGACAAACTAGTTTAACTGTAGCTTTTAGCCACGGTAGCAGCATGGCTCTGGGGATGGCAATGTTAGTATCTCGGTCTGTCGGTCACTGGGTTCACCACCTTGGTCCAGACAGAAATATCAACAATTACTGGATGGATTGCCATGAAATTTGGCACATACATTCCTGCCTCCTTTAGAATGAACTGTAATGACTTAGTTTATGACTGAACACCTGCAAAACTAATGATATTCCCATCAGCCTCAGCTGTACTTTGTGTTTAGTGCTAATTAGCAAATGTTATCATGCTAACATGTTAAACTAAGATGGTTAACATACCATGGCAGATATTACACCTGCTACACCATGTCAACACTGTACAGCCTCACAAAACTGCTAGCATAGATTCTTAGTCTTGTCTTAGTCTTGCTATCTCTGTGATAGCCTTTTGAGCTTCCTATTTTACAAGTTGACATGGACTAGTTCTGGTTTCTAAGAGGCATGGGGAAGAAACTGCTATGATGAATCCTCTGTAGACCGTCTGATTCTGGGAGGCTACAACTTGGTCTGTCACAGGAGGCAGTCCCTAAGATGGGTAGTGTCTGCATCTGTCCTGCTCTCTCTCATTTGCATGCTGTCCACCCCTCCACCCCTAAATGCACCGTGGCACTTCTGGGTCAGCCTTCTATCACGACAACAGGCAGCGGGTCAAACTTGGAGAAAGACCGAGCGCAAGGAGGGAACAGACAAGAACAAGAGTAAAATAAAACAAAAAAGAGACGGGAGACAGAGCGAGACAGAGAGGGGGATGGATGAAGTGAGGAGAGGAGACATACGGACGGACACAGTCCAACAGACGGAGAGCTATGGGGACATTTGGAGGATACATGAGGCAGTTATGAACCTATTTGGTTTCTTCTACAGGAGCGCCCGAGTGTCACTAATGGCAAAGTAGGGGCTGGTAAACACATTTCTGTGACGGCACGACACTGCCGAAAAACAAATTAAACTCTCTTCTCGCATTTCACACCCTCTCAACCCTTTTCTCTCTATCTCCCTCAATTACTCATTTCTTGCCACTCTGGTTTTCTATCTCTGTCTCTCTTCTCTCAGTCTTTCTTTTTCCTGGCCATCTCTCTCTCTCAACCTGTCCTCCTGTCTTGGCTCTGTCTTTCTGTCACTTTCTCCTCATCCATTCCTCGGATCTACCTCCTATCTCCTCTCCTTTCCACTGTGTACACCCAAAAATGAAAAACAGGGCCATATGCGTGGGAACTAACAGAACTGCGCTCCTGATGCTCCTGCTGAGGCAGTTAAGCATCTCTCTGCAGGCCGCACCCACCTCAGCCCTGCCCAGGACATGTGGACAGTTGGCAAGCACTGCAGTGCAGAACAACACGGTGGCTGCTTTCTGGCTGGGTGTACTGTGATGAGACTGGGAGTGTAATGAAGCTTCTGGGTCCTTGTGTAGAGTCGCTACCCCCGTGTACAATGGCTGTCTGAGCTGCTGGTGCAAAACTGAACGAGAGGTGTGCAAGCTCCTCTTGCAAGAGAAGAAAAGACGATGAGGATGATTTGGAAATCTGTATGTAAAACTGAAGATTTCATAAAGGATGACTGGCATGGCCTGTGTTCATATGCACACAGATACACACAAACTGTATGTACAATGAAAGAAAACTAAAAAAGTGCTCATCACAGGCCCATGAGTTGCCTTAACTTGTCCCTTTCTGCATCCTCAAACGAATCCTTTCTTCAGTAGCTAGATGTAAAAAGGCTTCAAAGAGGAATTTTGGCATCAAATAAAAGCATGAAAGCCAGCGTTTGCCTCTCCAGAGATGTCCTCCCCTTTCCTCACAGCCTTAAGTTGGGTTAAAATAATTTCTAAACACACAGCTCACCTCTTTCTGACCTTCACTTCAGGAGAGATTTCCGCACGTGTGTGTGTGTCACTTCTCTTCACACTCATTGCCTGTTGTCCTTCAACATATCGATCTAGAAGTTACATTTTCTGTCTTTCTTTCCATCAAAGAGGTCAGAGCTAATTTGTTTGACACTGACTAAAGCACTGGTAATGTATCCCCTGACCCTTGCAGTATTAGAGAATAATTAAGCGTGTAACATCACACTTGCTTTCAAGGTATTTTAGAGGCTAATCTGCCATATTTGTGGGGTACTGGTGCTATCAGAGAGCAGATGCAGCAAACACTATGTTTGAGTAAACTGCACAACAGTGGCAGTATGTACAAACATGATGACAACAGAAAAAAGACTTAAAAAAGTCCTTGCATGCAGTTCTAGCAAATGAGTGATTTCAGGAAAGCATTCAAAGTGATTCATTTTTTAGATCAGTGAGGAGGTGTGGTTTACTCTGCCACTGAGGATGATGCTCTATTGTGAATACTGACATTGACTGATCATCTTTTTTAACACCACTCCATATTCTCACAAATATTAGGCCAGTGTGCGTTTCTAATACTGTCAAAAAATGTATTTTATAAAATATCTGTACCACCCAAAGAATTTAGATAAATACACACAATTTGTATGCTCTCATCAGAAATTGACACATGAAGCTTTTATTAGTGTGGATTCACTAAACATGACTTTTCTGTAGTGGCAACAATGCTGGATTATCAACTGGGCAAAGAAGGCAACAGCCCCGGGACCCTGGTTGGGTCCCCAAAAGGCCCAAGTTCACTCTGTGTCAACAGGTTGTATGTAATTAAATCAATCGCAGATTTTCTTGGTAATATGCACCACTCAAAAACAATATCAACAAAGGTGGGCCTGGGTCCTGTCTTGTATTGGGCCTTAGTTTTATGGCCTCAATTATTTTTGTTTATATTGTGCATATTCCTGGATAAAGTTCTATTTAATCAGATGGTCAAGGTCCAGCATATGAGGTTGGTTTCTGGGTCTCTGTGAGCACTGTACTTGATGGGGATTTGTAGGTGAGAGGCCACATACACAAAGTGCAAACGGTGGGTGATGAACCACATTATGTTTCTCGGGTCCCGTCAACAAGTTAATCTGGCCATGAGTAGCAGTAGCAATTAATGCCATTTCTTTGGCTCGTCATGAGCAAAGAGAATGAAATTAAGGCAGCGAAATAACATTAATGGCATAAAAGTGTTGCTACACAGAGAAATGTGAACACAATATAATCTTTTAGAAATTCAGCAATTTTCTTCTGTGCGTCCTGATCAATTACTCATTTCTTACCTAGACTGTAATATTGGAATTCAATATATTTAAGTATCTAACTCAATACTGAGACCAACTGCTAGTTTTGGGACACTTTGGGAATAAGGCTCCGGATCCTTTGCTAAAAACTGTCCAGTGAGGAACTGGAACTGCAGCAGGTGGTAGTGAACAGAAGCAATCAGATTTTGAAGTTGGATGTTTCTCAGAGTAACTTCTGATACGATTTACTAGAATATGGATGTATATGATGTATATGGATGTGTGTAGACTTCTGGAAGTAAAATAAGTGATTATAACTATCACATAAAGTGCAATGTTATTGTACAGGAAATCATATTCCCAAGTCACAATAGCACTACTATACTATTGCACATTAAAATACGGCTCAAGTGCTCAATGAGGCTTTGTTTTGACACCACATTACACTAATGCTGACAGTGTGACACAGCTGCTATTAGCTCTTCACCCAATCTCCCTTTCCTCCTTTCCTTACTCAGCGCCTCCCTCTCTCCTCCTCACATCACACCCCACATGCATTCTGTTATCAGAAAAGGTATCAAAAGAATGTGCTTAACACTTACAGCGAGTGGTGTGTGTGTGTGTGTGTGTGTGTACGTGTGTGTGTGTATGCCCGTATTTAGCTAGGTGACACTTTGGATCGACCATGCGCTGCTACAGGGGGCTGATGCCGGTGAGCGGGGGGTTGCACGGGTCACTAAGTCACTAACTACTGCCTAGGGAAAGCCAGTAGGGAGTTACTGATGTTGAGGGCCCTCGCTAACGCCAATACTTAGCCGACAGCATGCAGTGCATGTGTGTGTGTGTATGAGCAGGTGTGTGTGTGTGTGCTAACCTCATCCTGGACCTGAATTCTTCAGAGGAACATTAGTAACAGACCAGAACACCCCCATCTGCCACTGCTCTGTCCTTCGATCTGCCTCCCATCCTCTTTTTCTCTCCTTGTTTAATCATCTCTAAGCTTCTTCTTCTCTACTCCCTCGCTGTATCAGTTTCCAATCAGTGGCTCCTATTTTCTTTTTTGGCCTCCTTTCTCTTTTTTCAAAAAGGTTCAGCCACTCCTTTGTGTTTTCATTCATTCAGTCATTCCCGCCACCTGTTCCTCTTCACATCTCTCCGTGTACTGTATCCCTCCCAGTGTTCTGCCATCCACCTCTACAGCTCACACATACATTTTAATACTTTCATTTTATGTTCAGATTTTAAACTTAAATATTGGACGATGCAAAACCAAAATGCCACCACTGGTGAGAGCTCTCTTTATCTCTGCCTCTGTCTTTCAGTCGAAATATTTTCCTATCTCACTGTTTCTGTTTCTTTCCCCTCTCCCCCTCTCTTTCACACACGCACACCCCTGCCTCCGATGTGGGGAATAGTAAAACTGAACACAATAAACGTTATCACACAGCCACTGAATTCTGAGAGATAAGAAATTCATTAGTCGCCAGCTTGCTAATGACGTGCAAAGAGATGAAATTATGGCAAGGACAAAAAGGATGTAAGAGACGGGAGTAGGGGAGGAGGTGGAATGAAAAAGGATGTTCAGGGGGAAAATGTTCCCCAGGATGGCACACCATGTCATAGCGTGCCAGCTCGATTGGCTTGTGACCTCTGCAAGTCAAAGAATTAAACGAGGCCTCATTCATATGACAACACTGTTTCCCCTTTTTCTCTTTCAGAGTTTGTTTCTTCCTTTCTTTCTCTCTTCCCCCGTCTGTCTAATATCGCTCGCCATACACCACAGGGAAATCAAGGTTGAAAGTCAAAGCACTCACGCTTGCATTCTCATACTCAGCTTAGTGCTCACATGCTACTCAAAGTCACCCTAAGCGCAGGCCTCCATTAACTAATAATGGAAGTTCACAACTATCTGCCATGATGCAACATGGGCAAAGAGAAGGTGAAAAAGGAATCAGGGGTGTTTCATGTTGAGGCCTATTATCCACCTGCATTTAGTGTGGAGAACAAAACACTACAGGTCCATCTGTGGCACATCAAAAACAGACTACCGTAATCCCAATGTCAATGCTTCAGTGTGCTTAACATCCCTCTAACACACACACACACACAGACACACATACGCATCCGCCATCTGGTGCCCGTCCTGGTCCATGTTATAACCCCCTCTGCCCCATGCTGGATTACCCCCTCAGTATTTACATCTTGCAAATCCAGCCGGCAGCCTCTGATAGGGGCCATCTGTAATCTGAAGGTTATATTTGCAGCGTGTGTGTGTGTGTGTATCGGCCTGTAATTTGTTCCCGCTCAGCGCAGGGACAGTATCAGCGTCCGTGACATCTGTTCAACACAGGGCCTACACAGCAGAACTGAGCGCATCATCTGCCCAACGCAGCACAGGGATGATGTAGTCTCGCACACACACACACACGCATACTCATGCATATGTGCACGCATACATGCATATGCACATGAAATTGGTGTGTTTTTCAGGTGTTATGACGCCTTTAAGGTCTCGTGTTTTCTTTCCTCCCTCCTTTCCTCCCTCTTCCTTCTGTGAAGGTTCTTTGTTTAATGTTACTACTGTTATTTCTGTCTACTCTGTCTGTCTGTCCTGGAAGAGGGATTCCTGCTCTGTTGATCCTCCTGAATTTGCTCTGTTTTATATATTTTTTATTTTGTGACTGGTAATTTTGGACAATAAGAATTAAATTGACTTGACTTAAATTTTGTCTTTGTTTTGGTAAATATAACATATTTACACCGCCATTTTGGAAAGTGCTCTCTCCAAAAAAAGAAAATTCGACCTAAAAAAAGACATCCTTCAGCATTAAACCACAACAACTATTAGGACATGCTTTAATGGTTGTGTCATTTTCATATTACTGCTGGATTATTTACCCAAATTAAATATGGTAAGGTTGAGAACTGTTGCACATGTCACTATTTGTTACCGATTGTTAATAATGTATCATTTTCAGTTTTGAATGTCATATGCACATTGTGCAAATACGAATAAATTTGTGACCGTTTTAAAGTAAAAATAACCATATTTTAGTTTGGGTAAATAACCCAACAGTAATAAAGAAAATAATACTGGAACAAAACAACCTATTGGTACTAGATAAAGTTAACCCAGTATTGCGTTGGTACTATATTGTCTCACACCTGGTCCCCATAATTCCCATAATGCATCTTGATAACATCATTTGTTAGACCCTCCCTACCTAGTAAATGCCAACGTCTTTCAAACTCCTGCCTTTGATTTGTAACACAGGCTTCCTGTTAAGAATTTAAACTGTCCAAGCTCAATCTGAACTCAAAATAACCCTGAAGACGTCATCGGGGGCATTTTTCAAGCATTAGAAAGCTCCTGCAGAGGCACATGGGCCTCATGAATTCACAACTCTTCACGTGGAATACTGTTTATTTGTCACAATGGTAAAGAGCTTATGTGTTGTACACACATGTGCATTTAAGTAAGTGTGTTTGTCTGCACACGAGCACACACATGTCATGCAGTTGTGCGCATCTGTGTCTGGTCAGCTGCGATGGAATCATCTGTATTCCACCCAGAGAGATGCCACAGCAGGGAGAGGAAAGGCTCTGAGGCAAAATATTGGAGTTTGAATGGCCAGCATTTCTCGCCAATGATGACAACAACCCAAGTGGGATCCACGCAGAGAAGGAGAACAAAAAGACTGAAATGAATTTACAGCTCACCCGTTGGGGGAAGGATGTGCCGAAGATGAAGTGATGATCATCTCTGTTCTCTGCTAAAATGAAATATGATGGCAAGGGAGCTCAGTGCCATTTCCTGCCTGGCACAGGAAGCGCCCATCTGGAGTTGAGTGCTGTCTGTCCTCTGTTGTTGTGTTGCATGGCGTTGTAATAGCTCTTGTCACTGCTGTTGCTGTTCTCAATGCTGTTATTATTTCTGAAGCACCACACAGGTCAGCTGAGAGAGATGGGAGAGAAAGAAATGATATTCATAGTTTAAGATGCTGTGTTGTGGATCGTTGACGAGAGGACTGGTAAAATGACGAGTTTATCATTTGAACTGGGGGGTGGGGGGGTCTGTAGGAGGAAGAGCAGTGGGAAGCATGCTGGCAGCTGCCTGTACGACACATCCCACCGCCCGCCAGAAAAGCAGAAGGAAGCCACTCGTCATCACCGTGACAACCAACGCGTGACGAGAGGAGGGAGGAAAGTTATCCATCAAAAAATGATGCAGGGATGAGTGCACTCCTTCGTCTTTCTGCTCACACACATTTGGCTCATCAAGAACAACTGTGTCCAAGAGGAAATCACTGACTGAATCTCATGCTTTCTCCACTCAACAACATAATGTATTTTCCTCCTAACAAAGTGACTGTAACCCCCCATAGGGCTTAATGTTCAGAACACACTCTGACAAACTGAAAGCACAAGAGGAGAGAAACAACTATTCAAGTGTGAACTAAAAAAACACTCCAGAGCCAGAGACTGTCACACTGACACTGAAGGCAAGTGTCTGGTTGTGCTGCAGACATGAATTCATTTGAAAGAAATTAACCTATAAACCAGGAAATAGTCTTCTAATACACTTTTTTACATAATCTAAAACCAAAGCAACTGACTGATTAAAATTTGAATAATATAACACTGTTTTAATTTAAAAAACAAACCAAAATGCTTGCTGTGTCGTACATAGCCTATGTAAATACACTCAACATTTCTGCTGTAAAGTGACCATTTTCAATCTTCCAGTGCACCAGAGAACCTGCCTGATGGATTTCTCATTAGTTATACAGTTAATAGGAGCATAACCTGTAGCCACTCATATCAAGCAGCTAAGATTGCAAACTGATGGTTTGGGATAACAGGATAAAAAGCCTGAAATGAAGGCTACTGTACATTCTGAGGCTTTGATGCATGAACAAATAGAAAGGGCTGAAAACTATGAGTACTGAGCACCACCCAGTGGTTCATTACATTATGTGTACAGTTAAAGCTCACGCTGTGAAAAAACACAGGCTTACAGTAAGGCCCTACTACAGCTGCTCAGAAAAATGGAGAACCCACCCTCAAATGCATGAAGCTGGTACTTTTCACACTTACACCAGTTTTTTATTTGATGATGTAGACCTTCAGGGGGGCCTGATATGTCATCTCAAAGGGTCCCCACCTGTTTGTTACTTTGCTTTGTTGCCTCACTGTCTGTCTTTACATTTGAAGGCTATAATGGATATTTTATAATAAAGTATCAAATGACAATGTGAAAACAATGTGACAACGTGAAAGGGGTTGCTCATATGAACCTAGAGAGAATTATCACCTGAATCTGCAGCTCCTCAGCTTTACAGAGTTTCATAGCGAGTTTCTGTTACGAGGCATTCTGGGGAAGGACCCAGTCGCAGACTGAGGAGGGAGATCAGAGCAGGTTTGCACAGATTTATTGGGTTATGCACAGGTCTTGGCAGGTAAGCAACTTGATTGAAACATAAAGATGGGTTCGGGCCAGGTAGCGAGAGGCTCAGGGAACAAGTCCGAAATGATATGCAAACAAAAAAACAGTACACACAGTACTCACAAAAAGGATATCCAAAAGTCCACTGAGCTACACAGAAAACACAAAACCGAACACTCTAAATTCACAGGCGTAGGTAATCAGAAACACAGACAACAGAGCTCACGCAACACAGGATAATGAAGCGACAAGGACCAGTATAAATAGGAGGGAGCAAATGAGGGAATCACAGGCAGGTGTGAAAACGAGGAACAGGTGAAGAGACTCAAGGATGACGACACCAGGGTAGGAACACACAGGAAACACGAGACAAGACAACCAAAATAACACAGGAAACAAGACCGACCAAAACTTCAAAATGAAACAGGAACAAACGAAGAATCCACATAACACAAAGAGTCCAAATCATAATACCAAGAGTCCAGATCGTGACAGTTTCAGCTCTTTGTTTATCTGTCCAGCCAGAAACTTTACTATTACGGTTCACTCTCACCACTCTCATAGCATCTTTTACATCAGAAAAGGTCTAAAAACCCCACTGTACACTGCTCAGCACCAAACGGCAGACAACTACAGTTAGTATGTGTTCACTAGCTAGTGAACATAGTGGAGCATTTAGCAGCTAAAGAGCCAGATATTTCCCTCAGGAGTTTGTAGAAACCAAAGACAGAGTTAAAAGAGTATAATTATAGGAATTACATTCATCAGGTGACCAGAAACACGACTCCATAGTTGATTCCATAATAAATAAAATACAACCCTTGATCCATTTAACACACTTTTAACACAGTTTTTGCTGCTACAGCTTTAGCCTATGTTAGCTAATGTTAGCAAACTTCAGATAGATATTGCTGTGTAACTGACATTACTGAGTTTGTTTGCTGACTCCATAACTCTCCTCTACTTGTGCTACTGTTACACTACGTTTTAGCATTTATCATTAACCTGTAATTGTCACTCGTGACCACAGTGTCTGCTGTTCAACAAAATTTGTTATGTTATTTGTTATATGATGTTATTTGCTCTAACATCTTAAAAAAACACCTTTTTTTAATCTCCAAAACCAATAAATCCTCCATCAAACCTGTTAGACATCTGCTCTTTGCAGGGAACAAATTGTTCCATAATCCAATCACAGCTGCTTATTTTTAGTTATTAATTTCTTTACTTTGTTTAATGTACCAATAAACATGTACATGGTGTGTTTTTTTCTGTGCTGCTGGATTGCTGAACTGTACCCTCTCCCATTAGTAATAATAATAATAATCATCATCATGAACTTTATTTATAGAGCACTTATCAAAACAAGTACAAAGTGCTTCACATAGAGAAAAATTACATAAAATAAAGTTATTAACAAAAAAAACATATGTCAGATAAATTCAGGATATGATTTACGATAAAAGTACGTTTTTAGAAGAGACTTTAAAAGAAGACACTGACTCAGACATCCTTATTTTCTCAGGCAGGCCATTCCAGAGCCTCGGGGCCCTGGTGGTAAAAGCTCTGTCCCCTTTAGTTTTCAGCCTGGACCCTGGAAGAGACAGAGGACCACTGCACGAGGATCTCAAACTATGCAAAGGTTCATGAGGGATTAAAAGGTCTAAAATATAATCTGGAGCCAGGTCATGAAGAACCTTAAAGGTAATCAATAAGAAAATAAATTAAAATAAACAAGGAGCCAATGTAAAGAGGCTAAAACAAGTGTGATGTGATTCTGTCTGTATTAAGTCTGTAGTCGTTTCAAAATCTTTTGATTAAGACAAGGGAAGAGGCTGTTGCAAAAATCAAGGCCTGAGGAGATAAAAGCATGTACAACAGTTTCTGAATCTCTAAAATGTTATATTGATCTTAATTTTGCAATATTTCTGAGGTGATAAAAACATGATTGGACAAGCTTTGTCATGTGTTGCTCAAAACATACATTTCTAACAAACAGGACACTGAGACTTCTTGCAACAGGCTAAATATGTTGTGACAGGTAACCAGTAGATGGCAGTATTTGTTTTGTGATATGCTGGGACCCAATAACAAGGATTTCTGTTTTATTAGAATTAAGCTGAAGAAAGTTCATTCCTGTTATTTATATCAATCTGACAGTCCTGTAGAGAACTCAACATACTGACTAATAACAGGACTTCTCCAATGAATTCTTATATTCTCTTTGCACCAACAACCTGATGATATTGTAGATATATGTAGAAATATAGATTTGTGTGTTTTTGTTTGACATTATTTATTCAAGGAAAATAATATGACTGTTTGAACTGCTTAGCTCAGAGGAAACCATTTCTCCTTCCCTTTCCCTCTCCACATTTCCCCACCATGTCCACAGATTCACACTATTCATTATCTGGTTACAAATCAGCCTCTTCAGTCACTAGGCAGATGCTGCCCCCTAGAGATCAATGCAGTCAATATTCATAGAGGTCGTCAATAAAGTATAACATGAAATATGTTATTTACATTTGTCTAAGTTGGTAGAAACAAACATAAACACATGAGACAATATTACATATGTGTATATGCACATGCACACATCACACAAACTTCATCCCATTATTCTACTGTCATCTATCGGCAGGAGGGCCACAGTGGTGTCTGCAGTGCAACCCAACAGGCATGACTGTAGCCGGCGGTACAGGCAGAATAATGAATGAGTAATGAATAATAGAAGAATAATGAAGAATAATGACTTGCGGGAAAGACACACACACATGCATACACACTCATTATGCATACATCATACACACATGAGGACAGACATAGATAATTATGCAATATCACAATCTATTTTCCTCTCAGAGAAGGGGGGGGGGGGTGTTTCTCTGTGAGTGAGTAAGAGGAAGTCACACATGGGCGTAGGATGTTTGAAGAAACACTATCTAACGCCATCTCATACCAAAATATTTCATTAAATATAGGTGCAAATGATATCAGTAAGAATGATCAGAATATATTAGCAGAGTTCACCCGCAAGAAATACTTCACAAGCAATCAATATCCACATTTGATGCTGCTCTAAAAGCATTACTGTAGGTCTGAATGCCATTTAGCAATGGAATTTATGTGACTTTTTCTATGGGACTTTAGTGACATATTATATTTCTTCATCGTGTCTTTTTCAAAATTTCACAGTGACCATGGGGAAATGAAACCAGGCTGTTTTTACTCTCGTTTTAACTGTGCACGGCAAAAGTTATTTGTGTTGTTTATATAGGGGCACAACAAAGAAGAGTCACTGTTTAAAACTGCAAACCTTGGTTACAATAAGTACTAAATAAAGCTGACTTGATATGATTGTAAAGTGGGCCTTAACTCACAGAAAAATAAAGAGGATTCCTGATCATCTGAAGATGATTTTGGGTGGTAACACTCTATAATAAGAGTAAAAAACACATGCTTAAGGTTAGCATAACTACAACATGACTCATGATGAGTTAATGCATGAACTGGTGCAGGATTTATCATGAATTCCTGTTTCTCACCATTAAGAAATGATAAAGTGTTCAACTATTAGAAGACTATGAGGTTGCTCCTGACACAAAGAGAAATGTCAAGTGTCAAGTACATCTACTGAAGAACTGTGCTAAAGTAAAATTCAGAGGAAGTTCACTCAAGTATTTCTATTTTATACTGCTTCACATTTGACACGTTTTGCTGATAATACTCAGTACTTAATACTTAGCTAATAGTACTTGAATGCATATTTTTTTACTTGTAATTGAGTCTGTTACATGGTGGTATTGCTACATATACTTCCGTAACAGTTTTGAATAATCTTGCACTACTTTGTGTTATAGAGCTGTTACCTGTCACCCTAGATGGTTTTGTTCTGCAGTAAGAAATTGCAGCTGTTGATTTGTTTTAGCAACCGTTTCACGATGCAAGATAAACCACTTCCCACATTTCACGGACACAGCAGTGAGGGCCATGTGTCAAAACTATTAAAGGTAACATACATAGATAGCTAGAGATCGATAGATTTTTACCATGAGTTAGTATGGCAAAGTGCAGTTCTACAGCACACTAGGCCTTCTGACAGCTGTCTTTTCTTTTGTTTTCTTAATTTATGTTGGTGTTAAAACTTGGAGATGATCATGGTTAGTACAATACACAAATAATGGTAATTTATTTAGTTGGGTTTCAGCATAAAGCGGTTATGGTTACAGTTTGAATGAGATTGTCCTCACAAATGATGAAAACAAGTGGCCATATAAATATGAAAGTGTTTTGGGACCACTGTTTGTTGTGCAGAAGGTGGACAAAGTAACAGGAACACCTAACAATATAAAGTAATTATTAACTAAACCATGAAGGAGGAACCACAGAGTTGAATCACCACTGCTTTGAGTCTCAAACAAACATATCATAATCTCCCCAACAGTAGTTCTTTTTAATGCAGCTACTGTATTAGATTCTGAGATTATACACGTTTTTATAACTTTGTCCACCCTGTGTGTTGGTTTCCTTTGCCCATACAGTCTGATAAATTGATCTTTAATTTCTGTGCTTTTTGCAGAGCCATATAAAATCCACTTCTCCTGAGTTTGCCTCAGGCGAGAGGTCGGGTGTCAAACTGTCCAACAGCAACAATCTTAGCTGTCATCACAGCCTGAGCCTGAAGATGACCACTGTCGGAGATATGAAATGTTTGAAATCAAGTGTGCTGAGAGTCTGATAGACTTGCCCACCAGCTCTGAAATTTAGAAAACCATTAAAAGTTCTGTGGAGTCTGGTTAACTGTTTTTCCTGCAGGTCATACATTTATTCAGTTTTAAAATTTACAAACTGAAGGCTTTCATGGGTGAGATTAGGTTTAATCATGATTTGCTTTATGCTAATTTGTGCATTTGTTTTTGTGTTACTCTTATTAACCATTGGTTTTGTTAGCTAGGGTTCTATTCAATGTTTTTATGTATTGAAATTATTTCCTATTATGACCTTTTTTTTCTGCCTCCTATGCACATTGCCTATTAATTTTAATGCTTCCAATAACAATGTACAGAAGGTGGACACATTGCATTCTGCTGCTTGCTTTGTATAAAAATTGGGGGATGATATTAATTATTTCTGCACAGTTGTTTAGGAAAAAGGAACTTGAAACTTCCCTTTCTTTCAGTTTCCCAGTCTCATACTTCCACCATTCTCACCTGTGCTTGTATTATAGCACTTGATTCATTCTTGTACCTGTGTGCCTGAAGTGAGTGTGGCATTTGCTTTTTGTTCATCTCAACAACATGCTGCTTAGGATTTTTCTCCTCTTTTTGTGTGAGAGTACAGGTAAGGACATTTTTATTAATGAATGTAATAACAGAGTATAGGTTTCAAATATACTGTTGCATTTATACGTGCTTCTTGTTGTCCTTACAGTGGAATTGCAACTTACAATGTGGCCTTTAGGATATACTTCTCCTCACCTGGAAACATATACTTCTACAGTGGCTGCAGAAGGTAATACAGAATGTGATTCTTTAGTAATTCCAATTAAATTAAATTATTAAAAACAAGATTAAGAGTTGACAGCCATGCTGGTGGCTCTGTGAGGATGTACACTGCTGTACACTGCACAGCAGTCTTTTGAGCTAAATGCTAATGTTTGCATACTAACATGCTCACAATGACAATGTTAACATGCTGATGTTTAGTAGAAGTGTGAAGTGCAAAGTGTTTTTCCCCATTCTTTGTTTCCATATCAAATTTTTCTTTAAACTATATTCTCCAATGGTACTTATCTGGACTCTTTTTGTGTTATGTGGATTCTTCGGTCATTCCTGTTTCATTTTGAAGTTTTGGTCGGTCTTGTTTCCTGTGTTATTTTGGTTGTCTTGTCTCGTGTTTCCTGTGTGTTCCTACCCTGGTGTCGTTATCCTTGAGTCTCTTCACCTGTTCCTCGTTTTCACACCTGCCTGTGATTCCCTTATTTGCTCTCTCCTATTTATACTGGTCCTTGTACTTTGTTCCTTGTCGCGTCATTACTCTATGTTGCGTGAGTGTTGTTGTCTGTGTTTCTGGTTGGCAACTCCTGACAATTTAGAGTGTTCGGTTTTGTGTTTTCTTGTATGCTAAGTGAACTTTTTGGGATGTCCTTTTGTGAGTACTGTGTGTACTGCCTTTGTTTTGGATATCAGTTCCTGTGTTTCGGACTTGTTCCCTGAGCCTTTTGCTACCCAACCCAGACTCGTCTATAACGTACTTACCTGCCAAACACCTGTACATTTCTCAATAAACCTGCTCTGAGCTCCTCCTCAGTCTGCGATTGGGTCCTTCCCCAGAATGCCTCCTAACAACCTGACAGAACAGGACTTAACAGGTCTCTCTTGGTGATGTAATGATCCTATAGGTTTGTTATGGCCCCCAGTTTCAATTATTTCATCTTTGTTTATGAGAAATCATGTTTTGTCTGTAATTTTGGTATGGATGATGGGTCTAAATACTACAGTACCCATGAGCCTCAGCCTGCCTTTGTCATAGAGAAGAGGCCAGTCAGAGGCGCGAATCAGAGCGGTTGTGTATTCAAAACATTATAGTTGAGCACAAAACATGCTGCCACGCTACTTGTGGATCAAGTAACGTTGTGTGTGGGGGAAAAATGAATGGGACCCAAAATAGCTCCTCCCACTTCGCAGCTCTATGATGTTTACTTTGGTCAGCATCTTAGTTTAGCATGTTAGCATGCTAACATTTGCTCATTAGCTCTAAATACAGAGCACAGATGAGGCTGATGGTAATGTCAAAAATTTTTCACGTATTTGGTCGTAAACCATAGTATTGGGAAACTAGACTTTGACCTGATCACCAATGTGATTAATGATCCCGTGGGGGACATGAATGTCTGTAAGTTTCATGGCAATCCATCCAATAGAAATTTTACTCAAAGCCACAAATGTCAACCTGCTGATGGCACTAGAGGAAAAGTCAGCGGGTCACCAAAGTCATTTGGACTCATCCTCTGGAGACCATGAATATCTGTACACAATTTTATGCCAGTCCATTGATTGATATTTCACTGCATAACTGAAAGCTTTGATCTGCTGGTGGCGCTCTATGAAAAGTCAGGGGATCACCAACGTCTGTAAGATTCATTCTATAGGGACCATGAATGTCTGTACAGAATTTCATGGCACTCCATCCAATAGTTGTTGAGATCTTTCAGTCTGGACCAAAGTGGTGGATAGACCGGCCAACAAATAGACATTGCCATCCCTAGAATCACGCTGATAATGTGGCTGAAAATGTATGCCATACCCATATTTTCTGTCAGTAACTGTTTTATCTCTGCTCTCTCCTTCCTCCATCCATCATCCTCCATTCATCCCCAGAAAAGCCATCTCCTCTGCAGCTGGTGGCCACACCAGACTACCCAGTTGCAGCAGGTCAAAAAGTCGACCTGCACTGCAGCGCTCTTAGCATGCCAGACTTTGGCAATTGGTCCTGGCATCACCTGGAAAACCAGACCTGGAAAGAAGTGGCCATTGGTAAGGATCTGACCCTCACCGAGCCAAACCAGAGTGGGCTTTACCAATGCCGTGCTGAGAGCCGGTTACCTCAGAAGAGCGTGAGCCCTAACCACACAGTCTCTATCATCTCCATGCATGCAACAGGTTGGTGGTCTGTTTTGGTTTGCTGCATATCTGAATGAAAACACTTTAACCCAATATTTGCTTTAATGCTGATGACTGGCAATAGATTCATCATTGGTCTGGAATTAATGATGAAGAGTGAGATTTTATTTTAAGATGTTGTGAATGCACTGGCAGCAGAAGGAAAATCAGCATCACAACATATCCACAGATATTGATACATTTGCAGTAGGCTAATATCATCCGATACTTTAACTAGCAAAAAATGTGTGATTGTCATACCCAAAGATAGAATGCTGTTTTTGTCTTTTCAGCTGTTAATCGTTTTGCTGTGACCTACAACTAAAACCTTTCTCCTGCAATTCTGCATCATTTTCCCCGACTTACAATAGTTGGTGAGAATTTAGGAATAGCTGCCTTTGTCCTCTCTCTCCTGGCCTTGATCATCAACCTCGCTATTCTTTTTTGGCTGTGCTACCAAAGACTCAGTGACACACTGACCACCTCAAATACCGCGGCTAAAGGTGAAGAACACCATAGAGCATTTCCTGTTGTGTCGAATTTTAATCAAATGTTGTGTGGATCACTTTAATTTCTTGGTTTTCTTAAAGGTTTTCCTGAACCTGAAAAGTCACCAAAGTAAGTCTCTACAGGACAAAAATTATATTTAAGTCTGCATTTAGTTAACATGCTGTAAGCCAACTAAGTCAGAAGGCTGTATATATTAACAGTTTGATCACATTTTTCACCACACCAGGGGAGGTTTGCCACAGACTGACAGTGATGGAGATGTGTACATGAATTACTCAAGCACCAACGAAGCTTACACTGATCTGGACCCCACCATTATGACTGAGGATAATGTGTACTCAGGTCTGTCATGAACATCAGTGGGAAGGTGGAGATGTGCAATAAAAAGTCAGTAGCAGACTAAAGTTAGATAATATCTGCATATAGAGTTCACCATTACCTTTAACCTGATAGATGAGGTTTGCCATATACAGTTTGTCAGTGAGTGGATGACTTGAAAGAATGTACTTTGTTTGATTTAATCTAATTTCACACTTGTTATTGAACACAATGAGTAATAATCTGACACAATGACAAACAATTTGAATGTGGTAAAACCCACAGATCTGAAAAAATGTTCCCATCAAACAATAAGAGGCCCTTCTTTCTCTGTGTTTGTATATGTTAATAAAACCTGTAATTTGCTAAAGTTTTCTGTTTGTCTCAAATAGCATGTAGTGTTGATGGGTAGATATGTCCCTGTTTGTTTATACTATGCCAAAAACTTAATTTTAAATTTACTTTAATCATCATGGGACAGCAAATTAAACACACAAGTAAAATTTTAATTACAAGAGGTTTATATGTGGAGTAAAACAGCATACAGTATACAAAAAACACAGTATATTATATATCCAGCAGATAGCTGAATAATAATAAGCGGTGGCTTTCTTTGTCACAGTTAATCATGTGAGCTTCTACAATGAGACATACAGTATGTCACAATGTTGGATACCAGAGGGGAAACATAGCTTAATCATTACTTCTGTACCCTGGTTTCACAATACCGGAAATAACTTCAGCCAAAGTTGATTATCACATATTTTACTGATGAATGTCCGGCACGGTGAGTATGCGGATTAATTGAATAGTGTGTGCAATCTAGTGAGAAGCTCCACTCTTAACACCAAAAAATAATTGGTTAGGCTCTGTATATGTGTATTATCCTTGACATCACCACTGTTTTTAGTGCCCTACCTGTGGAAGGATTTAATTTATGTGTCTGGTATTTCATAAGTTTATTTCACTGATAAGGTGTCATAAATGTTTTGTTCATGTACTTCTGGTTGCAAAACTTCTGCTTTTCAGCTTGAACTTCACACAGGAAGAGAAGAAGGATTGGTGCAATTCAGACCGTAGCTCCTGCAGTATGCAGAGATCCAGTGTCAAGACAATAATGTGTGTGAGACCATATTAAAGTTTCTTAAAAGATGTGGAGCCACCAACACTAAATTACATAGACAAAATGCTGTATGTTATGTCATCTTTTATCAGTGGCAACATGAGAGAAGTGTTTCACACACAAGTAACATATCTACATTTTTATATAAATATTACTCATGTTTAAATCAATCCATTTCGGGCTCTTGGTGCTCGCTCTGGAATCTCTGGCTCTGATTCTTGCTGTCCATGGAGAGCTGAGAGGTGACAGTCTGTGAGCATCCGTCTCCCTTTCTTATCTTTGTAATGTGGGCCATGATGAACCTTCTAAACTTCCTTGTGGCAAAACAATAAACTACAGGATCCAAAATGCAGTTGAGGCCCATAAGAACCAAGGTGATCTGATGTGCGTCGTTGAGCAACTGAAGTGTCTTCTGGTCCCACTCTACGTGGCCCCAGCCCTCACTGATCTGCAACACCGCCAGTGTCCAAGGGCCCTGGATTACATGGTGGGGAAGGAAACACAGAACAAACACTCCCACTACTGCCAACAACAACTGCAGAGCTCTCCGCTTCACCCCCCTGGGCCTTCTAGTTGAGGAGGACATGGTCCTGTTGGACTTTCTAGATATAATTGTTGCAGACATGACCTGTGACTGTGGAGGACCCGGAGAAAGTAACACTCGAGCAATGAGGGAATTACACACCACAACAAGAAAAAAGACAACAAAAAACATTCCAATTATTGCAAAATGAGTGGCAGCCACTGTTTTCTTCTCCAAATCAGTTCTGTTCTGGTAACCCTCGAAACAGCGAGTGATGTTCTCGTCTGTGTTGGTCCCTGGAGATGTCAGAAACAGAATAGCCATCGACATGGTCAACACCCAGATGACAACGCACACGATAATCCCACGACGCCTGTGGTCTGAAGAGGCCGCATCCAGGGGCCGGGTGACTGCCCAGTATCGGTTGACGCTGATGGCTCCGAGGAAGAGGATGGAGCAGTAGGTGTTGATGAAGAACAATGAGCCAGTCAGCCGACACATGAAGTCTGTGTAGGCCCAGTTACCATGGCGACTATAATAGCCAATCCAGAAGGGAAGGGCACACACAAAAAGGAGATCAGCGATGGTCAAGTTAGTCATGTAGATGCGTATTTCGCCCATGGCCTTGGCTTCACAGAGGCAGCGCAGGACAAACAGCACATAGAGGTTAGTGAAGAGGCCCAGGATGAAGATGATGCCATAGATAACTGGGAAGAGGAAATAACGAAACTCAGAATCCAGGAAAGTTGAGACATTATGGGCTTCAGAACCCAGACCAGAGGCTCCTGTTACGCTAACTTGTTTTGGAGTTGAGGCCAGCATTTCTGTCTGTTGGAGACAAAACATATCAACATCAGTGTAATGTCCTATCACAACATAAAGTACTCTGGTGGTTCTTTTAGTCAAAAGAAGGACACTCAGTTGCCAATTTATTAGGTATACCTAGCTAAAACAAATGCAGTCTAATACAACAGTCGTGCAATAAATCCTTGTTTTGATCTGCCTGCCTTTATATGTTGTACTTTTTTATTAAAGAGAAAAAGCAAAGGCTGTCAACTTACCAGTTTGCTTCCTCTCCCTAATATGTCTCAGGGTGTGAATGTTATGAATACCTCAGTAGCTATAGAGTAGGCTACGGTTAAACTGACTGAATGGGCATGTCTCTGTGTCTTTAAGTGGCAGTGTTTCAAAGGTCAAGACAAAGGAGGTGTGAACTTCTTTCAGTCTTCTTTGGAAAAACCCCGATGTTGCAACATGCATATTCACTGTCATATCTTAACATGTTTGTTCCTTTATGTCCAATTCACTATTACAGGTAAATATCAAATTACATAGTGAGCCTGTTCTGGAAAGATCACGAAGCTCGACATTGGAATAAAATAGAAAATAACCGACATCAATTTATTACACCTAAAGCAAGTACTAGCATCACTATGAGGCTGTGTGTAGCAATATACCTTCCATTAATGCAACTATATGCAAAAGGCTTTATGTCATTTATTAGCATTGGTGTCTTCATTATTAGTATTAGGTTATATGATGATTTCCACAGATGCCACAAGACCACAAATCAGACTACAAAAGAAGAAAATACTTTCATGATTTTCCTTGAGGTATGTACTGTAAGATAAGGAAAAGTCTACTCCCGAGCTGGATTGGTACTTACAAATATATAATATACCTAGCTAGCTTTAACCTTTGTACTTCTTGCGTGGTTCTATAAACCCATGTAAAAAGGTGTCAGATTAAACTGGTCCTCATTCTGGCTCATCAGCAGCTGAGGCAAATGTGCAGTAATGCATTTTAACCACATGGGGGAAGAAGAGGCTAATAAAAAGAGCAAAAGAACTCTCCCGCTTCAAACAGTGCAGATGTGGAGTGATTTCAGTCCAGGTAAGGCTGCAGACAGCACTATGTGAACTGCATGAACCACCACTCTCACTCTCCATGTAGTTGAAAGCAGCACCAGCCCCCCTCTGTGGTAAATGTTTAATTCCAGCTCCAGTGTACAAGCACACAACACAACACGTCCTCCTCTCCCTGGTGCCACAGTGTAATTCCTAGATTAAGGTTAACGAGCCTCCCCAACCTTATTGCTGTTATTATGGCTTGGCGGTGGAACAAGAGAGCAGATCTTTTTGGTGGTTGTGCCCTGCCTGACTGCCAGGCATGCTGTGCCATTGCTGGGTATACAGGCTTACACTGTAAAAAATCTTGTTGATCATGGTTTGGGTGTGGATTCAAGAGATTCCACAGTAAGTGAGTGAGATTTGTCTCTGTCAAGAAATAGAGAGTAGCTTATGTGAGATGTGGTCTGTGGAGTACTGTACGGTAAACATATTGTATACACTGTAAAACACCATACAGCAATTCAGTAGAAACAACTAATCTTATATAATTAACTTAATGTAAATACATACATTTAATTAAATGTCAACTTAATTCTAATCAAAAATACTAGTTTTCAGACACATCTTAAACTCATAAACATGAGTTACTCTGACCTGAAGTCATGTGACTTGAAATCATGAGTTTAATGATTGTACTAGTGTTCAAAACATGATTAGTGTATTTGCATACTTCCCAGCATGCTTTAGGGTTAAAACTCTCCAGAGACCGTTCTAGCTTGTGGTTAAAGAAAACATACATGATGGAAACTTGCTGTGTCTTTTAATACATATTAAAGGAATTGTTTGACATTTCAGTATATTTGCTTATTGGCTTTCTTGCGGAGGGTTTGATGAGAAGATCGATACCACCCCCATGTCTGTATGGTAACAAGGGGAAACAGTTAGTCTGGCTATGTCAAAAGGTAGAAAAATCGGCCAAGGTAGCTGTTCCCCCAGTTTCCAGTCTTTATGCTAAGCTAAGCTAACAGGCAACTGACTGTAGCTTCATATTTATCGTACAAACATGAGAGCGGCATCAATCTTTAAGCTAAGTCACGGTTGTTTCCTCTGATAACAATGAAAACAATGCGAACCATGATGAAGATTAGTATTGGCTTCAGTCCCTAACCTCCTGCACTTTTCAATTAACAGAGTCGCCTGGAGTAGCCGTGTGCATTGACTTTGGTACAACATTGACTTCTGCAGGAGCAGAGACAGCCATAAGGCCCGTGTGACAAAGGAAGAATTAGCTCTTCAAACTGATGAAATATAACTGGTAGGCAAATTTGACTGTAATAGAGCAACATTAACATTCATTTGGCGTTGTGTTTCTGGCCACCTGATGAATGAATGTAAGTCCAGTATTCACTCTACTTTAAGTCTGTTTTTGGTCTCCACCAACTCCTGAAGGAAATGTCTGGCTCTCTAGCTGCTAAATGCTCCACTATGTTCACCAGCTAGTTGGTAACTTTGTCTGTCTCATGTTTGGTGCTGGGCAGGTAGTGTGCAGTTTGTTTTTAGAGCTTTTTCACTGAAAACAGCTGCAACCAAAAACGATGCTCCTGAGAGTCGTGAGAGTGAACCAAAACATTAAAGTTGCAGGTTTATTTATTTCAGTATTTTAACTTAACTGAACTTGTTTTCTCAAGTTCAGTCAACTCAACTCAAATTACATTTTCACAACTCATGAGACGACTTACTAGTTCAGTTAACTCACATTTTTAAGGGAACCTACATTTTTAAGTTGAACCAGCTTGTGATGTTTTACAGTTTAATGTTAAATAACTGTTGGATTCAAATATATCATCCCATGTTGCACTGGTATTAGTGATATGCCTCACAAATTTTCCCATAGGCAGTACACCTGCCTCTGGCTCCTGCCTGCATGCCACTTGATGCTTTTTCTTAAACATACCCCTCTATATGGCCTCTAAATGGCCCAGAAAAAAATGGAAAATAATCAGACACAGATTCATGCAGGTGATCCCTGATGTTCCGCGCTGCTACACAGGTCAGTCCAAGGAATCCTTGGAGTGGATGTACTTTCAGTCCAGGTGTGCAGAGACACAGAGAATGGGGAACGCTGCCAGGACCTCAATAGCTTCTTCTTTTTTTTTAATGGGATAGCTAGCTATTACCCTGGAAGAGCTATATAGTCAGAAGTCAGACTCATGCATTCCTCAGGGAGGCAGGAAGGGAGTGAGCTGCCTGTGTGGAGCTCTTCTTGTCCCATTAACACCTTTTCACAGTTGCTCCTTCACCTCACCTTGATCCATGGCACTTTGCAGACATGAAACGCCCTAGTAGGATATTTTACAGATGGGTAGGCCGTGGTTGTACGCTCAGGCCACTTATGAAGAACAGAGAGAAAATATGAGACTGAGAACTGATAAATAGGCAGTGTTAAGCTGCACATCTTGCCTGGCAGAGGGTTCTTGGCAGACCAGAGAGTGTAGGTCTCTCTCAGGCAGATTTACTGCATGCCAGAGACTGAGGTTTGAGGAATGTCCCCCTGCAGTGGAAAAGAGAGGGCCATTGGAGGGTGTGCTAGACAGGCTGAGGCATCTGTACTTCAAGCTAATATAAGACTTGACAGTAAGACAAGATTTTTTTATTCTTATCAAAAGATTTGGAGCTCTCTCTCTCATGGGACAATTTGTGTATTTCCAATTTAAGACATAAAAACCTCAAATATCAAAACTCAATAAGAGCTGTTGTATGTCAACCAAATGTGAGATTTTTGTGATTTTAAGAAATCAAACATAGCATCTGGACACCACGGTACACTGATGTTAGTTTACATAATGTTGCACAATGTTGTCAGTGCTGGCATCAGATAAGTGCATGTTTACCTCCATGACAAGCTGCCCCACATTTTGATCCATCACAGTTACATCTGTTTAAACACTGGCCATAACCCACTCTGAGAGGACAGCGAATTAAGCACATTAATCCTTATCCCTGCTGTAAAAAGGACATAAAGTAGGAAAGCTCTGGTATAAGCCACATTGTGGCATTAAATCCTCCTACTCTGGTCTAATGTTATTTCTTACATGCTCATTTTGTATTTGTAAAAGAATATTGTCAGGTGACTATTGACCTGTTCCTTGCACTCTGTACTGTTGGCTGCTTGTAATTTTGGTGATCCATGCAGGATTATTAGAGATTAGTTTGCTGTTGCAGCCACCGCAAGTTGTTCTGGATAAGATAAAATATCTAAAATGTGAAATACAAACAGCAAAATCACGGGGGCTTCCTTTTGAAACACAGTCAGTGAGAATTTGATTATGATTTGTTCGGTTCATCCACAAATTCTTATTAGAACAAACAAGTTTATGTTGCTGGGAGGTGAAGGATGTTTGTGATTAGGAAGGATGTTGGCTTGAACACTGCTCTTCCTGAATCAACTTGCCTGTGTGTGCTACAGTATGTGCTGTAGGAGATTACATTCCCTGCAACCCTGTCCTTATGCATTGGATTGCAGTCTGTATTATGCATTTGCATTTATACCATTTGATGTATTATGGCAAATTCCCAAAATGACAGAAACTTGTCTGTGCATGAGTCAACCCTCTCAAGATGAATGAAACATGACCGATACACATCTCCATAAAAAAGAGGCATTTTCCAAGCCTGTCTTTACTTATATTTCATCTCACAGTTTCTATTGCACTGATGGATTTTTTTGTGCTTTGCTTCTTCCTAGATCAAGAGTTGTTTTAATGACTAGAGCAGACCAGTAGCTCTGACTCAAGAGAGTGATGAGCCCATATTCTACGGCTCCTAAAACTATGTTTCTCTCTCACACTGTGTGTTTATCTTTTAAGACATATTAACATATAAAATATACAGACAGACATATAGTTTATACAGAAATATGTACGCACACACATTCATATTCACAAACACCTGCGTTTGGCTTTCCTGCTGCGGCGTTCAGGTGCCTGGGCATGCCTGGTTATGCCTTTAGCTTGCAGCAGCCTCGAACAGGATTTAATTTCTCTTTGATTGTGTGGTCTCTTTGGTCTTTTCCTCAACGGGAGAGAGCAACACTATAACATTATTTATACCTCACCTGACCCATTGTGTCGAACGATATGTTTAGAGCGGTGTGGCCTTTTATGAGGGAGGAGGGGAAACAAAAGCTTGACTGTGGGACTGAGCTTGGCTGCTGATGTTTATTTTGAATTACAACCAGGCAATATAGATTTAGTTTTTGATAACACAACAGTGCCCTAAAATGACGGCAGTGTCTATGTCCTCCTCTGCTTCTGAATAATGCAGTGTTTCGCAAGGATCAGTCTAAACTGTTCAAGAGATACAAACACAAACACTTCACTGTGTGAGAGTGTGTGTGTGTGTGTGTGTGTGTGTGTGTGTGTGTGTGTGCGTGCGTGTGTGCATGTATGTGTATGTCTGCGTGGGCAGGACTTCAAATGGTTTGGCTGGCTACCTATCACATTCATAAGAGTTAGGAGGTATTTTATTATCTTACTGAAATAATTCCCACAGTTACATAACTGAAAGACAATGAACTCACGAGGAATAATTTACTTCCACACCATAAACATGCTGCAATACATAGAGAAAACAAAAAGCTTCTGTTACAATTATTATGCTGTATGACTGCAGTGAACGAAAAGTTAGCACACTCAGTGGCACCAGTTAAAACCAGTGAGTATTTCATACTCAGGTACAGTGATAGCAGAGAGGTTGCACTGAGTGACAGCACAGATTGATCCATGTGTCTGTCTTGTCAGGCAGTCTGAGCTGCACTGGGTTTGAACTCAGGGGAGGAAAATGATATGACGTGACCTGGTTCAAGCTCCTGAACGACCCAGCAACTCTCCAACATTATCCACCATCAGAGAGATGAAGAGTTATATAGGATGAAGTGACTGTTAATATTTAATATTTAGCCTAATGTACTTGCCACAACAGTCCTCTGGTTTTCTACATAGCCTAAAACAAACTCTCCTAAAGTAGGACCATCAAGGGTCTTTAAGAGGGTCATGACATGTCAGTACATTTTACCAAAAAAACAAACAAAAAAACAACCCACAGTGAAAATGTCTCATCCTGACACCATAGAAGTTGCATAACTGTAATTGTTATTTGGTATTTGCACATTTATAGCTATATGCAGAATAATCAGCATTTTTGTGGCGGTCAGTTTGCAGTTCCTGGATGTTTTATGGGTATTACAGTGCACACAACCCCCCTGAAAAAAAAATCTTTATAACAATACAGTGGGGATTTATAATATGTCTGTGCTACTGGAAAATAAATTTATAGTAATCTTATCTGCATTTTTGCTTACTTTAAGACTCTGGTGACATTTCTACAGGTGTTACTCATTGGGTTTATAGGGACTTTTGGTACCTAATTCCTAAAAACTACTTTTTAATATTGCAATAGGGACTAAAACTGTGAGACACAATGGGAAGTTAAAAGTTTGTTGTTAATGGTATTTTGTATCCCCAAGGGTAATACTAAAATAGTGCTATAATATTGCTGTGGAGGCTCATGGTGTATCAGTAATTGTATACTGACCGTATGCTGTTCAATTCAAAACTATATAGTTGTGTGTGAGCAGACAGAGATAGAGAGAGAGAGATGCATCAACACAGAGTATATTAAGATATTCGGATCCACACAACCTCAGCTTGGATCCATTCCTCCCCACCGGCCAGACTTTCATGTTATGTGGGGGAGAGAGGCGGGACCTCGCAGCCGGGAAGGGCGTTCTCTTTGCGGTCAGACCGGGCAGAGTCATCCCGAGGGGTGGGTCCTCCGGCAGCAGAAAAGGAAAACCCACCTTTTTTCATTGTTAAGGACGCGGTGGAATGTGATGGTTTGATCTCAGACTGGCTAGGGAGGGGAATATCCGAGAGGAAAGGACCGGCGAAAGTGATTTGGGGAAAGGGGTAACCAAAAACGCAGTCCCCCCCTCCTGTCGTCTCCAACTCTCTGGTTGTGTCTGAAAATATGTGGATGAACTTGTCCTCGCCGTGTCGGCAGCAGCGAGTCCAACCGTCCGCATGAACTCAAACCTTGTGAAGTTGTGGATTTACCGTCGCGTTTTTCTGAGCCGGCGGTGGACCGGCTAAGGTAAAGTGTTTTATTTTTTAAGTGTGTTTTGGGGTTGAATAGGGAACGAGGGAACATGGTTTAGGGGTTCAGACAGCGGCTTCCTGAGTTGGACACAGTCAGTCGGGACTGCAGAAGTCTGAACTGCGGCAAGTTTTTCAACCCTCCTCCTCGTTCTTCTCCTCCTCCTCGGCTCGTTTTGTAGCCAAAATGAAGCATCCAGTAGGCTACTGCGGCGAAAACCTCAGGTGGTTAAACTGTAGCGGTGCATAGACCATGTAGGCTGCATGTTATTGTGTTAACACGTCGCAGTTTGTAGGCTACAATGTTTCACGTATTTGGCGGCGTAATTGTTAGCTACATGTTTGCGATTCGCTCGTCTCTACGCACTTAATAACGTCGGCCTTTTCCATATAGGCTACTGTATAACAAGCTATACTTCAGAACATGGGGTTCATAAAAACATTAAAACATCGAAATGTTAGCTACTTGTATGCTCCTGACATTCATGTAGTCTAAATGTTTTGGCCACTGGTAAGGATATTGTCTTGTGCGCTGTTTCAAAATGTGGCTAATCAAACATGTAATTCCCCCTGTTTCCAAAGTCGTTTGGAATTTTAGGGTATTTTTATGAATGAAGTAAAAATGTTTCAGTTTCTTTTGTTGACATTCAGTATCAGGCACATTTCCTTCAGGATATAGGGAAGCATGAAAACTGTGTTTACCCAGCACACACAAATATATTTCAATATATTTCCTACACTTTTTATAGACTATGTTTATAGACTGGAGATATTGTATGATATGTGGTAGATATGACATTATGTTAGTAGCTACTGCAGTTGTTCATGTAAGGGAGCATTGGCAGTACAGTATATTAACTGGCCTAAATATATTTTGGGGTTTTCTTAATTACACTTTGGGCACTATAAAATCTGAGCACAAAAGTCACCATTAGGACATTACACCCAGCCAAAAATAGACTAGTGGAGGACATACACAAACCACTTAAAGGATATTATAGTGATTTTACATTAGGAAGGAAAATTAAACACCGCCTGCATATAGGTCTTTTAATCTGTTGAATGAGTTCTGCTGTTGACACAAGCGCACACACTCTTCAACAACCTCAATGTAACTGCAAAAAAGAACTGAATTAACCTTGGGTCTAGTGCTGAAAGTTAGTCTGAAAATTGGTAATCGATAGACAGAAAATGAATCGCCAATACTTTAAATAATTAACTAATAGTTTAAAATGGTAAATATTCTCTGGTTCCAGCTTCTCAGGTGTGAGGATTTGTTGCTTTTCTCTGTTTTTGTGACTGTAATATGATTTTTTTGGTTTCTTTTCTGACTGTTTATCGGACAAAACAAGCAATGTGAAGATATCACCCACAGCTTTGGGAAACTGTGATGGCCATTTTTCACAATTTTCTGGCATTTTATAGACTAAATGAATTGAAGTTGACACATTAAACAATAACTACAATAATCAGAAGTTGCAGTTGGATGATTTGTTAAATCAACAAAGAACGTAACAAGACATGTTTGTTCTATTTGAGTATGCGTGTGTGTTTGTTTCCCTTCTCATCAGGTGGAATGTGTTGTGCTGCATAGGCCACACATGCATGTATGAAACTAAGGTGGCAGAGCTCATAGTCTGAACAGTATGTGCCCTGTGCTGCCTCACCCGAACAGTAATAGAAGAGTGTGTGTGCATGTGTCAACAGCAGAAAAGGTAGTTGTAGTGGTAGAATACTAATCTGCCAGGTGGGGCTCATAAAGAACAGCACAGGGAGGGAAGGAGATGGAGGGGGACCTGCCTTGACCTGTTTCAGACATGAAGGAAACAAAAAAAATCACTGATGACTTTCCAGTAAGGCTCGCCCAGCTGAGCTACCAGCTTGTGCTGCTGTGATCCCATTTTCCTCCCGGACTCTGCACAGGCACTTGGATGGCAGCTTGTCATGGTGGTAGATGTGCGAAAAGGGTTTCCTATGGTATTTTGGGGGGGATTATGACACCGCATGTGAAGAGAATGTCTGCACTTTATGCTGTCAGTTTGGAAATGTTGGGAGAAATGCAAAGGGAAAATTAAATGAGAGTACCAGCAAAGTGAAGAGTGAGATGTCTAAAATGTCCCTGATTACTGCTTGATCCATGCATTTATAGTCTTGGGAAATTATGCTCCAATGTTAGGTCTGGTTGCATTGGCTCTCAGGAGGGATCATTCCCAGCGGACGCCCCCTTTTGACTTTCATCCCAGAAACTGAACATGATTGCTCAGTGCAATGATAGCTGTTAATGTTGACACAGTAGGAGTGCCGCTGCCACCACCACTTGTTTTGTGATCTTTAAAGTGATCTCAATGCCAACAAGTGAAAGTTACACAAAGACACAGTTTACACCATGTCCTCTCCAGGAGTTGTCGCCTGCCATGCAAAGTAATAATCATACCCCTGGCTCTTCTTTTACAACCTGGGCTATACCATGCATGATTGGTTTTCCACTCCGCAGAACGCCGCGACCGCCCTATGAAACTGCCTGCTCTGCTTTGGGTGAAACCAAAAACTAATCATTATGGGTGTCCAATAAGGGTAATTATCAGACTAAGCACTGGACCTGGGGATTACGGAGTGGCTAAATGACTGCTCTGGGGATTAAATTAAAATATTGAGGTTTTCTGCCTGGGAGAATCAAACCGCAGGGAATGTCAAAACCCAGCCTGTCGGTGGTTGTATTACTGCCACTCCGCACATCAAGGTTTATGAACAGAGCCCCTGCTGTTAGTGTAGTACCGTCACATCAGTGTGGAATTACAGTACATGGACACTGACATCATGTGTTGCAAGTGCATGCAGGTAAGAATGGATATTGTTATTGCTTAGTTGGATGGAAACTCATATTCAGAAATAGGCTGGTATTATTTCAATCATCAATCTGTATTATTATCAAAATATACTTACAGTATATCGCCTTCAGTGTTGTAATGTATAACAACTAACAGTTATTTTCATTATCAGTTAATCTGAAGGTACTTTCTTGGGTAGTCAATTTATTGTTTTGTCTATGAAATGTCAGAAAGTAGTGAAAAATGGTCGTTATAATCTCCCAGAGCCTAAGGTGATGTATTCAAATAGCTTGTTTTTAAATGACCAAAAGTTCAAAACCCAAAGATATTCAATTAACTATCAAATATGACAAAGGAAACCATCAAATTGTCCCATTTGAGAAGCTGAAACCAGCGAGTGTTTGACATTTCTGCTTGAAAAATTACTGAAAGGATTATTCAATTAACAAAATAGTTGCAGGGGAATTTTCTGTCGCTTGACTAATTGATTAGTAATGTCAATGTAGCTTGTTCTTTGTCAAAAGGAATAGAGGGTAAAAGAAAAGTCGGCACCCACGTTAGCAGACGAGTGTCCTTTGCAGCGTAACCTGTATCCTAATGAGCTGTAATGGATAGCTCAGATAGAATTTGGACCGGATGGTGTTGGTGTTGGTTATTATTAGTGGTAGACTCGGGCCTCCTTGAAATAGTACAGATGAATCGTGGTCTCTTAGAGACTTGTATTAAAGCCCACACACAGCCTGTGAGTGTATGTCCTTTGTCAGCGTGTGTATGAGTGTGTGTGTTTTGTGATAATGCAATAATGGGCTCAGTATCCGGGACAGAGGCTGCTGTTGACAATACGCAGGCCAGCTGGAGTTGCTGTCTGTCTATTAGCAGACTTGCAGGATGATGGCTTAATGCCGTAAAGATGCCTAAATGAGACTGTACTATATCTCTGGAGTGTGCGTTTGTTGGAGGTAGGAAGAGCTGAAACAATTAGTTGATTAATCAGTTAGTCAACTATTTTGACATTGTCATTTTTCAAGCAAAAATTCTACATCTTCTTCCACCTTCTCAGTTGTTAGGATTTTATTCTTTTCTTTGTCTTTTGTGTTTGTAAATTGAATGTTTTGGACTTTGGGCTTTTGGACTTTTTGTCTTACAAAACAATCAATTTGAAGACGTCACCTTGAGTTCTGGGAAATCACGCTGGGCATTTTTCACTCTTTTCAGACATTTTAGACCAAATTATTTGATCAATTGTGAAAGTAATTGGCAGATTATGTGATCATAAAAATAAACCTTTGCTGCAACCCCAGAAGTAGGAGCCTGCATGTCTACTGCTTGTGTGCTGTGTACACATTTATGTCAGCATATTTAGGCTCTTTTGTGTTGCTGATTTCTGGATTGGTGTTTCTGAAATCAACCGAAACTGAATCAACAATAATCCAAATTCTCAAGCAAAAACACACCAAATTCTCTGATTTGAGCTGGAGTTCAAACTACTTGAACTTTGTGCGTATTAGTGTGTTTGGTGTGTGTGCATGTATGTCTGCATGCCAAAGCACTTTTCCTCGATGCTGTTCCCAGCCATGTCGATCTGTCATCGGATACTAGAGTCTGAGAGTATCAATCACTCAGCGAGTAGTAGCCAGAAGTACATCTCGGCTCCAAGTGTTCACATGCCTCACTCAGGCTCTCATTAACACATACACTGACACACAGAGCAACAGATATGTACTCTCACTCTTTACGAATTCCATGTCAAAGCAAGAATGAATTCTGTTCATACAACCTCTTCTTCGTGTGTGGGAGTGTGAATGAATCCCCCTCGTTAGTCCTCCAAAGCGTGCCAAACAGCCTCCTCTTTACCAACTGCTCTGGTGGGCTTTCTGTCCTGTGGTGGCGTGGTCACTCATTGAGGCCTCACCACTCTGCTGTGCAGCGGGTGACCGTGAACCAACAGTTTCATCACGGAGATCCTCTCCAACCAAAGCTGCAGGTGCATGTGACTGTATTGTGTCCAGTACACTGAAGCAGATATCCATGACAACAGTCTTTTAGTCTTTTGATCTGTTTCCAATTCTCACCAGGTCGTTTTAAATTATTGTATTTTATCAATATGCCAGATTTGTCAGAAGTGAACTGCTGTATTATGCCTTAGTGTACACTTTAACAAAGACATTTTCTAAAACTCGGCATGAAATCAGGGGTGGGCAATATGGATAAAATCCATACATGTAATTTAATATTGATTCATATATGGTGATGTTTCTGCAATATCTATTCAGAAACTGTTGGATAACATAACCAGACGGCAATGTCTCTTTTTGGAGAATACAGTGAATTCAATGCCTGACTAATAAAAGTCTTCATCATCACATTATTGCACAAATCATATAATTGCTTATTTGTTTGATACATTTTCCACAATGGTGTAATGCACCCAGAGATTGTAAAGGGATAGCTATATTAGCATAAAGAATATGGAAAAGTCTCTGGTGGTAGGAGATTTTCTATCGTATCATGGCATAAACTGACACTTTTCTTTGCATTGTAGGGCTTCAGAATTAGTCCCAAACAATAAATACAATGTTTTACCATCAGTTTTACCTTAACGTAAGCCTCTCTGGCTCTTATATTTTCTCATTTGTGTCGTAATGTTCAGCAACATTGTAAGATTGTGTAACCAAGACTTCTCTTTAACCAGTCAGCCAAACTGACATCTCTGATATTTACTGACCTGTAAAAGGTTGTATTGAGTCACTGGTTGGTCATCAAACCTGTTACATGAACATGTGGTTATTAAATAGGAAGTTTCGTGGCAAATTAGACTGTTGTTAAATCATCAACTTTTTATACTTGGCACAAACCTTTGGTCTAAGCCAAAATGTGAGGTTCATAAATTGTGTTGAAGCTCTGCCACTGAGAGACTGACAATAATGGGTCATCAAGTTTGAGGAAAAACGTGCGTCTTTAAAACATTTACTGAAACTTTACTCAACTTCTGCTCCCTCAGTACTGCTGGGTACTCTGAATGACACATTTCCTTTTCCTTGTATTCTTTTATGTGACAAGCCGGCAACTTAGAAATTTGGCGCACATTGACTTTTCTTTTAGTCATTATGAAGAAATCCTCAAAGCTCAATGGAGAGCTATAATTGTACGTTTCCAATTATGTTTGTTAATCCTTTTGCTATCTATGTAGCTGAGAGGATAGCATGACAGCATATATGCGACCTTTCACTTGCTAAATTTAAATTATGGTATGTTGCCTGAGGAGTTAAAACTGTTAAACCATTGCTTAAACCAGTCTAAAACGTGGCCTTTCAAAGACGCAACCTGGAGAATTAGCACTTGATTCACATGCGATTCTTGTCATCAAGACTGGCCCAGATACTGGACGCACTCTAAAGTGCACTGGCTCGAAACAGATGTCTTCGATGCCCCTCTATCACTGCTCCTCAGGAATTGCTCAGCTCCACCCATTGCTCCCCTGCAGCCCCCAAAACCAGGTAGCTGCCCTGCTGTTGACCATGTGATGGTTCTAAAGCTATATGGGAACTGGAGAGGGGAAAAAGAACTCATCATCTGGTCTACATTTTGGCTTCCCATCTGTCCACCATTTACTTATCACACGGGAGCAGAGAGAGCTGTAGTTAGCATTGAGTCCGTAGATTTTATACCAAAATATAATTTATTATTTGTGTTACTTTTGATTGGTGATTCCCATATTTTTGATATTTTTCCAGCTTTGCCACTGTTTTCAGTTCCACAGGTTTGATCTTGAATCTAGGATAAAGATAACGGTTAGTTTAGTCTTTAGACTTTACTCTAAAGCTTTCTCACATGAGTCATCCTTTGTCTCATGTCTGTCTCTTCGTCTTGCTTTTGCAAACAATAACATTACCTACCATGAATGCAACCTCATTGCATAAACACTGGTGATAATCTGTTATCACAATAGATTACTGTGTTTTTTTATTTTTTTTTTAATGTTCCATGTGAATCGTGTCTTCTTCTGTCTTTCTATCAAGCTGTCTCTTTCTCTCACACCCCCTGTCCTCTGTGCTGAGTGCCAGTTTATTTAGCAAAACACTCCTGCCAAAAATGTGTTTGTGGTTGTTAGATATACCCTGATAGCTGCAGGTGATAAGTCCTCTAATGTTTAATCAGCAGCCTGGCCAGGCCAGCTGTCCCACATGGCTGGAGTTCGGACCACATTGACTAATAATATGGGTCACTCTGCTTCTGTGTTTGTGTTTTACATGCTGTCAGGTTGACTTGAAACCCAAGTTTCCTCTTGGTTTTGGGATTTTTATTTTTTCCAACTGGTTCCTGTGTGGGATTTAGGTTTCTGTTGGACGTTTCGGCCTCCAATAAGTTGTTTTACAGAAGGTTCCCTGTGTGCCTGTTTTGTTCCTACACTGTACAGGCTCGTCAAAAATGGCTACCTCGCCGATTCCTGGAAGAGGAAAAGAAGTGCAAAGGAAACAGACTTCAAAAGCATGTAGGAGGCACAGCAAGGCAGAGAGAGGGAGGGAGGGGAGAAAGGGACGGAGACATTTTAACAGGGAAGAGCTAAAGTAAGACATTTCTTGTAAATTCCTCAGCCACACTTTTATTTTTTTAGGTGTTCTCCTCCTCAACAGGCCAATATTTCCCCTCTCTCTTACCGATTGTTATCTTGTCTCGCTCCCTCTCCCCCTCTCTTTTCACCTTGCTAAAGTGTGAGATCACACACACACACACACACACACACACACACACACACACACACACACACACACCTCCTTTTCCTGTCACTCCCCCTTCTCCAGCCTGGTCCAGGAGTATTTTTGGAAGTTAATGAAAAGAGAAATCTGAACCGCTTACCCTTAAAAGGCATGTCTGGGTCAGCTGGGTGGAAACTTGTGTTATTAATGTCCTTAACATTTTCTATGTGAGTGGGTCATCTGTGATTGCAAGTATGCAAGCGTTCGGTGCTGTGTACAGCGCAGGAATGCTGTGGGTTTGGGGGACTAGAAGGGAAGGAGGGTGGGCTAGCAAGCAGGCCTACGTCTTCAGGAAAGGAGGGGGGTCAGGGGCATATTTGGCATATTTCAGGAGCCATTCCAGTCTGGTTCAAGATGCATTCTTCTTCCTAGAGATCTGGCTGAGCAGCCAGACAGACGGTGATCAAGGGAGGAGAAGAAAGGTGAACGTCATGCGCTACTTCCTATCAGTCTCGTGATGCTGTGGTTGAAGATGGTGCAGACTAGACATACAAAAAGCTGCTAACACAGGTGGTAAAAAGATACAAAAATACCACCACATGCCACCTACACACTGACACAGATGTCTAAGCCCCCCACCAAGTCTTTAACCTCAATAATATCCATAAAAGGCTAAATGTTGAACCAAAGTCCTTCACCCAGCAGCAGGGTTTGTGTGTCTTGGGTACCATCACTACAATTTAATGAGTGTTTATATGCTGAGAGCTGTAATATGTCTCTTTCAACTTCTCTTCCGTGGCATTATAGTTACTGCTTCTCCCCCCTAGAATTTATGATGTTTTAGCCTGTTATTTGCAGTCGGATGGCTACTGACTGACGTGACAGTGGTTGGCAGGAGTTCACTGTGGCGGTACCAGTCCAGTGCTCAGCAGAGGTCGGGTTCATCGTGAGGTCTCAAGTCTGTGTCGAGGTTGGAGAAGAGTGTACACGGATGTATTCCTAACTGGGAAAAAAATATATTTTTCGTTAAATTCATTATTTCTGAAACATTTCCTTTTTGTTTTATACAATTGTGGCTTGGTAAATTTTTTTTGTATTGAAAATAGTTATCACTGTGTCTCAAATCAAAATGACACTAAACTAAACGGATAAAAGAGCAAACAATTAGAATATCAAATGCGTCTACTTGGTGGGTGCTTACTGTCCTGACTCTGGTGCTGCTGTTTCTGGGTGAGGCCCAGAGAGACGACATCAAATGTGCCTGCTGTCTGCCTTGTGCTTTGATGTGTCTGATGTCTCTTATGTTTTGATCTTAGTAGGAAAATGTGGATTAGAGGAACCACAGCAAATGTGACAAATTAAAGGAAAAACCTGAATAAAGGATTGCAGAACAAACAGCGATGCTTATGATGTTCAACCCAATTGAACACCTATGGGAGATTTTGGACCGATATTTTAAACAGAACTCTCCACCACCATCATCAAAACACAAAATGAGGGAAAATCTTTTGGAATATAAGTGCTCATAAAGTAGAGCCACATAGACTTGTATGATCTATGCCAAGGAACAATGAACCTTACTTAGACACTTTTTGTTAGATTTCCCTTTAATTTGTCACCTATTTGTACTCTTAGTGAGTCTTACGAATTGTTAAAGACTGCTGGAATGAACAGACCATAAGATTCATGTTACTGGTCACCGAGATATTTGAGTAGATATTTGTGTCTCTTGAACACAGAGAAATTAGAGTATGAATATGAACAGTTAAGAATGAAACCCTTCCTTCATTCCTGGCTCTGACCAGTTGCCAGGCAACCAGCAGAGACTCCAGGAAGTTACTGGTCCCGACCAAGAAATAGCCCCACATATAACTCCCCCCGTAAAATGGCAAATTATTATTTATACACTAGTTTTTGTGCAGATTAAGCAAACGGGATATAACTTGTTAGTCTTCTTCATTCACTGACTAAAAACGAGGGAACAGACTGAGACGTTTGAGGAAAAGAAAGATGGACTTTGGACTAGTGATACGTGTGTCAACATCTTCCAAAGTGGCATTCATAAATTCACTTTGTTGATGTAAAGTGTAGCTGTGTGTGTGGGTGTTTGATCATATGTGACTTGAAACAGTCCGGGTCCTCATGTGCCTTGTCCTGATGATCTGTCTGGTGATGCACGGGGAGTCTTTGCTCTTGAACCTCCATCTTGACTGTGTGAGGGATATACACGCTCTCACTCTCACACACTCCTGTCTGACCTGCTCTAATCCTTGGATCTACAGGGCGGCTCTCAAAATAAAATTCCTCCTGCAGATTATTTTTCTTGTGATCAGAAAATATACATGTTCTCAGAGAGAGGAATGCTCAGACGCCATGGCGACCTGGCGATTGCTCACTTCCCCCTCCTCTGTTTCTCTCGTCCTCGGCTGTTTTGTCTTCCGTACTCTGTTTCTGCTTAACTTTATTTTTCTGTTCCTTAACTTATTTACTATGTAGACATTTCTACAGTATGTTGGTAAATCTAACGAACTTTCACTTGTCACAACTCTTATGTTCATATGATCTTTATCTGACTTTCCCAAGTCCCCTTATTTTTTTGTTTGTCCTTTTTCACCTACCCTCATTTAAAACTAAACTGGTAAGATGTTTTTCTTCTTTTCCGCAGCCACCCCTCCTTCCGTTCATCCATCCATCCCTCCATGTATTAGCAAGTCTGGTATTGGGAGCCTTCATCATTGTGGTGCTGATGCATGCAGACCCTGACTGTGAGGCTATTTTCAGCCTCTCTTTCCCCTCCTCTGTACCCTTTTCCCCCTCTTCTCTGCTTTGGTTTTATTTTGGAGGAGATCTCTGCACTGCTGCCTCCTGTAAAGAGCAACTGAGGGCTGGGTTGGCTGGTTTTCCCCTCCATGCCAACATTGCTTTTGGAGCTCTTTCTCGTGCTAGCTGTCCCAACCAGGGGAAGTGAAGCAGCACAATGCGAGCCATGGCGAGGCCACAAAAAGACTGACTAAAATGCAGCTTTTATTTCAGCAGACAAACCCTTTCATGTACAAGATTTTTGTTGCTGTAGTAGTAAAAGAAGAAGTTTGGCTGAGTAGAGCTGCGCTAACAATGTTGTTTTTTTTCGCATTTGTTTGGCAACTAATGGTATAGAGACAGACAGGAAACAAGAGAAGAGAGAGGGGAGTATGACATGCAACAATGACTACCAGGCTACCAGGACGCACCATTAACTATTATTTGAATTTATTAATTTTTTGATTAATTGTTTGGTTGACTAAATGTCCAAAAATAGTGAAAAAATGCCCTCAATTTTCCAGAGCCCAAGGTGATTTCTTCAAATTAGGGCTGCAACTAACAATTAAGTTCATCTGCCAATTAATTTCTCAAGTAATCGATTTAATCGTTTGGTTTACAAAACATAAGAAAATAGTGAAAATGTTCATCCCAGTTTCCAAAAGTTCCCAGTGACAGTCCAAAGCCCAAAAGTGTTACATTTATTACAATGTAAGGCCAAGAAAAGCAGAAAATTCTCACATTTGACACCCTGTAAACATCAAAATGTTGGCATTTTTTCTTGACTTATCAATTAACTGACTGATTGTTTCAGTACTTTGGCTGACTTTGAAATAGTCTTAGTCTCTGTATTAACCTAAACACACTGGATCACTCACAGCACTTCCATTTGCTTAGAGTGAATCAGAGAAACACACACAGCGACTCAAGACTATGAGCGAGTCATCGGCTCCCCGCTGGTGGTCCCTTCATCTGCCCTGCACTTCTTTTCCTCTCTCTGTGTGTCGCTTCATGGCTAAAGGTCAGCTAACATTTTGGTAACTGTAAAACAAAAGATAGAAGATTTAACCAAAATGTAGGTTATATTTATAGTAAATTCTTTACCTATTCATTCTTTATTTTCTGTTGTGATGTGTTTTATTGGTCAGTGTGCACTCATCACTGAATAATACACTTTTAACTGGTATAGCATTGAATGTCTGGCTCACCCACAGTTAAGTTCACTGTTTGTGTGGGTATATGTATGTGTGTGCATGTGGACACATTCAGACACAGGAGCCTCACAGGAATCCCGTAACACTCCCAAAGTCACTGAGTGGCTCATTTGTGCACTGTGGAACATTGTGGAATACCAGGCATATTTTATGATCCAACCTTCAGCCGGCTCCCTCTTTCTCCCTTTCTCCCAGTGTCTGGGTTTATTTATGAAGCTAAGCCAGTCTGGCCGTCCAGTACCCCCTCCCTTCTCCTTCCCTCTTCAGCAGAATATTTAAACATTGCATTTTAGACATTTAACTGATGCCTTTTATTCAGAGCAACCTACAGTGAATGGGTGCAGTATGCTGCTCAGGCGAACTTGGCCAAGGAATCAAACGTGAACTTGAGACCATGCATGATTTACACACCATGGTTTGTCACCCTGTGAGAAGTTTAGGTCTTTATGTGGGTAGACATGTATGTATATATGTGTATGTGTATACCCTCCTCTTGTGGTCTTGACAAACAGGCCTACCACATGTGGTGGTGTGTTTTGACTGGCTGGGCAAACAAGGGCAGCGCAGAGCTCGATGACCGTGGCAGAGTGGCTCTCGCCCACCCACTTGGACAAACTTGCTGTAGTTTTTACCTCCTTGTTTTCACCCTCTAGTCATAAATTTTTTGCTTTTCTGTGTCTAAACCTCTTCAAATCTTTCTTACTTCAACCTCCAGTTGTCTCTCTCATCGCTACTTGTCTTAAACACTCTCACCCTCTCTCTCATTCCATCTCTTTCTCTGCCTCCCTTCCTCTTTCATTCTCTAGGTGTGGACTGCACAGAAGAATGCAGTTAAATTAGTGCTTTATCTGTCCTGCCTGCTAGCTGCATCTGCACTCCCAGCCATGCCAAGCATTTGAGACACAATTGACCTTAAAAGGAAACAATAGCGGCCTATCAATTCTGCTCTGCCAGTCAAGGAATGGCTCACTCCTGCATGGGCAGGGTCCAGCTCGCTCGCACACACACAACACAAGGAAGTGTTTGGAAACTGAACTTTGAAACTGCTGGGAAATGAGAGTGGCACAGTGCACCCAGCTAAGTTTTTCTTGTTATTTTATAGGTGTATACTGTCTGTATAGATATTAATATACATATATTTAATATTTTATTTATTCGGGTAACTTAATTTTATTCCCACCATGAAGGTCTAAATGTTGTTTCAAAACCTTATCCACACTACAAGGAATGCAATTCTGGTGGGAAATAAAGGAATTCTTTATTTATTTGTTGGCCTAAAAGTAGTCAAATGTAAATATATTAAGCAGAAAGGTACTGAAATTAGCTAATAGTACACAACATGATTGAGTTTCACTTGCTGAATGTAACGCTCACCCCAGCTCCATACATCCCCCAAATTCCCAAAAAACATACACATTAACCTTAAGCTCAAATGTAACCCAGCGATTTTTTTTGTTTTGTTTTTTCAAGCAAAATGCCAAAGATTCCCTTGTTCCAGCTTATCAAATGTGAGGATTTGCTGTTCCTCTTTATCTGTGTAATGTGATAATAAACTGAATATCTTTGGGTTTTGTACTGTTGGTTGAACAAAACAAAGAATCTGAAGACGCCACCTGGGGTTTTAGGAAATCGTGATATTCTTCACTTCTGTGACATTTTATAGACCAAACAATTAATCGTTTCATCAAGAAAATTATCGTCAGATTAATCGATAATAAAAATAATCGCCCTAAAGGTCATCTAAAACTACTAAAAATCATATTTTAAAGTGCAGACCCCTAATGAGTTAACTGAGAATGTAAAATGTTTTTTTAAACCCATTTGACCTTTAGTGACTCCTCATGTTTTGCCTAGTTTACATGCTGGGAGTTTCCTATATAGTTGAGCTGTGTAGGCCAACAAAGGTGTTCTGTTACATTGCTAGTTGTCATATTACTGTTGTTATATAAATGAAAAATAGTCAACACTGATCTGTGTCGTCAGCAGTAGTGTGTGAACGCCTCAGCTGTTGTTTGTGGAACGGGGAGCGTTGTAAGTCATTACATATTAGGACAGGTTCTGCAGGTTCAGACTGAAGTTAAAGAGGCAGATGGTTTTCCATCTGACAGCTCATCAGCTTTAAGAGAAAATTCTTACTCCACCTTGCCACTCAGCTGGAATGCAAATAGCAGCAAGGGGAATGTTGTTCACAGTCTTCTGTGGCAGCAAATGAAAAATCAGTCTCTTGCTCTGGTTTCCCCTCCTCCTTTCTTTTGTTGACTCCTTCTGTCTGCTACTTTCTGGATCTCTGCTTCCTGTCTTTCCCCATCTTTCCCCCTCACTGTCTGTTACTCTTTCTGCCTCTCTGTCTCTTTTCCCTTCTCTCTCTAGGCATCCTGTTCACTGTGTTTGATTTGGGCATTCCTTTCCTCCCCGAGCAGACAAAACAACCCCAGACCTCTCTGAACTGCAACCCCCAGTGCGCACATACACACACATACACACACTCTCCCTTCTGCTAATCACACACAGGAAATGGGCTCCCATGCAAACAGGGCCCGCCTGGCCAGTGGAACCCAGGATGGCGTTTCAGGCCTTGAAACGTTCTCCAGTGGAGGAAATTGAACATGATCTCTCTCTTCCCCCTTCTTTCATTCTCCCTCGTTTCCTCTCTTGTTTTACTCGGCACTGTTCCTTTTCCCTTTTCCCTTTGTATGCACCCATGCTTTGCTGTGAAACAATGCTATTCAGACCAACTAATGGAGAAATATTCTCCTCTGTGGAAGCGTTGGTGAAGCGTTAGATTTGAGTCAAGCAATATGTTGGACCGTTGGCAGTTCAAAAATCATGTTAAAATTATTCAAACTTAAATGAGCACCTTTGCCTGCCCAAATTCATTTTGTAGTATTTTTTTCATGCTGTTGGTACCAGTCAGATCAATATTAGGTTAAAACATCTCCTGCAAGACACTGTGCCAAACTGGAATCTGAATATACGTGTGTGTGAGTGTGTATGTGTGGCTTCACATTTACTGTATGTGTTTGAAAAGTGCTCAAAAGCATGTACACTGATAACCAATAATCAACTGCCTGTCTTTATATGTGTGAGAAAACCGTACTCAAAGATGAACATTACACAATAAAATGTTGTTGTATGTAGAATGAACAGGGATTTCTGCTCTGTTTAACACATTGGAGTTTGTAGTTTCAGCTAAGGTGTGTTGCTTTGTAATATTAACACACTTGAATGGACATGTATTGTAGACCAGGACAAGAAGTGCTAAATACACCAAGACTGATAAATATACAGAAATGGAACATTGGTGCAGACGTGCACTGACAGATAATCATATTTAAACAGATTGTACAGGAACAGAAAGCTTCCTCATTTAGTACAACGCATACTAATGTGTTTGTTGTGAAAAAGGACGGGACACAAATGACATTTTAGTGAAATGTCACAGCATATCTCTTTCTGAATTATGATGGCCAACACAATACAATTTTATAACCAGAAGAGTCGTGAAGCAAAATCCTGTATTTAATTTGGTCCAGAACCAAAAATGCACTTTGCAGCTCTTCACAGAATACCAATTTATTGAATCTTAAAATTATTAAAGGTTGCTGTGGTTTATTTTGAGTAAAAGGATGCACTGATTCTGTTTTAGTTATTTTATTAGACAATATACATACCAAAAATACAGAAAGTATTTTGTACAAAAGTTCAAATTCAGCATTAAAAAAAAGTAAAAGACCATCGGATAATCAAGATATTAGGGCTGGACAGTAAGTCAGTATCATCGTGATTCTGAGCAAGCTGTAATTTTAAACTATGTAAACTGGATACAGTGTGCTGGAAATTAAACTTGCTTAAAAAAAAAGTGAGCTGTCTGTTCAGAGACAGATACAAACCCTGGAGGAAGTGCCACCTCACACTGTTTCAGTTTATTCTGCTGAGTAACGAAATGAATCCTCCCCAACCTGACATGCTGTGTGCGTGAGGGGAAGCGAGTGGGAGCGAGGGATGAGAAGGAGGCAGCTGTTTTCAGTTTTGTTTGGTTACGGGTTGGCTAACTGTCTGAATGAATAGCTCTGACCCCCCCGCCTGCACGCGCACACACACAGACAAACATGTGATCTCTGGTCACCAGGGTTTTTGGCGTCTTCTGGTTTGCTAAGAATGTGTTGAATCTCATTTGTAAAATCACACGTTTAATTTCAAATTAGTGTTTATTGGTCAGACAGCACACAAAATAAAGCTGGCTTGGCACACAGCAGAATTACATATTCGTTTAGTGCCGTGAAGAAGCGTCGTTATGTAGCATGAGAATGTCAGGTGATTCAGCAAAACCTGCGTGCTGGTGTCATGCCGCTGCCTTCATGAATTTAACATGACGGAGCTGAGTGCAGAGCAGCAGGGCTGTCTCCTTCTTGTAAATAAAAGATGTATAAGGGCAAACGGAGAGGATGACACAGACAGGAGTTGAGATTGGCAACTAAAAGACTAAAGACCTAAAAGACTGACTCTTTCTGTCCATCAGTGCTTACTTACATGATCAAAGTGTCTTTGAGCACATCACCTGCCTCTACTTTCTCAGTTAGTTTAGCCTAAGTCAACAGAGAACCCTCTTTCTGAACAGCTTACAGATGACTATGAAATAGAAGCTTTATTATTTCATGGTTTTTTAGCTGAAACAATTAGTTGATGGATATGAGGATTTGCAGATTTCATAGCCTCTTGTGGAGGTAAATTGAAGATCTTTGGGTTTTGGACTGTCAATTTGAAGACGTCACAGTATGGAAGGCCAAAGAGGCCATAAGCATATCTGACATCTGAAGTAACATTGACAACACGTTGTCAATACACTGTAAGCTTATAGTTGACGTCTGAAAATTTGACGCGTTAGTGGCATTTTCCACTATTTTCTGACATTTTATAGACCAAATGATTCACCAATTAATCTAATAAATACTCAGAAGATTAACCGATAATGAAAATAATTCTTAGCTGCAACCCTACATACCTTTCTATGCGAGTTTTTACCATCTTGTTTTCCATTTCCGCTTCCTCCTTGTTACAGTAAAAGTCCAAAACAATTTCAACTCAAGGCTTTCTTGCTCGTTCTGGAGCTTTTGAACATCTCACACGGTCTTCATCATCAGCAGATTGTCTGCTTAGTTGTTGTGAAACTGTGGATGTTCAAACTTTCCATTGTTCTGAGCACCTTTTTGGACTTTTGACATGAAAAGATGAGCTTGGTAGTTCATTCTTTAATGTATGTTTTCTGTACCACAGTGTCCTGTTGCTGCTTACAGTTCACAGGAATGTTCCCTTTCTCCTTCAGCACCACCCCACCTCCCCTCCTCCTCATTTCTCCCCTCCCTCTACTTCCCTCTCTCATCCTTTAAATTCAGTCCAGACTCGAGTCTTAAATCTGGATTCTCTGTGCTTAACCAAACATATGGAATGCTACTGTAGTGGAATGCTCCAAGTCTGGGTTGTTTTCTGTGTGTGTGTGTGTGTGTGTGTGTGTGTGTCTGTGTGTGTGTGTGTGTGTGTGTGTGTGTGTGTGTGTGTGTGTGTGTGTGTGTGTGTGTGTGTGTGTGTGTGTGTTTAACTGAATAGAGCCTTCTGTTGTCGTGGCCAAACACTGCTTGTCTGCTCATGCATAAGTCTATTGCAAAGCCTCCGAATGCGTTCCATATCTGAGCAGTTAGCTCATTCTTAGCCCGTTTGACTGAACAATCTCCCCTACAGTGACTGCATTGTCAGCCCGGCCACAGGCTCGAGGCCATGCCAACTGCCAAACATAACGATGGTGAAAGATGGCGTGAGTGTGTGTGTTCTGATATTATGATGACCAGTGAGTCCACTTTTACTAACCTTGTGTCCTGCTTGTGGTTTTTATTTTTATTTTTTTTTACCACAGGATGGAGACTTTGGGAAGAAGAGCTTAACGTGTGACAGATAAAAGGATGCATCTAAAATGTAAGTTATGCCTTCCTGTGTTTTGGGTAATGTTGATTTATTTAAACTCTTTCCTGTTTCTACACATATTTGGGGGTGTTTCTGGGTTACTGAAAGTCTGCGAAATTCATCATATTGAATTTAAATAAAATACTTTTTTGTTTTTTTTAAATGTCAAATCATAATGCTGTCATTATGATTCCACATTTATTCAGGGTCATATTTTCTCACTACACGCTTTCTAAAAGCTAGAGTGAGTGAGTGTGTTTGCTTGTATCAGGTCAGACAAAATCGATTCATGGCATTGATAATGTTCTAAATTTCAAATGTTTCCTCTGGCTCCCTTCTCTTCTCCCTCTTCCTTCACTGCTCCACCTCTCTTCTTGTTCTTCTCATCCTCCTCCTTTGCCCACCTTTTCCTTGCATCCTCTCCCCCTCCTCCTCCTCTTCCTTGCCTCTTCCGCCCCTCCTCTGCTCTTTGTGAGTCTGTTTCCTGTTGGCCACAAATGCCGGCGCCGCACTTCCTTCCCTGTAGCCTGAAGTCACAGAGGAGTGGCACACATACGTAGGCTATATGTTGTATACAATCTAACATATGGGTCTCATATTTATATGCACTCAGATGCATAAACATTCACACTGCTCTGAGGGAGAGCAGCTGGTGTGTGTGGTATTAGGCCAGGTTAGTCAGCAGAGAGGTGTATGTGTCACTGTCTTACCACATCTTACTCGCGTGTCTGCTCAACAGTTTAAGGTCAATATGTGTCCAAGGTGTGTTCTGTGCGTCTTCACTGAGCTGCATTTACATGCGTTTATTATTCCGGATGCTAGTTCACATCCTGCTTGAGCTGAATTCATCCCAAACAGCCCAGAACTAACGAAGACCATATAAACCGACAGTCAAACAGGAAAAGGAGCTTCTCGTGTCAGTGTCCTGCTACTAAAGGCACGTCACCCTTGTATTTAGGTTTCTCATAATCAGGAGCTTGATTCATTTTAACAGGGATGTCATTGACTGTATGCAGTTAATGACTCATACTAAAAGGAATAGTTTGACATTTTGGGAAACACGCTTATTTGCATTCTTGCCAAGAGGTCAATGAAAAGATTGATACCACTTATGTCTGTTTGCTAACTATGGAGCTTGAGCCAGGAAACGGTTAGCTTGTACATGTACAACTTCACCATTTTACCTCCTGCTACCTCTCCTGCTCTCTTCGTCTCCTCTTCCCTCCCTCCATCCTGCAGCTAGTGCTGCATTCCTGCTGCAGTAATCCACTCTGGCAGCTACCTGCTCTGCATTCTGTGGAGTCACTCCCCTCATCTCACTCTCTCTCCCCTCCTTGTCTGTTTTTTCTCTCTCTATCTTTCTTTACCTTACCTCGCACTATTACATGCATTTTGCTCTGCAAATTTGCTTCGTCTAAGTTTTTCTGCTCTCTCTCTCTCTCTCTCTCTCTGTGTTTTGTTTCTTCCTCATCAGAGAGCCACTGAGGTCTCCATTCAGCCGCAGCAGGCAGCTAATGCCAAGGCTCAGGCTGATGAAGCAAAGCTCTGCCAACCAGGCTGTGCGTGTGTGTGTGTGTGTGTGTGTGTGTGTGTGCGCTCTGTGCTGGGATGGGAAAGCAGTGAATGAGCAGGATGTCAAGCAGCCAGGCAGAAGGTTGAAGGGCTGTATGTTAAGAGCTATTGATGCGTCTGTGAATCGACACTTTTTGTAGACCGTTGTCGTCAGCCATCGGTGGGGGCCAGCCTGGTAAAATGCCCAGTCCATCATCGCCGGGGAGTTTGATGATCGGCTGTCATCTCCTCCTCTCTTAGGCACAGTGGGAAGGACATATAAATGCAGCAGGAAGGCAGAGGAATGAGGATGAAGGGCAAATGAAGGAAACAGAAGGAATGCAGCAGCAGAAATGGGGGGATGGGGTGATATTTAAAGTTAGAGGTCACATGAAAGTGGGGATGACAGTGACAGAGACTGATGCTAAATAGGAGAAAAAGAGACATGAGGAAATAAAAGAATGAACAGTAATAAGATGGTGTTGTTCTTGACCTTTACTGGAAGAAATGGCAAAATATACAATTGCTGACCTTCCAGTTCAATTTCACACTTAAGTAATTTCTTCAGTTGTGAGGAAAAGAGTGTCAAAATACAAATACACCACTATCATTACATTAAAATTACATGATCATTGGCCGCATAGAGTTAATTACATGATTTCTATGCTGTGTTATGTGCTTTTTTGCCACAGACTTTTGCTTGATTTAGGTCCTTTTCATTTTTTAACCCAGTCCATCTGGATGTAAAGAACGGATGTGAGGTAGCGTTTTTGCCATAAATCTCACCTCACTACTCTGACAAGCCTGTTAATGCATTTGTGCGCTCGGTGGCACCTGGTGTGTAGTTACATTTCTCACATTTTCAGTGTGTCTGCAGACGCTCCCTGCCAATCATACTCTGCGGATGCTGCAGACACTCTGTTATCTGACTGTAAATTAAGCATTACATTTTGTAAATGTTTGTTTCAGAGTGTGAGCATAATCTAATGTCAGGTTTTACTATTTAAAGTTCAGCTAGAAAGCACTAAGTGTGTTTATTTGCTTGCACAATTGGCTGCACAATCCTCATAATTTGTTCATTTTGTTCATAATGTTTGATTTTTAATAAGAATCTGGATTGTAATCTATATAAGTTCAGTAGTTTGAGAAGAAAGCATTTAAGATCATTTTTGCCAATCTTGCAATGTTGGATCTTGGAACTATATCCCACCAAAAACAAATCACTTGTTCTTTGGTCTAACTTTCCACCAGATTTCATCATTATTTTTTTTTAGGTTTTTGCGATGTCCTGCTAACTCTGAAACAAATGGTATAGGGTGGAGGTAATGAATGAGTATAAGGCAAAATGATTTGTCTGTCATTTTGTGTTCTTATCACTCTTAAGCTCTCTTATCTTTTGTCTGTCTGTCTCGCCTCATTCTTTCTCTGCCTGACTCATACTTATTCACACAGACTGTTAGTTACCCAGTGTCTCATGTAACAAGTGTCATCATGTTATGTTTTCATGTTCTCAGTGAACATCACACGCGCACACACACACACACACACATTCCTTCCCGTGCAGTTCATCGTTTCACACAACTGCACGTATCTGTTTACACTCGTTCAGTCATGTAAAGTTTTTGCTCACGTCTGACGATACCTGAGAGCGTTTGAACAGCTGTTAAGCATAGCTTTAAATAGGTAGCTAGTGTTGGTCCTGACAGAAAACACTGTGTTAATGGGAGGTCAAAGAGTTTCTGTCAGTTGAATAATTCAAAATAATGCTCACCACAAGGTCAATTTTGTGCCTGTTCTGGAGCTTTTGATCATAGCACAAGATCTTCCTGAGTAGATGGAGTTTGTTCAGTTGTCATGGAAGGAGCATGTTAAGGACTTCTTATCCATTTCTAGTCTAGAGCATTAATGGGGTCTGTTAAGCTCACTTCGTTCTAACTCCACGCCCCCAGATTTTTTTCATTTTCAAACTTCTGGTAGTCTTCAGCCCCAGCCAGTTCTATATGTGAAATTGCAGCTGCTTTAATAAGATTTTATGCTTGCACATGGCTTTTATGGACACATGACTTTTACTCGTTATTTACTAAGCATGACTAGTGCATTTATTTCACTCAGGTTTCCGTCTGATCATATACAGTGATCATAAGTAACTAATTTGTACTGATCATTAACATTGTGTTGTCCCATATTTGAAGTATCCATGTGTTTTTTTTATCTGTACACAAGACTGATTCAATTCAGTTCGGTTTGGCTTATAGCTGCAGAAGAAAACAACACAATCTGCTCTCCTAATCAGGGCCTCACTCCTGTTTGCTCCAGTGTCTTGTGTGGAGTGTTTTGCATGTTTACAGTGTCGGTGACCTCTGACCCCAAACACAGAGGGCAGCAGGCTGAGGACATACTGGAGTAGTGCATGGGAAATATTTCATGCAAACATGATGGCAAGTCACACGGGACATAAATCTGTGTGTTTACATCAGTAGCAAAGTATTGCCAGACTTGTGTTTGTTTGAAGCACTTATGCAAGTGAGCCCCACACATATTCAGAAAGTATTGCATGCATTTAAATACATATATTTTTAGTATATCACATATCATTTTTCAAGCAGAAATTTAAAAAGAAATCCCTACTTTTAGCTTCTAAATTGTGAATATTTGCTGCTTTTCTCTGTTTTATATAATTTCAAACTAAACATCTTTGGGTTTTGGACTGTTGGTTAAACAAAACAAGACATTTGAAGATGTCACCCTGGACTTTAAGAAACAGGGACGGACAGTTTTCAGTATTTTATTTATGCAAGTAATCGATTAATCAAGACAATAATCGACACAATCGATGATGAAAATAATCGTTTGTTGCAGTACTAACTGACACACAGGCCTGAGACCAGCAGCAATGCAACCGGACCCTACCCAACCCAATTAGACTGAATATAATTTAGACTTAGTCAGGTCTTGGTTACCCACGAAAACTTCAAATTTGTACTATCACCAATTTTGTGAGTGTTCAAACAGAGAGGTACTGGAAGGATGCTAGAAGTAGCATTGAAATGTAGCGAGTGCAGTAACCTGTTTAATCATCCATCCATCAATCCATCCATGACACTGAATCCCTGCCTGCCCTGTGATATTCTGTGTTTCTATCAGAACTGATTACATTTAAGTTGCTCCAGATCTCCTTGGCTGCAGATTTGCCTGAGGACTAGCTAGCAACTTACTGGCTTGTATTTTCGGGTGCTTCCGTTTTAAATGGAGCATCTAACATCCTTCCTCTGCGCTGCTTCTTGGAACAGTGACTGTTGCATGTAATCCTGTGTGTAGGACTGATTTCCGATCAAGAACATGCTCTAATTTTTCTGCTTTGCCGCCAAGATCAGGAGCCGAGACGAAAAGCTCTGAGGGCTTTGAGTTTGATTGAACCTCATCAAAGTTGCATCCGCAATTAGGTCATAAACAGAGAAGCCAAAAATGTAGCGTATGTGTAGAACTATCATACTCTTGCATGAAAGCTGACTGGTCAGACACTGTACGTCCTCTGGCTTTTCTCTCTCACCCTGCCATGTCTTAACCATCTCTTCCTACTTTCTCTGGCATTTCTCATCCCACTCGCCATATTTCCCTCTCTCATTTTCTTATCAAGCCCCCTCACATAAGTAGGGTGCTGGTTTTAAGCCCCAGCAACAAGACTCTTGATGTAGACAGACAGGGGAGGAGGGGAGGAGAGACCTAGAAAAGGCTCTAGGTTACTGGGCTGAGACCAGAGAGAGGACTCTTACTTTCCAGCCAAGCTTTAAAACTAAATCTGACCATGATGTTCACATAAATGTTTGTCATGAGGATAATTTTCATCCTAGGCTTTACCTTTTGACCTCACTGGCCTAAGGGTGTGTCAAGTTTTATTTTATCTCACTTTCTTTTTTAGGATACATAATAGTGCATTCATTGTGATTGAGATTTACAATCATATTTATTATTATAACCTTTTATGACTCTGTGTGTGTGTGTGTGTGTGTGTGTGTGTGTGTGTGTGTGTGTGTGTGTGTGTGTGTGTGTGTGCGCGCGCGCGCGCACTTGTATTGCATCAATAAATAAACATTGCAAATTTCTGTCAGCAGACAACCTCTCATTTTCTTTGCATGCTGTTTTTTATCCTGCACCTGTACCCAATTGGCGTTGGTTGTGCGCATTATCCACCTTTTTTGCAACTTAAGGTTATTATTATATATTATATATGTAAGAATATCCTAGGAACTCTTTTTATTTTCAGATAACAATTATTTTCATTATAGATTAATCTGGTGATTATTTCCTTAATTGATTGATGTCTTTAAAATGTCAGAAATCTGGGAAAAATTTCCCTCACAATATCCCAGAACCAAAAGAAGTATTCAACAGTCCAAAACCCAAAGATATTCAGTTTACTATGGAAGACTATCATTGTCTTGAGATTGTTGCAGATTTTCTTTGATAAATTACTAATTGTTTCAGCTCTAATTTGTTTTCACCTGTAATTGTCAGACTTGCCTTGATGGGTAAACCCCATTGTTTGTAGTCCAAAGACTTTTGAATGAATATAAAACAGTTATTTTCACATACTATTGATGTCTGGCCAAGCCAGTTAACAGCTTTCTTGCACTGCTGTCTTCATTTTCCTTCTTCCTCTGCTCTCCCTTATTTTGGTTATGTGACTCCCCGCGAGTGTTCAAAACCATAAAGAGCAACTTGTTTCTCTTAAATTGTAAAATTAGTTCAGACTGTTAACAAATCACAGGAAATCCAAACTGAAATGAAGCTAAGTGTCCATGCTGAGCTTTTCCAGTCTTTGGCAGCCGGGCGTTGGAGGAAAGACCCTCAAGAGTAATGGAGCAAAATTGTGATGTATTAACTCGGTTTTTATTTCACTTTGTCTATTTTTAAGGGGAGAAATAACTAGTGAAAGAAAAGAAAAAGGAAATAATGTCACAAAGAAATATCTTAAAATTGAGTGATGTTGCCCTGACAAGCAGACAGCATCTGCTTTGTCGTTCTAGTGGTATTGTGGTTAACTTGCATGTCCTCTCCCATAAACAAATCTGTTTTTCTACCCGAGACGACGTTTTGTTTACCCGCTATTTCACCACATTTCAATACTTACACTGTAAGTGGTTATTTCACGCAGGATCTTAAGGAAAAATCCAAGGAGAGCCGGTATTCCCATCCCATTTCAGCTTGTCCTAATGAATCAGCTACATGACCTTTAGGTCCTTATCCATTTTTCTGGTGAAATGCAACACTGCCTTTCATTTCTTTAACATTTTTCCAGAAGCGGTGCAAAACTGAAAGGAAAGGGTGAAAAAAAAAAAAAAAAAAAAAAAAA
>LKNJ01000457.1:0-10841 GCA_002120245.1 Maccullochella peelii | reverse complement strand
AAAAAAAAAAAAAAAAAAAAAAAAACAGAGAAAAAAGTAACATGACAGCACAGGAAATGACAAACCGAACATTATGGGATGCCGGTTTTCTCTTTCTTGGAAAAACAGAAAAATGCAGGCCAAGCATCAGGTCTCCACCATCTTGTGGCTTCCAGTGCTGCGCCAGCATCAATCCAGTCATCCCTCCTCACACACACGCAAAGTATGTCACACATTCACATACACAAACTGGCAATAACCCCCTACATGAAGATGTGGTTGAGGCATTTTTATTGGACTCTGGCCCTTTTATTAACTACCGTTTATGAGGCAGAAGAGCTTCAAACCCATAAGTTCCAACCTAACGTCAAGTGCAAAAGAGAGGGGAATTTCTTTCTTTTTCTTTCCTTCCTTCTGTCTTTCATGGAGAGAACAGAATGTACTGAAGGCAACAGGCAGGAAGAGAGTGGCTAAAGCCCTAATGATATGGTGTATGATTGTAACCTTGGTGTGTGTGTGTGTGTGTGTGTGTGTGTGTTTTGAGAGAGAGGGAGCAAGCAGAGTGGATGGACCTCTTCAACAAAGTTTTACTTCCAAGTCCGTTTGATATCCAAGACAAAATGAAGCCCCTCTTGTTTTCTATTTCTTTGTGTCTTTCCAAGCATGTCATTCTCATTTTCTCTTTTTAGATGTGAAACACCTAGGCGTGCAACCCACTCTCACAAACTCTCAAATTCACGTTTAGGCCTCTGTTGACCCCCGTTTCTCCTGCTGTCTTTGCATTGATCGTATTACTTAGTAATTACTTGCTTTGTTAACTTAATTAAGCACACATTTATTAAGTCAAAGGCACCATGGAAGCACAATTGATACAAAAATAGGCCTTAAAACTGGATTTTAATGAATGTGATTGTAATGCAGGCAATGCAATTAAGGATCCTATTTCAGTTTTTAACGTGCTTTAATGGTGCATACAGTATTAACATTTTCAATTAAATAAATTGCCACATGGTGAATCTGGAGCCATTGGGACCCCTGAGGGTCTGAGGCCCCAGGGCAGTTGCCAGCTGTGGCTGAATGGATGTCCTTGTGTTACTTTTCCCATGTTTCTGGCTTGTTTTTCCCATTCTGCTACTTGTATTGTTTCTGGATCTACCTTGCTTTCTTTGCTCTCTTTCGATCTTCACTCTCTACCTGAGTAAGTCTATGAAGCTCTGTGGTTAGAGGTCATCTCAAGCTAACTGTACTCAGGCAGACTACCCTCTTGCTGCAGATCAACAGTCTCAGTGCCCTGCTTCTCGTAACAACGACGGTAGGAGTGCAGAAGTGAGCGAAAGGTCAAGTAGGGAACTTCCTGCCCAGATTTCAGGAAATGGAAGTGAGCAAGGCTTGGTTTTAGCTGTTTTCAGTGTTCTCTTTAATTTATATGGGGTTGTGAGTTTTGTTACAGATGCTGTATAAGCTTAGATGACATCCTGCTTTCAGACTTTGGTCAAGTAGTCACAGTTTTCACACAGGTTTGCCAAACAGTCAGGACAATAACACCCTGGCGAAGACAATCACAGAAATCTGTTGAGAAATCTGGACTCTAAATTGTCCTGATCCATCTGCTGCTTAGAGCAGACAAAAGCAAAACCTTACAAACATTTTATATGCTCCCTGGGCCCTGGCCATGAAACCCAGACAGTGCCCTGGTTAGGAATGGGCTTCTGCAGAGAGAACGCTTGGGAGAGCCTGTCAGTGGCCTGGTTAAGAGCAGACAAGGCCGAGTGAGGCACTGGCAGTGACCTGGTTAGTCCGTCATTAGGAATGTGTCTGCATAAAAGGGGTCAGTTTCCCTGCCTCACAGCTCCTACCCTCTTCCAGGTTTTTTTGTCAAACAACACACAGAACAGGGGAATGAAATTCAATTTGAGCTGAGTTCAGAATACCTCAGCAACTCCTCTCCCGCCATACTTCCTTCCCTCCATTCCCTCCCTTCTCCATGTTTTCAGGTCTTGTTGCTTTTTGTGTCAGTCTTAAAGTTGGGGTAGGTAGTATTTCTTTTTTGCCGTCATTTGGCAAAAATTCCATAACAACCGTCCAGCATATTGTAATTCAAGTAGTCTGAGAGAAAACCTCTGCTTCTGCCCCTCCTCTTGGCTCTGTTTTCAGGCTTCAGAAAATCTATCCCGTGACGGGAGACTTTGACCAATCATAGGTTATTTCAGAGAGACGGTGCATTCATATTGGCTGAACTACAAATGCAGATGCGGGTGCACATCCCTTCAGACCGTGGAAGCCTGATTCAATGCCGGAAAATCCTGCTGAAAGTCCTGCAACTTGTGAAGAATTTCCAATACCTCCTTTGCATATAGTACGAAACAACACGTCCCCACACGGAGTTTTGGGCTCATTATGTTCGATGCCATGGCACTCGTATCGACGTGGCAAAGAGGCATGATGACAAACAGCGGGGAATAACTTTTGAGGGGGGATAGTGGCGTGTGTGTGGTGTACTAGCCTCTCATCCCACTGCTGGACGGCGTTGCAGCTGCCTCTGAAGCCTGGGGTGCTCTGCGGTCTTTGAAAAGACAAGTCGCGGCGTGAGGGACCGCAGTCTCGGTGAGGCTCACGCTGAGGAGAGTGAGCACAGGTTGCACAGTTTTTGCCTACCGCAGCTTTAGAGATGAATAATTAACTTAGGAATATACTCCTGATTCATGAGTATGCAGGTGTGGAAAATCAAAGAAATACAGAAATATTAGGTTTTCCATTCCATTTTGTTCCGCTTATCCGGGGCCAGGTCACGGTGGCAGCAGGCTAAGCAGGTTTGTTAACATTTATCTATGTGGGTCATGGTCATACTGATGTCCTACGCTCCTCCATAATTTCTTCAGCTCTAATCTCTTGCCCTTTCCTTCTCCGCCCTGCATCTTCTTGTTTCTTCTCTCCTCCTTTCCATCTCACCACCACCCTTCTTATTCCCTCCTGTCTTGTCCTGAATGTAGCTAATGAGGCCCCAGCCCTGCGATAAGTGAATCAGGTATGTTGATTGGTGTGGCAGAGGCGGGCCCTTGCCAGAGTCGCTTTGCACGCACCGCTGCCCCTAAAAAGCGCCCGCTTGGCCGTGCTGACGTGCATGTCTAAGAGGGATGGAGGGGAGAGATGAGTGAGGGAGGTAAAGAACTGGCAAAGAAATAAAGGGAGAATGAAAGGAGAGGTAGGCAGCCTGCCAAGACAGGAGTAGCTGGACCTAGCAAAACACCATTATTAACCAGGACGAGGTTCAACCAGAGCTGCTCTCAGAGTTGTTGAATTTCAAAAATCATCACCAAAACCCAACCCTAAGATAATCAAAAAAATATGTTAAAGCAAAATAATGAAGACTGAACTTTGTTTCATTGTGTTGATGTTTCATTATTGAATGGATCAGGACAAATTGGAAAAATTACCATCTAGTTTTGGTGTCCAAAGAATCAACTTTTCCTCCTGAGGCACGTTGTTTAAATATTATTCTCTTAACTTTTTCAGTGCTTACATGTTACCTGAGCTGCATAGTGCAGTGTGAAGAGCTGTCACGAAGAATTAAACTGTAGCTATTTACATTTTTTTTGTGCCAGTGAGCACTCTGCTTTTATTGGATATATGGGGATTTTTCATAGTATTTTTACTCCACTGGAACAGAATCAGTCACTACAGGTTTGGATCACAGTGACCACCTCTAGACAGCAGAGAAAATTGGTATACAAATCACCTAACAAGCCACAGCTGGGCAAAGCTAATGCAACACAAAATGACTTTATTGACTAAGGTGTTTTGGCATTCAAGTGGACAGCTAGGCTAGCAGTTTTCTCTCCAACATTTTTCCCCATTTGTCTTTTTCCCTACTCCCTCTTCAGTCCATGTACTTTACAGTATTTCCTTAAAGACTTGTACTCCACTGAGAAGATTACCAAACCACTAGACCTCATGAAAGTAAAGAATAATTAAAACGCTACAGCTAAACGCTTTGAGTTCACGTGCTTTTTCATAAAATAATCGTTGCCATATTGACTTTCAAAGCTTATTGCCTTGGTTTATGTTCAACAAGACATTTAATGAATCGTGGGAAGAGTGGTTTGGGCTTTTTACACCAAATGAAACGATAGAAAATATATGAAACTATGCTGGTGTAAACCATAATGGCAAGTTATACCTTATTGTATACCATGTACGTACATAGTTCACACAGATAAAAAGATTTTTTAGCAAATTTACTGCATTGATTGATGTTTTTACAGAAGTAAAAGTTATTTAATGTTAAAGAAAACTACAGTAGTCTTTATAAGTGGTTTGTACCTTCAGAAAGGCAATCTTTGAACATGGATGGTAGACAACGGGAAAGAGGAGGCATCGATCTGGTTCAGGGGGTTGATAAGTGATGATGTGTGCAGATGTTATGCCCTACCCTCAGGTCAATTTTCCTTTGCGGTCAGGGGGGGAAACCCAGCAGAATGACGGGGGGAAGGGGAGTAATAGGATTTAATAGGAGTAGGAAAGCCTGCTACCTGAATCATGCATGAGACAGAAAATTGAGCCGTTATATTTATGGAGGCCATGCTGACAGGCATACTGTGGTGTGCTAATAATCTCTGTTCTTGTCACATAAAGCCATGCTTGGTCCACAGATGGTTACTAGCACTTTGTAATGGGTGTAGAAACGTACATATGATCCACCTTTGGCCATAATTGTACCGACCAACAAGGCAAAGGACAAACTAAAGCTAAACATCTATTTTTGCCTAATACTCTCTGTCGCAGAGTGAAACACTTCGTTGCATCGTCACATCCATCCCAAGTGACCATGAATGGTGTAGTGTTGTGACGGGCCTGTGATGTAGTGGTTGCTACGGTGACGGCTGTGTATGAGTGCAGGTAGAGGTATGTGAAGGAGGCTGGTGTTATTGAGATGTGCTGCTGTCAGCAGAAGCAGGCAGGCAATCGATGTTGGATACAGTGGCAGGGAGACAACAAAGTGTGTGTGTCTGAGTGTGCAAGCCTGTGCAGGCATGTTGAAACCCCCATACTCATTCACACATGTAAGCAGTGCCATCTCCATCTCCTACAAAGGACAGGCAAGGTGAAATACATGGTGGTTCAATTGCAAAATGGAATAGAGGTGCAGTTTGTATATTATGTCCACTTAATGCATATATGATTGTAATAATGATGAATGGTACCTTTGCCACAGATAATGTAATGTTTATTTTTATGAATGAAAGGATGTCAACTATCTTCATGGTGATTGAAAAACAAATTCCTGTTCATATTTGTATTTGTTATAAAAGTGTAGCCAGAGCGAGATTTGTTACTGTATGTGCCAAATCATGTGCTAATGTGTTTTTATTGTACATGTGTTGGTGTTTGGCCTCTTTTAGTCCTATGGTTTGTGTCACAGCAATTAGATGTGAAGTGTAAAATCATACAGTGTGCTAGAGGGTGCAGTCCTTTACCTCACTTACTGAGCTACCTTTTGAGAATGCAAATGACTGTCATTGACAAATTATGGATGACTAAGTGTTATTTCCTCTCTCCCTCATACAGATGACTGATTTGTCTGCTAAACACCACTCTGAGGGAACTTCAAAGTCTTAAAGCGACACAAAAACAAGACAGACTGCCAAGAGAAAAGAGTATTTCTTCTACGACCTAAGGGACTTGATATCACTACCACACAAATGTGGACCTGTCACAACGTTGTCATCAAATAATCTGAACAACAAAACAAACACAACAGATATAACACAAAGAATTTTGTAGCCATGTCTGACCATAAAGACATGACACATCGCCACCTGCGGCACAAGCTACAGAGTCTTGGCCGAAAACTGGATGAACTGGAAGAAGCAACCAACAAGCTGCAGAAGTCTGAGGATGAGCTACTTGACCTGCAAGTCAGTACTGGTTGACTTCTGACAGTGTGTATGTTTGTGTGTGCATTTTAGAAGCAATGTGTGGAAAGAGGTGGAACTGAAATACATTACATGAATAGATTAATGAATGGTTGAACTCTCTCTCTCGCTCTCTCGCTCTCTCGCTCTCTCTCTCTCTCTCTCTCTCTCTCTCTCTACAGGACAAAATTATCCAGGCAGAAGGCAGCAACTCGTCCCTGCTTGGTGATGTGGAGGTCCTGAGGAAATGTCTCCTAAAGATCCAGGGTAAGGATGAGGAGGTACGCAAAGCTGAAGACCTCTGCCGCACAGTCAGAGAGAAACTGGAAGAGGAGGAAAGCCTTACTAAGGAGCTAAGGGCTGAGATTGAACGTCTACAACGGAGGATGGCTGAACTGGAGAAACTGGAAGAAGCTTTTGGGAAAAGCAAGTCTGACTGCAGCCAGCTCTGCCTAAGCCTCAATGAGGAGAAGAACTTGACCAAGAAGCTCTCGTCTGAGTTGGAGGCCCTCAAAGCACGTTTGAAAGAGGTGGAGGCGTCTGAGACAAAGCTGGACAGAGCAGAGCAGGCTTTGGCCATGGAGTTTGAGAAACTCAAAGGATTCACCCAGACCTTTATGAGTGAGCGTAAGAGGCTACTAGAGAAACAGAGAGAGGACGAGAAAATCATTCTAAAGCTGACAGAAAAATTGGAGCAACAGAAGAACCGCCTTGGCATGTCGGCAGACCCTGGTCATGCAGATTTAATAAGGTCACGAATTGAGGATGAGATTTCATCCACAGGGCTCCTCGCGAGTAAACTGGTGGGACGCAAGAAGAGCCTTGATTACTTGAAGATGGCTGATGACAACGTTGGTCTTGTGAACAAATCTGAGAATGAGAAGAACAGCAGTCTTGAGGGCTCACAGGAGGAGGACAACAAAGTAAAGGAGCTGACACAGGAAGTAGAGAGGTTGAAGAACCGCCTTAAACAGCTAGAGATAGTGGAGGAGGATCTAAAGAGCTCTGAGTCCAAAAATGGCGAACTTCATGAGAAGTTCCAGATGGAACGAAACCGGGCCCGCCAACTGAACGAGCAGGTGGAACAGCTCAGGACGCAGCTGTGCGGAAAAGGTGGAATTGGAAGAAATGGAACCAGTAATGTGGATAAACACGGCAATGGAAGCACTAACATTGACACCAACATTCCCGCTAAGGTCCTGGAGAATGGCAAAGCTGATAATGAAGAGATAATTGTGAAGGGAGGTTTCAGACAAGAGAAGCCCAAATATAGGAGTGCTGCAGCTGTCTCAGAACCGAGTTCCCCCAAACACAGGAACAGGGATCTCTCTCCTCAGCATAAGAGGGAGACCAAGCTGAGGAAAGAGCTGAGCCACTCAGAGGAGAGCTCTCCTAAATCTGTGAGGAGAGCCCTCAGTCCTGCTCACAAGAGTAGAAGGACACCCAAAACCCCAACTACTGCGATTTCATCTGATAACGGAAGGGACACAGGACGAGGAATTGACGAAAAGACAAGAGGAGCCACTCTCTGCTCTGTAAACACATCTTCTAGTGATATTAAAAAAGCGTCTGTTCTTAGTCGCTACCCTCCAGCAGCTAATGATCAGAAGTCACTGAGGACAGCTCACAAACAGACTGATGGGGAGACTAAAAAGAGCAGAGTAGAAAAGTTTTCAAAATTGTATGTTGGCAGTGATAGCGAATCAAACAACTCTGATGTAGTGCCTGACAGTTCCAGTAACATCAGCAGTATCTCTGTTTTAGAGAAGGAAACAGCATCTGCTTCAGATCAGGAATCAACAGACCAGGTTCAGGAATCTGTCTCTGTATCTGTCGCCTCCACTCTGTCCAAAGCCAATGGATCCTACACAGCCTACAGATCCAACATCACTCCACTGCTGCCCAACGACCAGGGATCAGAGGGCCATTCATCTGCCTCTGAAACAGAATCTACTGGTTCAAGGCCCTGTGAACCAGAGCCTGTAACTGAGATGACTGCTACAACTGTAAGCAGTAGGACTGCAACTTCCAGATATCCTAGCTATTCACAGATCCATGACTCGCATTCAGAGGGTTCTTCTACCAGGAGCTCGTTTGATGAGGAGCTCCACAACAGAACACCATTATCTGAGGGAAGCCAACAGGGCCCCACGCATACAGCATCAGGAATTGAGATCCAGCGCGTGTGCAGCCCACGTGAGGCACTGAGGTCAAAAGCTGTCATAAAGCCTGCGATCGTCGAGATTGACAGGAAGGAAGTGATGATTTCAGAACTTTTGTCTACAAATGGCAAACCCAAAATCTGCACCAAACCTATTGTGACCACCACTAGTAAAATGACCAGTAGTATAACCATCTACCCCAATGACCCAAGCTCTTCCAGAACCAGCAGTCGCAGCAGCAGTGTGTCCAGTGAACACATGCCGATCAAAGAACGCCACACCTCCACCAGTAACATCCTCATAGGTAAGTTTTCACAAATCACAAAGCAGTTTCACTTCAGTGAACACTACCATTTTACACAAATGATCTGTAACAATAACTTAATAAAACAGCATCATCACACAAGCAAGAATTTACCATCATTGTAATGCAATGTGCCCATTCAAACACTACCATCTTGAAGCCCTTTGTTGTCAGAAATCCTGTCTTGGCATTGTGCGAGCCCATAGTTTGACACTTTTGTTAACATAATGAGCCATTATGGAAATGGAGTAGTATATTTACTAAGCAGTAAAATTGCATGTTAACTGGAAGTGCAATGCATTCGATTTTCAAACTCAAATTCCTTTTGCTGTAGTCTTGTAGTTTCTCATTCTGTTAATTTGCAAGTATAGTTTTCAGTGATGAAGATAATCAAGATAAAAGTAAAAGTTGTTCTTTATTTTTCATTTTCATGGATCAGTTCAATAATAATAATAATCTAAAGTACTAGATAAAGACTGCCAATGCCTTAAAAAATGTATATTATGAAGGATACTCTATTACTGTCTTATTGTCAGCTTATTTCATTAATGAAATGTTTTGATTAGAAAATATTTGATTATTTGATTTTATTTTACTTATTGCCAGGCCCCAACAGTGAGCACCATGGCAGCATCTCCGTCCCATATGAGATCTCCATTCCCAAGAGCGAGATCACCTTGCGGCCGTGCCAGGACCAGGACTGTGGGGTGGACGACAACAATGATTCCTCATCGAGGTCCAAACTCCACAACACTTCCAGAGTGGAGACAACCACCAGCCACCTGTGCTGCCAACGCAGTAACTTCAGCCTCCAGTCCCCGGACATCACCTCCGCAGACTTAAACGACACAGAGTCAGGTTTCGAAAGCAGCAGCAGCAGTAGCACCACCACGGTCACTAGCTGGAGACGCCAAAGACAAAGCCAGTACTCTCAAGAAGACAGTTTACCAGACATGAAGAATGTGACTGTGAGAAGCACCTGGAAGAACCGGGGCACTGCGTCAGTGGATGAGACAGGCCGAGGAAGAGGGGTTACACGGACGATGACTGATGGTGGGTCAGAGGATGAAGCAGAAGCCGCGACGACATGGAGGGCTTACCGGGCAACCACCTTCGATACCGAGGAAACGATAAACAGCGGAACAGGAGGTGCTGGAAATGCTGAGGCACAGAAGGGAGCCAAGCCATCCCCTGCAGAGGTGAGAAAATAAATAAATGTATCAGACAAAGTCTTGAGTTGAGAATGAGTATATTCCTTACACAAAAGGAATAATAAATTGGAGGACAGGAGTGAACTACTTTATATCAGAATAATGTAGTTCTTGTGTTACTCCCTGTCCCAGGTGTACATGCGTAGGATCAACAGTGTGGTAACTAACACTAAAGAAGTCGAGGAATCAGGGCTTCGTCGAGCCAAACGCTCACAGTCTCCCAACACGGAGGCAGGAGGCCTGGGAAGGATCATACCCCACGCACCTGTTACCTCTCAGTCCTGGGGCCGATCGTACACACAACAGGTTTTTACACTTTTATGCTCTCATAAGATGTGTTCTTTTCAAATGATGCAGGTATATAGAAAATGTTAATACAAATTAATTACATAGTCTTCATCAAATGGTAAGCACAAAACAAGTGTCAAGTTTAATTTGGCTGGTAATTTTACATGCTTGGAGTGTTTTTAGCATTTTGACAATATGAAAGGATAACTACTCACTTAAAAAAAGCATCAACAGAAGCTAATGGAAAAAAGTTTTTTCTTCTTACAATAGTCTAATAGTTTATCTTCATTAATATGACACTGGGTTGATGCGTATTTTTATAGGGTTTTTTTAACATTGAATGTCAAATGTATTTCCTGTGGGTCATGGGAGACGGCTTCAAACTAAATCACTTACAATTTCATTCCTCCCTTCTTGGAAAAGTGGTCCTTGTGTCTGCTTTTACGTTGGATTTCTCAGACATTTCTGGCATAAAACAAACATGTGCCTGCGCTTTTACTGCATAATGTAGCTTCTAAAGTACTCTGCGATGCTATGTAGGCGAAGGTATTATTCGCACCACTCTGCAAATAGTTTTGTCTTGAAGATAAAAGTCCAGAAAATACAACCGCAGGGCTGAGCTCCTGGTGTGTCCACTTTGCATGAGAGCTCAGCTTGTATTTTTCCCTGACGCCAGGCTCTGCGACTTCAAGCTTAGCACAGCAGTTCTGTAGGCCTCACTCCTGCTGCCCCAGTAAGCACAAAGAGAAAAGGGTGGGACAAAAAAGAGGGGGTATGGAAATGAAAAAGACCTCAACAGGGGGAAAAAAGGTTAGGAAAACCTCAAGGAGAAGAAAATAGCTTTCTTGTATTTAAATGTGCCACCACATTACAGTCAGTGCCCCTGCCAGGCTGCAGTGCTTTTCTACACAAACGTTACTAAAGATAACTGTTTGAATACTCACCTGCACATAGTACTATAAGATTAATTTAAGTTTGTATATAT
>LKNJ01000456.1:0-211499 GCA_002120245.1 Maccullochella peelii | reverse complement strand
ATGTGTATATGTGTATGTGTATATGTGTATGTATATATGTGTATATGTGTATGTATATGTGTATATGTGTATGTGTATATATGTGTATATATATGTGTATATATATATATGTGTATATGTGTATATATGTGTGTGTATATGTATATATATGTGTATATATATATGTGTATATGTGTATATATGTGTGTGTATATGTATATATATGTGTATATGTATATATATATGTGTGTGTATATATATATACATATATGTGTGTGTGTGTGTGTGTATATATATATAACCTGTCAGCCCTCTCATTCAGTTTGTCGTTGCCTTTATGTGTTTTCATGTCTGTATGGTTATTGTTTGGCTCAAAGTTTTCCAAAAGATCCAGGCAGAAAAATCACACTGAAAAAACACACTTCTATTAAAACTGTACAGACTGTGTACATTCAAGTAGGTCAGAAAAACTCTTTCATGGTTGTCATCTTTACCTGACGTAAATGTATGAGCATGTATGTGTGGTACACTTGTGGTATCACCAGGTACTGTGGAGTGGAATGTGTTAACACAAAGGACAATTCATTAATTATGAAACATTTAGTTTCACAGCAGCAGCAGTATTATAATTTTGTCACAATTTAATTAAATGTGGCGATTAATTACCAATACATCAACACAAAGCTTAGAAAAATGGTGTATTGGTTCAATTTACACAACGTAATAGTTTACGTAATAGCCAGTCACCGTACTTTGTGTGTTCAGATTTTTTTATTTAATATTACTCTTTCAGCATGCAGACAGCATCAGCAAAAGGAGTAGGAGAATACATTGATAAATTAATTTGACCCTTTTAATGTCAAATCATATCTGTCACCAGAGGGATATCTGTCCTGCACATTCTCTACAACCTGTGAATCTGCTGGAGTGTAACTGAACATTTTGTGCAGTGCTGACCCAATAATAATAATTTCTGGAATCTCTTTTTGTTTTTAGGACATGAATGACTTCTCACCAGTCTTTAGCCAAGACCTGTATAAGGGCCTGGTGGCACCCAATGCAGAGAAAAGAACAGTCATCACAACTGTTTTTGCCGAGGACCAAGACCCTCCCGTGAGTATCAAAAAACAAACAAACAAACATCTGTCACGCTTAAAATTTCTATTTGAAATATTCAATGTGTACAACATTGGTGGTTAAATTTCAAAGCACATGAAGCATGTTGACTCTGAATCTGCGTCTGTAATAAAGGTAGCAGAAAAAGCCTTGCTGGTGATTTTTACTTCCTCACTAAATGTTGCTCTCAGAACATCAGCCAATTTCAGCCGTAGCATTTGTCACAATGCATTTTAAAGATGTTTTCAAGCCTTCGGTGCTCTCATTAGAGCTACAGTGCTGTGCGTATTTATTGTAAGGGGGTCTTGTTTAGCATCTTCACTTGTATGAGTCATCTACCAGTTGCCTCAGACAGCGTCATGTTTCCTCACACTTCTTTACCTCACTATATCTAAGCAGGTTCTCCTGGGACAATCTTTGTCTCCTGACAAAGAGGAGGCAACACGGGAGCAACGGAAAACATTTTTTTTTTTTTTTTGGTGGGGTGGGGATGCATCACATGACTTTTTTAGTACCTTGCTTTGAGTCTGTCAGTAGCATAACATGTATATTTGTGTTCATGTTCCACGTCATTCACCTCAGCTGAACTTCTTTTATTGGCAGTGCCACCCACCTTAATATTTTATTGCACTGTGAGTCAGCACCAGTCTTCTTGCTCACATCCTCTCTTTTTTTTTTTTTGTGGTTGTGCTAAAGAATTTTTTTTCTTCTTTATAGAGACTTCATCAAACCAGCTTTTTCTCTTATAACACACTGAGTCCTTTTTTTTTCTTTCAAATTTTCACTGTGAAAAAAAGGGAACAGGACTCCCCCACTGACCTCCCTGTCTTGCCCTAATACCTTTAGCTCTGAATGCGTTTTTCAGAAAAGTCCTGTGTGGCTGGACTCGATGCTTGGTATTAGTGGCCCTCCTGCTGGTGGGATCTCACCAGGGCTGGGCGAGCTTGTGTACTCTCTGCAGCACATAAACACTGAGGGATATGGATGCCTGTGAGTCCCAGCTGTGTGTGTAATAATGTCTCCAGAGCACCACAATGACTGCTGTACATCTCACTTTCCCTCTCAGAGGGATACTCTCCCTCCTCCTGCTTTTCTTGTCACCCCCCTTCCACCTTGCTGTCTATGCAGCTCTAAAACCATTCTTTTTAATGTGAAATTGTGCCTTTTTCCCCTTATACAGGATTTTACCCTGAACTATTTTTATAGAGAAATGTTGTACAGTAGAAAATATGAAAATATCCAGCAGTGCTGAAGCACAAATAATTGGTAGGAAGTCATCATTATGTTACCACGAGCAAAGTGGCAGCGAGTGAAACATGGGAGTAACTCTGCAAAGTGGTTTGACAGACAGAGGGATTAGATTTCCTAACAGGAGCCGACTAACCCAGTCTCTTATTGACCTGGATTCGGGAGCTCAAAGCATTTTATTGACAGGATGCCTGTCATAGACACCTCTGGTGGAACAGGGCTTAGTCTAGTGCTTGCTAAATACACACACACACACACACACACGTGTGCACACACACCTACTCTCTCTGTATTACACTGGCTCATAAAAACCTGCACACACCAAGAAAGAAAGTGTGGAAGAGACTCACTGTGGCTTGTAGTCTTGATGCGATAAACATGAGCCATGGATATTTTGTCTGAAGGTTATAATGGTGTAGACCATTCCTGCTTTTTTCATTTTGGAAAGAAGGCACATCTATCCACCTGCACCTTGGGAGAAGTGATAACAATGGTTTTTATAAATTGACTGTATTTTTGGCAGTGCCATTCAACCCGATAAGGTCAATGTTAATATAACCCTGAATGAGACAGGAGATCACCATGGAGACAAATGTTCCAGTAAGAAGCTTTATTCTTCAACACAAGATTTGCAGAGTTGTTTTATTTGTGATTGAAAATCAAAATTTATTTTTCTCCCGCGATGTTGTTCATCACAGCAGAGACAGTTTCCTGTTACCCCTTTCAGAGATTCCCATTCCGATTTCTTCACTAGCACAACTGTACCTAATTAAGTCGTAGGTGTTGGCTTTGCTGTTTTACACTCATCTCGAGCCTTGCCGTTGTGTGTCTCTGAAGCATCATTCAGTGTTTCCCAGCTGCTTCTGAGCTTGTTCTTTAATTCATGAACTGACTATTTTATACAAAAGAGAATTGGATTCTTATAAAAGAAATACAAGCAAAAACAAAAGGTACATTTGAAAATAATCTTTCTTTAAAATGTTGCTCTAGGTTGCAATAAAGAAGAATTATTTTGACACTATAGTATTGTATCTAAGTATTGTAAGTCTACATTTTTTTTGTTGCTCATCTGCAATGTTAATGACACAGTGGGTTCACTCCAGCGGTGGATATAAAACATTCATAGTCTGTGAGTCGAAAAAAAGGTGGTGTACAGCTGAAAATGTCTTTGAACAGCGACAGACTGAGATGTTACTCTATGTATAGTACATTCATGCTCATTTCTGAACTACTGTGATTTCTTGCAAGAAAATGAACTAAACACCAATCACTTTGAAATTGTGCAGTGTGCTCAGGACAACACAAGATACAGTTTTGAAAACTACTGTTATGAGTGAGGTAAATTGTCATATTATTTCACTGAACATTTTTTTTCTTGGTTTGCTTTTGTGTGGTCCTGATACTCTAGGGCTAAGTTAGACATATAGGTTTCAAAAGGCAAACTAATAATATAAGTGGGAAGAACAGGAACTAGAGCCTGGCTGCTGTTACTAAGTTGACTACACTGTATGTTTTGCCCTGAGCAAAGCACTCTTAACCATCTCTGCTGCCATCACTGTAGAGGTCTTGCTACTGAAGCCACTGTATTAGATTCTTCAATGGTAGGTGTTTGGTTATTAATGATCCAGCCCTGACATCTTTTCCACTACATGTTAGAAAACAAGTTGAACAGCTTTTAGAGATGAGGCCCTTTTTCTCAGAATCCCCTTAGTGAATTCACTCAGATAGTTTTGAAACCTCTTAGAGACACATTTGTGTGAGTAAGTCTCCCGAGGGATCCACTCTTGCTACAGAATTTACCTCTCTCTAGCCCCGGGTTTTACCCCGTCCCTGGGGGGCACAAACAGTTCAGGCAAGGGAGCACAGCCTCAAAAAGCTTATTAAAAATCAGACTGAATTTGAGGTCCAAAGGGATGAAACTGGCATAAGATAAGCTATAGAGATGATTAGTAATCAGGAGCCTTGATTAATCTTAATCAAAGGGTCATATTAAAGTCCAGGCTCTCGTTAATGAATGTAAATGTGTTACTCTGGAGACTAGAGGGGTGCGTTTAATGGACAAGTTTTTGTTCCAAATGAAAGGGAGGAGGCCTGAATCAGTGAATAACACTGAGTTTATATTAGGCTGTCTGATGAGGACAGAGAAGAGGGAGGCATTAGGGTAATTTTTCAGGTCACACAGGGAGAAGAGCAACCTTTTCTTACTTAAACCATTTCAGCTCTGTCGCATGATGAAACAATCAAATGTCACAATTATAGAGGTGCATTCCTAAGCAAACAGTATTGCTATACCCTTTTGACTTGAATACATTTTACAGTCCCTAATTACTTATACCCTCTCTCTATCCTCATGGCTTCATTTGAAAATGTGAAAGGTGGTGTCCAGATAATGGGATTGCTATTGGATTGATGTTCTTCTTTCTCCTTCCTCCAGGGTACTCCGGCCAGTTTTGTCCGCTACAGAGTGGACCAGGCCAGGTCACCTTACAGTGGGAGGATCTTTGATGTGGAGGAGGAAACTGGAAGAATCATCACTAAGGTCAACCTCAATGAAGAGCCCAGTGTCACCTTTCAGGTGAGTGGCAGTGATTATGGTGACAATATAGCTGCAATAAGCTACTGCTGCTCCTTGTAATGCCAGTGTGTCGCTTCCAAGATATTAATGTTATTCTGTTATTCAGTCAGAGACACTTAAGAGTGTGTCCAGGAATTGTCCATTCATAGTGAGTGGTTTTACAGTTAGATTTGGCAGAAAAGGATCTGCACTTTGAGGGAGCTCTCAGGAAATATCATAAAAAAATCTTAGTTAAATCAACAATAGTTAAAATCCAGCACATAAGTAGGAGGTTGTTGGTGGAGGGAGCTGTGGCAGCAAACATCGTTGGCTTTAGCGTATCAGCAGAGTGATAGTGAGAAGAGTCAGGTTGTAATGGCTGCGCTGTACACCTGCATAATTATGATTGGACATTAGTAGTCAGCTGATAGCCACACAGCTTCGAATTAGCCAGTGAGTGCAAAGCATGAATGAAACAGCTGATGCAAATAAGCTAATGCAAGCATGACCTCGGTGCTCTGCCTAATAAAGTAAGACTTCATTATTAATAAAAGAGCAAATGTTGAACATTTTTGAAAGAAAAGTGTCGAGTCAGAGTTTGATGAAAATACTTATATTAGCTTTCAACATTTGACATGTTGAGTTAATAATGATGATGGTGGCACTGACAAGTATAATTGATGATAACGCTATTATAATAATAATCATAATCATCATTAAGATCTCATGCTATATTACAACTATCACAGAGTTCTTTTACACTGCATAGACACTACTACTACTACTTGTTGTAGTCGATGTTTACTGCTCTGTCTTGCATGTTTTAGTGTGTTACAAGTTGCAGTGAAGATCAGCGGGTCAGATTTCTGCATATTGGCTTTTTAAAATCGAAGAACATTTTTAGGGCATTACTACTGTATTTCCTGAATTGTCTCACTGATCATGTCATTGCTTCTTTTGTGTCTGTGACCTGTAATATTGAGTTCTCTTTTGATTAAACAAATTCCCTCCGAGGTTGGTTTTTTGCCAACTTAAGGTGACCTTGCATAGGCACATTTGTAGCTGTGAACAGTAGACCAGGTGCCTCAAGATATTAGGTCCTAATGGGGATTTGTCGCTTACACTCCCATGTTGTCTGTGTGCCTCAATCCTCTCTCTTTTTTTTCTCCTGTGTTTTCCTTTCTCTGTTTCTTTAAACATTTGTCTGTGTTTATTCTCTGCCTATCTCTCCCTCTCTGCCGACTCACTCCCTCTGCTTCCCCCAGGCCCCATCCTCCACAGTCTATGAATGTAGATCAATACATTCATACTTGCTCTCTGGGAGCTTTGCAGGCTGGTCGCCAGATTCTATTTTGCCAGTCAGGCTTTATTACCATGCCGAACATGTCTACAAAAAATGCATGGCAACCTCAAAAAGGGAATTATTTGTGTAGTGAGTAGTAGTATGGTTAAAAAAAATGTTATACTTGTGCTTGCAATTGCGTATGTGTGTGTGTTGCTTATGTGTGTTCTCTTGCCCACTGCAGTTGTTTGTGATAGCCTATGATGATGGGGAGCCAGTAAAGTCTAACAGTACATTGGTGGAGATCACTGTCCTTCAGCCCTCCCAAATCCCAATCTTCAGCCAGGAGGAGTACAGGTACGTCTCCCTGACACACTGTTGAAGCTGCTGCCTCTGCCTGTGAATTCACACCTCAAAGAGTAGCTTTGACTGTAGCGCCAGACAGAAAGAGACTGAAAGAGATGCTGGAGGAAGTGGACAAGATATCTTAAGAACACCTTGACACACATTTATGTCTGTGGTCACATCTTCCATTCAGCTTCTGTAATACTTTGATTAATATTTTATGACTTGGTCAATTATATATTCTACCTTGAACTGAATGAAGTCACTATTCCCCATGCATTTATTATTTTGTAACAACGATAGCTATCTGCGCATTATTGTGCTCTCGTTGTCAACACTCAGTAAAGTGGCCCCAGTTTTGATTCCATGTCTCCGTCTTTGTCATGCTCTCTTTTTTGTGCATGACTGATGAATGAGTTTTGAGTATAAATATGCATTAGAACTCTGGGGTAGATGCTGCAGATTATCACTGCTGTAAACCACATTTGTTTCTCTCTGAGGGCAAAGCAGGACTTCCCTATGGGTTATTATGAGTCTCTTTGACAAGATTAAGTGTTTAGACTGTTAAACTGGCAGAGAGAGATGCAGGATGAGGGAACACAATCTATACTGCTCTGAGATGACTGGCTGCTACGCATGCGATATATGGCTGCACTGGGCCAGGGCTGGGTGGAGTTTGTACTGATGTTACTGTCGCTTAGGAGGAGGCCAAGAAGTAATTTATAATTAAACATAAACATGGATTATTAACACTCCAGCTGAGGCTGCTTTGAAAAATATTCCATGATGAGCAAGTACTAGCATTAACAGATGCTGTCTATTATGTTGTGCTGTAGTAGGTACCTGTCTGCAGTGTTCAGGAGATCCTAGCCAGGCTGTGAAGCTTTAAGGTCTGATGGCAAAGTTGCCTGGCACAATGCAGTCTCTGGGAGCTTAAAGTAAAGCTTGTTTTAAGTGGATTGATTTACTCGCATGTATGTCAGTCAAAGTAGCGAGTCTTGGCAGACTATCTTCTGTAACAGAATTTGATATGCCTTTATGCATAAGACAGGGAATGTAAGTCCTGCCCAACCTGTCAACACATCAGTTGAGGTGTTTGCGTCTTTGTTTGTGCACAGGTATGTCTTTCTGCCCAGCTCACTGCCTTTTGTGAAAGTGTGCCTGGTTGAGTGTGCTTGTGTGGGTACTTGTGTATTTCCTTATATAAATGTATGTATGTGTGTGTGTGTGTGTGTGTGAGTGTGTGCATTGAATACATCCTTTGTAATCCAGCACTTTGTGTGTGTGCTCACGTTCTCCTGTTGCTCGGCTTTATTCAGTGATTGATACGCAGGCACAGCGGCATAGCCGTTGAAAGGCAATTGATTAGCGCATTGAATGAGTGCACTGTCTGACACACGCAGAAAGTCGGGACCATAGGCACAGACCTCTGTAGGGTCGATGCTAACCATACACAGTGGCAGGTCTGCTGTAAATTGTGAGCCATGAAAACATTAGCCAGGTGCTCGTGCCTCTCCTGCTGGACAACGTTCTCTCCAGCGGAGAGCGTCCAATCTGCTCGTTCTGCGATGAACTGTCTCCTCATTCCTTGCCTCTCTATCTCTCCCCGAGGAACCTTCTGAACACAAATCACTCTCTAAACGTCCACAGAAGATCTCGTCTGTCTCTGTGAAGGCAGTTAGTTATAGCAGCAATCAGGTAAGCTATTCCTACAGCTCCAGAGCACACAATTAAAACAACTCTGCAGGGCTTTGGCGGACTTAATGATTTCTGCTCCTGCTTTATGGCTGGTCCCCTCCATCTGTCAGAGGGAAATGAGGGGCTCCCAGTCATTGTTGGCTAAAATAAATGGCTTATACCGTAGCAGCTACTGTAGCAGCATGTTGCCACCTGCTTTTCAGAAGGTTTGAGCAAAACACATTGGGTTTGTTCCTTTAGAAACACAAATGTTTAGTTTAGAATTTCTCAATTATTTGGATTAACCTCTCAGAAATTATTTTTAAACCTGCATTAAGTAATATTGTTGGTACTGACACCAAAGCAAATGGCTCAGTGTAATGTGGAAAGGTTGCTTATAGTGCTGAGCCTACTGAGATTTTCACACAACTCTGCACCTTTACACAGCTTCCAGCCTCTTAGTTTACTGTTTTAGTTATCTACACCACAAGTCTAAATGCCCTCATCAACCCCCCATATAATTCTGCAGGCTGCCAAGCTGAGTGTACGCTAGCTGCCGAGCATGAAGTGAACACTTCATGGTGAATAAAGTAAAAACAAAAACTCAGATATTTTTCTCAGAAGCTGGTGGGCCAAAAAGGAGTGTAAATATTGAACTTACATTTGTCAGAAATGGTCTGACAAGTGGTCAGACCAAATGAGCCCAGTGGAATGAATGGCCATGTTGCTCTGTATGTGCTGGATGTGTTCGTGAAAACATATTAGCTATGACAGCTCATGCTATATCGTGGCTACCATCGGGGGTTTCTTTGAGTTTGTTTGAAAGTCTTTCTGTCTTTAGTAGGGCTGCATATTCCTGTAAAATTAACATTACAATTTTCTCTCCGAATTCATAGAAAAAAATTAAATAGAAATATTAATTTAATTCTTTTTTGTTTGTATCTAGACAGAAACACAACAAACTCTATGACTGTGACAAGTATTCATAATCACAGTAGATATGTTTTGGGGGTTTTTTTGCCATCTCGTCCAGAGTTACCCACAGTCTCTCTTCAGCCCTGTCACAAAAATCTTTAAGTTGGCAAAGAATGATTTTAACACACTAAATTGAATCAGATCTTTCAAAGGCAAATCCATGTTCAATCAATCACTATCATGATTTTATGTTTTTAATTGAAACTTGGCTAGACCAAGATAAAAGTGCAGCAGTTTTGATTGAGTCAACCCTTTCCAACTTCAGTTTTATGAGCAAAGCTAGAGTGCATAAGAAAGGAGGTGGAGTTGCCATTTTGTTTAATTCTTTCCATTACAAGCAGATGTCTTATGGGAAATTTGCTTCTTTTGAATATGTTACTGTTCAGTTAAAAATTCCGCTACAGGGCACCTAAATACAGTGCAAACTCTTTTTGATAACTTTGCTGAACTACTGTCTATCATCTACATTGACTTTGACTGAGTAGTTATTGTTTTTTAACAATCATGTTGACAATCCCCAAGAAACCAGCACTAATGAAATGTGTTGTGTTCTGGACTCAACATGTGACAGAGCCAACACACTATAAAGGGCACACTCTGGACATTTCTAAGGTTGAGGTGACTGATGTTGCTCTTTCTGATCATTCCTGTGTTTTCTTTAAGATGACTATCTGCACAAAAATGTTCAGTAACAGTTAATCAAAAACGGCCATATCACTGAGAACACCAGTGAATTATTCATTCAGGCCTTTTCTTCTACACCTGCCCTTGGGTCTCAGTCAATGAGAAATTATATATAATTTTAATTTCTGAAATTTGCCATTGCCCCACTAAGGTAAAGGTAGCCTCTGGTAACAAAGAAACACCATGGAGAAATGCCACGCTGGTAAAAAATTATAAAAAAAGTGTCGAAAAGCTGAAAACAGGTGGTGAAAAACAAATCTCCAGGTGCAGTTTGACATCTGTTAAGACAGACTTTGCATTTATAATTTTGAAATGAGAAATGCAAGGCAGTCCTTCTTCTCTGACCTTATTTCCAAAAACAATATTAATTCATGTGCCTTATTTGCTACTGTTGACATGCTGACAAACCCTCCTGTGTCAGTAGCCCCTGAACTTTTAACCATGCAATGAATTTTCCTCATTCTTGCATGACACAATTTGATCCTATCGGCTATAAAACCTTGGAAGAAGTGCTGCTGCCTTGATATTCTACCTACAGGCTTTTTCAAAAAGGTTACTAAATCCATAGCATCAGATCTTCTGCAAATAGTCAACACTTCTCTTCTCAGGCTATTTCCCACAGGACGTGGAAACTGCAGTATTAAATCACTCTTAAAAAAGAATAATCTAGACCAGTCTTTCCCAAACTTAGGGTCGCGACCCAAAATGGGTCACGGACTCGTTTTTATTGGGTCACCAATTGGCAGAGTAAAATGTATAACAATGCTATGATATGTGAATTCAAACGCTGGTCTGTTCAGCTCAAATGCTGTGTGCTACGCAGGTACTCATAGAACTGGAGTTACATTCAGATACTACTTTTTTTTTGCTATGCTGGTCTGTTCAGCAGAGATGCTGTGTGCGGGGCTGTTAACCCCCCACCCCTTCTCGTTAACCTGGACCTGAAAACATGTTCGTGCTCTCTGACTGAGGTAACGTTAAGCGTTAGTTATCTTGCTAGCTGCGACTGGCATTCCAACATTTCGTCCCCGACTCTCAGGCTTGTCCCTAATGTGGAGGCAGCAAAGTGCATTTATTCAACACTGTTTTGACTGTGGAAGAGTCAGTTATTGTGTGTGTTATGTTTGTATTAACCTAGTTACTGTGTATGTGTGTTAGTTTGTTGTGTTGTGCTTTATAAGTAGTTTATATAATGTAGATATTATGGCAATTCTTGTATTTTTGTAAGTTTGGGTCCCAGGGAGAAACCAAATTTCTCTTTTGGGTCTTGAGCTGAAAAGTTTGGGAACCCCTGATCTAGACAATTCGCTAATGAAGAATTACAGGGCAACAACAGGTATCAAACCTCCAGTTTTTAAGTAAAATCATTGAAAAGGCTTAACACTCTCGCCCAAACAATTGCTTTCATGTTTTCAAGTCAGGATTTCGTGTAGGGTTAGGGTTAAAAACACTGAGTAAGTGCATTCAACCAATTAATGATTGGATGTGTCTTTTTGTATTGTCTTTTTATATTGCCTTGTGTTTCTTTTATGTAATTCCTTAATGCCTTTCTGTCTTATTTTAAGCACTTTGAATTGGCTTGTTGTTGAAAGGTGCTATGAAAATAAACTTGCATGTGCAGAGTTTGCCATGTGATGTCATTTGTCAATGTAGCCTAGGGAGAAATTAGGAGTACTTGAATTGATGCAGCGTATCTACATGTGGTCATGTATGAATGAGGTTGCATAGATGAATGAATTGCAATTGTGATTTAAATATGATTAATCATGCAGTCCTACCAACTAATAGTCAAAAACCACTTAATCCAGCTTTAACATTTAATTATTTAATGGCTTTTATTATGTCTTTTTTATTTCACATTTCATATGTGAAGAAATTATTGCTAATGTGCATGAACAAAGATATTACATTTTGGACATACTTTTTGGGGATAAAAACATCTTTTGGAGCCCTATCGTTAAACCACTGTGAATGGCTCTTTTACATGGAACTCACGGACACAACCCTTTGGGGAAGTCTTTAGTACCGGGTACATGGGAAGGAAATGAATATTTATTTTCCCCTGTGTGTGTGTGACTAGAGTTGAGGAGAGGTAAGCCGCTATCTGACGTGGTCCCACCATGTGAATCCCCCATCTTGTGCTGAAGCTACTTCTCTGGCCCGATGTTGCAAACCTGCAGTCTGAGCAGTTTTCGGTGCTGCTTTCTCCCCCACAGCACTTCCCCTTCTAAATCTACTCACATGAGACTTTTGCCTCACCACTTCTGAGTATGTCATTTTGCTCTCCTCCTCCTTTCACCCACCCAAAGCCCCCACATCCCCTGAGTTTTTCCTCTCAGCTTATGTCTCTCTCTGTCAGTTTCTCATTTTGTCTTCCCATTGGTTCTCTCCTCACTGTACAGTCAGTAGCCCTTCATTTTCTCCTCAGCAAGGGGGTGAATTACTTTCCGTATGTGTGATTTCATGTGCATGTGCTGACACTTGGATTTGTGTATTTCTCCGTATAAAGTCCTCACCTGAAGTAAATTTTGTGCTCACTGTAGTATAATGGTTATTAGTATATTACTTTACATTAACCTCTTGTTTCCAAAATGGTTCCTTGTTTTGAGTCCAATTATCATTTAAACACCTTCCACTGGAGTTTTTGTATTGTATATTTTTATACAGTATTATAGTGTATCATAAGAGGTAGGTGTTTGTGTATCTAAGTTAACTTCATGACTTTTATAGCACATTTTACTTCTGCAACATAGTTCAAAAGTTGGTCTTTTTACTGAATGAAGAGAATATCATTTGGGAGTGAAATGGCACGCCGTTATTTATTCTCTTTACAGCAATTCATTGTAGTCACAGACAGCAGATGTTGTACCATACCTGTCGCATTAATATGCAGTCTGGCAATCCTGAGAAGAGCACTACAGCCCATTATTGAGCCCTGCCCTTAGTTACACTGTTAGCATAGTAAACAGTGTCAACATTGAGTATTACTACAATCAACAACATGCTGTCACTACTTATGCTTGCCACCCCACTAATTACATAATTAGTGACAGTAATGTAAAATGACTGCATAGATATTTTGTTTGCCCTCTGCATACATACATGTGGTTTCAGCATACACTCTTAAAGGTGCCTTTTGAATGGAAGAGAGATACAACTTTTCTCACCCTTGAGGCCTATCTTTTTCCTTTTTCTCCATTAGGCATTGTTATTCTGGCCATTAATGTGAATGTTAGTGGTAATAGCTCCAACTCTGGAACAGCACGTGTCTTTTTTTGCAGTTTCTTGATGATTACAGACCATAGAGACTGCCTGTGTAAATGTTCTGCAGATGTCTGACCACAGTGTGACCACTGATTTAATGTTCTCAGCGGTGACTCACAATTGGCTACACAATACCTGAAACAAATATTCTGTAGCTTGAAATACCAGCCACACTGGACTCCACAACCATTAGCCGCTAATCAAAAAGCACTCATCAAATTAAAAGAAAAAATGTATTGCACAGAAACCATTGCTACTCATTTTAGAGGAATTAAAATAAACAACTCAACTCTGTGCCCTCCATCAACTGTCCCTGACATCTGGAGGAAAATAGCATTTATCAGAGTTAAAGAAAACAAATCCATTTCAAATTCAGACAAGGATGTAATTCTTACATAATTAGGCAGATGACGTGCTTTCATAGCATACAGCTCTTTTATTGGCAGTCCTCTTGCAACTCAGACGTGGATACAAGTGATAGAGGTGCTCACTGCCTACTCATCTGTGCTCATTGCCAGGCATTTAAAGGGTTAGCTGTAAACCCTTCAGTGTGCTCTCCAACACACTGGCATCATGCCTCACTACAAAGACATATAAAAAAGCAACCTCAACCTTCTCTATTTCTATCTGTCTAGCTATCACTCTATCCTGCCTTCCTTCCTTCTTTTCTTCCTCCTCTTAATCACTGCTATATGGTGTGGAGTGCTTTCACTTCTGAAGGGCATGATTGATTTTCAGCCGCAGGTTTGAATCTGCTGCCCCAAGCCTTGAACCTCTAAGCACCAGGAGTGCACTGACCTTTCACTTGTCTCTGCTAAGTAGGCAGGTATCACTTGGCTGTCTAAAAGACGCCAAGTCACACTCATTGCACACATTCCAAATATCAGCTAAAGGTCGATGCTGAAAGTCAGGGAAGAAAAGCTGTATGATCATTAAAGGCTCACACTAACTTTCCAGATAATTATCAGTAACCACAAACAGCATGTATGGATACAAACTATCTAAACTAGTGCATGATGCTGAATAATGTTGTTTGTATTTGTGTGTCTGAAGTGTTTAGTCAGCTGTCACATTATTCTACATTGCTGAGAGTGATGGTGAAGCAGGGCATTATTGCATGAGATGTTGTGTAAGCTTGGGTACAAATGAAAATGCTGCAGTTACATCTGACATGCCTGCTCTTTTGCAGCATGCAAGTTATTTTCCCTCAATAATTTATATTTTAACAGAACAAGGGATGATAAGCATCACAACAGAGGAAATGTGAGGGACAAACACAATTTAAGGGTTTTATTAATTTTCTATTTAAATTTCAATGTCTATGACAAACAAATCACTTTACTCGAATATGAACATTTCTAGCCTCCTATGAACTGAGGTCCAAATCAGAAATTGAGCTACAGGCATGATAATGAAGACACTGAGATGACTAACTGACAATGAGACAAAAGGGGGACATTTATATCTGTCTGGCCAGATAATGAACACAAAAGGAGGGACAAGGGAACATACTAAACTAAAGGGATAACATTACCTGTAAATACTTTATCAGTTTAACCCACAATATTACTATAATACTTTGTTCTGTATGATTTAAGAACAGAATTCATATTTGACACATATGAAGTTATGACTCCCGCGTGAATCCTGATGAGTTGGTTCTGACCAATTACCACACCGATAATTTATAGGTAAGTCAGCGCCCCTGGCTCTCTCTTTTGCTTGAGGATGCCACATTAGGACAAAGGGAACAAACAGGACATAAACTAAACCGGCAGGAAGATCACAATTCATTACTAATGTTTTATGATATGACATATTTGTACTTGACTACTATGAACTACGATCACCTAATGACCAAATATAGGTAAAATGAAATGGTTTGGGAAAGCACAACTCAACCCATGCACCTGATGCCGTGTTCATGTCATATTGGAGTTATTGTAATTGCAAGTTTCCAACCTGTAAATAGTGTTCACGACCACATAATTATGACTGGGAAACTTAGATTTTTCTGAAAGCTCCGATATATCTGACTTGGCACTTAATTATATGGAAGTGTCTGAAAACAAATATACATGCCTCATGTCAGCCAAAGTCCACCATTCAATGTAATTAAACTGAATTTTAATGGATATGGTCCTATATTGTCAAAGCACAGCATTTTAATCCTCCCTGTAATTGATGACGTGCACGCAAGTTGTTAAAATTGGAATCTTTCCCACCTCTGCCATCCATCCCATTATACGTGAACATGGCATAGGAGACGTGAGTGGGCCCTCAGTGGAAACATTCAAAAAGGGTTTCTGTAATTTGTGGTAGCCAGTCCAACACACAATTTTTGTAACTGATATTTCCTGCAGCATTCTGCTAGTTAGAGAGGTACTAATATATTTCTGTCGGTGAAGCCTCCAGGTGTTGGTGTGGTAGAATAGATCATTTGGGCAGGAGCAGTAATTTGACAGTAAAACATGCAGGATGGCATCAGTACCTACACAGCACCGCGTGATATCATATTGCAAGCCTCAATGGCTGGCACAGTTTGGACAACACACTCATCCACCAGCGTCCAACCATTCGTTGGCCAGGTCTCCTCTTGTGTGTTAAATGACCCAGTGGATGATATGTGAAGTGATGTCCTGTGGGCTGACATGGCTAAGCTGGCTCAGAGTGGTACCACTGTCTGGCTGCACAGTAAATGTTGTTTCTCCAGCTTTGCTAATGTTTTCCATCTTGCCCTCCAGAAGATATTTTTGATTGAATCCCCTTTCTTTCAAGTGGAACTCAGAAAAATGGCTCACTGTGAATACAAAAGAAATTCTGGGTCTGGTGTGGCAAGATAAGTGATCAGAGGAATAGCTCAGGGAGGAACATGATCAGACGAGAGGTTGTACATTTTTTTTTTTCTTGTTTTATAGAACACAATAGTTTAATGTGAATTCTTGGTTAAGCATTACTTCATGTCAGAAGTGTTGGATTTCTGAAATGTTTGTTAGCACTAGAGCATTTTTTCTAAATCCTCTTAAGAAGTGTGAGTCAGCAGCTCATTAATAGTATGTGCTAATGTCTGCTAGTGTTGAATTTACTTTACAACTGAGAGAGCATTTGCTGAAGGAGGTGATGAATTGTTCATTTGTACACAAATTTTACGAATTTGAGGAAGCCTCGATTGGTATAGATAACACGTATAATAATAGCTTTAAATTGAAGTAGCTCGGGATAATGTTGTGTTTGTAGGCTGCAGGGCTTTCATATTTAGCATAAGCTGTGCAATGCTGAGAAGCTGGAAGGACAAATTTACACTTAATGCATAACAAAACACTTTTAGATGAGCATTCGATGCAGAATAATTTTGAAATTGCCCCCATCTCCTTTATTAACAGGACCATTTCCTTGTCCTGGTATCTCAATAATTATGAAATATGTTGAAAACAACTGCCACAACTGAAATAAGTTACACATCTCAATTAAACCCTTCCTCATATATGACAATTTAGATTGCGCTGGTTTTATGTGCTGAGGTTTTGAGTTGAGATATCTGACATTAGATATCTGCTACCACCACAATACATTTGGAAAAACTCAGCAGTGGTGTGTCTTTTCATTGGAACTTTCATTGGAAAAAGCCTCACATACAAATACAATGCAGTAAGACCTTTTGTGACAGACAGAACACTTTACACTGAATTATAATGACAATGGAGTATTGAATGTAATAGCATTTTTGTATTTCAGTGGGCAGCACAGAGCTCTTGTGGAGGATGTGTGCTCCTGCATCATTTAATGCAATTTAATCTGTACTTTCTGACAGGCACCATTAATGCAGTAACCTGTAATGCAGCTGTGCCACTGAATGTTGTTTGTATGTTGTGTTCACGGTTGTTGGGTGTTTTTTTTTTTCCACAATGGCACTAGTATATTCTATATTATAGCTATAGACTTGACTCTTGCCAAATGAAAAAGCTGTCAGACCATGCACTATTTTCCTAAACCTTCTGAATATCTTGAGTGGTTTCAGGATCTCGTAATAGCTCTTTTTATCTCTGTCTCTCGTTTGCCTTTCTCCCCTCCGCTTCTCCATTCCTCTTTGGTCTTGCCAAACATAACCTATAATCTTTGCAGTTCACCCTTCAGTCAATAACACACTACAGCTCAAACTCTAAAATAACATTACATTAAATCAGGGGTGGTGCACCCTTTATCTCAGCGTGAACTTTGATTTCAATGGACTGCAATTTTTAAAAAAGGAAAATAAATTACATTATAAATACTTTTATTTATAATACAATGGAATATTTCTCAAAGAGCAGATTTGCCTTTTGAAACTATTATACACATGATTTAGCATTTATAGATGGTTCTGGCTTAGATTATCACAATACAATACAGTTTCCAACATCTGGAACTGGGATGTTGTGATTAAATGCAATACTCAGTTATTCAGCCATTTATTTTGAATGTTAAATACGCTAATGAAATTTGAAAACCTATAGTAAGATTCAGGTTAAAAGACTATTTCATGTGTAAATCATGCTGTGTGACTGAGCTGACTTTGCCTTGGCTGTCAAAATAACTTGGTCTTAATAGAGAACATGAGCTCTGGATTCAGCGCAGTGTTTTTCCTTTTTGTCTGCTTATGTTTAAGGAGGAGCTGAAATGCATTCCCTATGTGTAATTTAGTTCAAGTGAGAGGAGTCTCTGTTTGTCACTCTCCGAATTTGCTTCCAGGCAGGAACAAACAAGTTAACACCAGGGTGACATAACAGCTAACTAAAAAAACTCTCGAGCACATATCCACCTCAACAGTCATCGAATTAGGCTGATTCATAATTGCTGAACAAAATGTGCAGTGTAGTAGTCAGGCAGAAATGTGCTGCAACACATTAGCAAGTATGTATTTATGGGCATTCACACACTGTTTATGATGATGTTTGCTAGTGAGTGCATTATTAGTAATTGTTCAAGACCTTTATGCTGCACCAAATCTGCACATCCACCAGAAGAACACAGGCTTTAGCAGAGGTCACTCCTTGTATCTCCCGGCGTGTCCACTGCCGCTTATTCACTCGGTGATGCAATGCATGAATAGGGAAGGAAGGCGAGGCAAAGAGAGAGAGTCGACACGGTAACAGCGGCCCCTGCGGCGCACGACGAGGTTTATACGCCTCTGCCTTGTCTCGTAAGCATCACTCCGCCATTGGCCCTGGGGCAGAGTGCTCGCTGACACCTGTGTGCCGCCCACGCTTCTCAGTGGCGTTCCATTCACCCTCTCTCATGTTGACACCAGGACTCTCTGCTGCTGCCTGTAGACATGTCAGCATCTTCCCCTTTCTCTTTATCTCTCTGTCTCTCTCTATCTCTTTCTGTCTGGATGGGATTTTTCCTCATCTGAATATGAAAGGAATGAAAAGTAGCTTTGGCCCTGCTCAGTAGTACATGGTATTGCATTAAGCATAATTGACTCTTTGAGTCTACTGAGTTCGCCTACTACTTGACTCTTAAATACACAACTTATTTACCTTCTCTCAATCAGCCAGCTCACAACTTCCCCCACCTAATTATTGGATTTTATTAGACTTCTTGCGCTCAAGTAGCTGTTTAGATCATTACTCCTGATGGACATTTCATATGCCTACAGTACATACTGTATATCTGTTTATTTTTCCGTCAGTCTGCCCTTCTGTCTATCTATCTGTCAGTATCTACTGTATCTAACCTTTCTGTCATCCTTTCTGTCTACATGTGGACCTTTATACTAATCTGCATACTTCATACACCTTCACACCCCCCTTGGCATTTCTCAGCAGCTTACAACCCTCAGGCAGAGCCACTTTGTAGGGAAGTGATAACATGTCAGTTCTGCCTCTTCCTGGCAATCACACCATGCCGCCCAGTGCTAACCCCACACAGATTTTCACACCCCACTGACACTCAAAGAACAACCAGAGGAAAGCCTATGAATGGGCCAGCACAGGTTAACCAGCTTTGCTCCAGTTTTAACAAAACTGCTACTATCAAAAGCTGAACCCTCCAAGAAAACTTAGTGTTTTTGAATATTTGGGAAAATGCCCAGGATCTCTGCAGAAAGTCATTGGGCCTCATGCAAGAACTACTTGTAACAAAACGCCTTATCAGTGTGATGTGTGTCGTGGCTTGCCAATTTACCACTTTTAGTTTATGTTTGTTTTTCTTTGTTTGTGGATTTAATGATTTTATTGGCATATTTTGGCATGGCAACTACAGTTCAGTGACTGCTAGGAAAATTATCTCACTCCAACAGCTACCTCAGGTTTGCAAGTCTGTCTAGGAGAACGTCCTCTTTTGCACCCAGCAGTATAACATTACATATTGTATTATATTCTGTCATCTATCTCCGTGACTGTCACACCCCCTTGACCACCTCCCATCACGGACCACTTTGCTTTAGAAAGCAATTTTTAGCTAGCATCTAACTTCTCTTTTCAATTCTACTTTCTTTGCTAACTCTTCTGTTCTATTCATGTGTTATGTTTCATCTGCTGATTTCCGACAGAAGGATTTGAAGCTCCGTGGTAACATTTTAGTGAATGGATTTTGCCCACAAATGGAGTGGAACAAGTCACCTAATATAGCAATTTGGAGGCATCGATTATGCTACTTGGAAAAAGAAGAAAGGTTTAGGATAACAATACGAAGGTGTTCTTGCATGAGGCCCATTGCCTTTTGCTAGATGAATTTGAGGTTTCAGTTGCTTATGTCACAATGTATGTGTGGTCTGGTAGTGATTTTGTCACGGCAATTCTTTTGTGGGCATTTTAGCCTTGATTGGAGGGTCTCTCAGCTAGGGTGGTTGGTGCTTTCTTCCACCTCAGCGTCACTCAGGCTCCACACTGAGGCCCAAATTTGTTTTTCTGGCTGCAGTAACTGTCATGAATGGGGTGAGCAGAATACCCAGCTTCAGGCCTCACAAATGCTACATATGAGGCTGATACAACCTGGTTTTCGCATTAAATGGTGGACATATATGTAGATTCAGCAGGAACTAGTAACAAAAGGGTTGACAAAGATGATTTCTTGCATAACCGTTACATACATTGACCAAATAAAGAAAAGAAATCCAATACAATTATACCAGCGTGTTCACATCATTGACCATTAGTCTGGTTTGAATAGTCTCACACCAGTTGAATCTGTGCTCAATAACCTGTATCATAAACAGGGTTTGTGTGTGAATCTTGTATTAGTCTCAACTACAGCCACTTAGCAGCAAGAGAGTTGTTAGTGAGTGTTAAAAACAGTCTCATCTGGCCAATGACATCCCCACTTCTGGGCTGTTAATCTCCAGAACAGACATTATATTGTTGAAGAGTGTATTAAAAGTGAAGGCACATACATTTAGTGACAACCTTTGTGTCACCCTTGGTTCCAATGAATGGCACATTTACTGTATGTGACTGATGTCAAGCTGTGCTGCACCTTACTGTGCTCAGATTGTTCAAGGTTCTGTGTTTTTGTCAGCCTGTTCCTGAGCCAAACAGGTAATGTACTTATGTGAAGGCCACATTAATGAATTGGTTCCCATCACTGGGCAGCATGGTGTGGCTTTGTGTTCCTGGATGCCACAGAGACAGCAATTATTCAGTGACAGCCCAACAGTTCTCCTAGAGGGAAATTGAACAGAAGTCATTTAGTATTATTCAAACACATTAATCACGTGTCAATAACAGCACTGTATTTTTTGTGAAAGGCTTTGTGAGCACATGAAGCTCAGTCATTTCATTGCAGCATGCACTCAGCAATATTATTTCTCAGGATGGCATGCTATATCCTCCTCTGTCCAGGAGAATGAGTAGTATTTTCCAGAATTATTCTCAACCCAAGATTTTCTTGGCGATTGTTTGTCTGCAGAGACAGTAACTGTACCCTCCAGGATGGATAGACAGATCTTTTTTACTCAATGTCCTTCAGGAACGTACTTTGCACCTTTGTTTGCCTCTTAAACTTTGAGAGAGGTAAACACATATTCTATAGTGACTGTTATACCTGCCAACTGTCTAAAAAGTTACTCAGTGTGTTTTACTCCAGTGAGCAGCAAAGACAGTGTAATTTATTGTCTCAACATGTGTGTATCCTTCCAGTAAATACACTTCTCTGTATCTGTGTGAATGAAGTTCTTTCTGCTCTTCATCTTCACCCTGGGAAATTGGTTCAATCTTCCTTGTGGAACCTCTCACAACTGCAATCCTACAAGGGAGAGCTGTTCTATAAAGATTGAATGTTATAAACACAGACTGGAGGCATTTAATCGCTTCCGGTCCATGTTTATAACTCGTACTGCCAAGATAGCGTCTACTCCCAAAAATACCCTGTAACACTGACACTGACTGTATAATAGAATCTGACTGGTGTGAGTATTACTCCCACAACGTTGTCACAGATTTCTTACTGCTGCTGTGAATAATAGTCAAAGTTTGAATAAAACTGTGAAAGAAGGCATACCACCATGAATGCCCAAACGCATGAACACACCCCTCGTATGCAGAGATGAGAGAATAAGTGAGAAAGCAGTCGCAGTATCACAAGAGAGTGTCACAGTGAGATGACATTATCAGCTTAAATCAGCCCTCACCGACACACCGCCTAAACAGGGTTCCCTGCTATTTATGGCAGCTGTAATTTCTGTGGAGAGTGGTGACAATCATATCTGCTGGATATGATTACCCACTTGTATGCCTGATAGTCAAGCACAGTCATTACCTGTTACAAAGTCTCATTTATCAGGGGAAAAACACTCAAATCTGTTCACAGAACAATTCGTGTTGCATTTACTTAAAATCTTTTGTTTGGATATGATTTTTATATCTAATAATAACACAGTCTACCTGGCAATTAGAGTTCGGGTGAAAAGGTCTTTGATCTTTTAAACTTTTTCAAAGAACATCATACACATAAATGAGCACGTAGAAAATCAGTTGTGGATTTACGCTCTCACCAGCTTTTATCCATTTTTCTTTTCTATTCTAATTTGCAAGCAGCTGGTCCTGGTCAGGGTTTAAGCAACAAGACCAGCAGAGCAGCCCAAACATGCTTTACCCCAGCAACTTCGTCCAGCTCCTCCTGGTGAAAACCCCAGCACTCTCAGGAAGCTGAAAGATCTAATTCTTCCATAAGCAGGGCCTGACCCGGTGTCTCCTCCCAGTCAGTCATTTCCGAAACCCACCCAGAGGGAAGCAGTCATGATCCTCACTAAGAGCCCAACCTCAGCTGTTTCTCAATACAAAGGAGCAGCAGCTCACTAGAGGTTTTCTTGAATCGCTGAGCTCCTCGCTTTATCACGTAGAGTGAGACCAGCCACCCTGCAGACCTCATCTCAGCTGCTTGAAACTTCATCCTCATTCTCTCACTACCCAAAGCTCATGACGAGTCGAGGAAAAGACTGAGCATAAGCTCAGCTCTCTCCTTACCGCCATGCTCAGATACAAAGCCAGCATTACTTGCTGAAGCTGCACCTGACCTGTAGTCAGTCTTTTGAGTGTTCTTATCCTCACTACTAAGAATCATTGGACATGTGGGGAGATTTGGCATCAGTCCAAGCAGTTCTGGATTATTATTTTTTCCCCAAACTGCATTATGCTCCCTTAGAGGGAAGTCGTTTACTTATTCATTTACCAGGGAGGAAATAATGTGCTGTATTGTTATTTGGAGACTCTAGTGAAGTTAAAGTGAACAGTAAAACTACCAAAAGAAGTGACAAAAGAAATCAAAATAAAACAAAATAATCTGAACAATAAGTGGCTGTTGTTTAACAGTTTCATTGAGATGTTGTAAATTATTATTTATTAAAACTTTTATCTTATTCAAAGCAGATTTGAAAAATACACACTCAGTAATAATCCTTGACAACAAGACTCTCACCCAAACAGTGAATTCTTAAGAGGAAAAACAAATATTTTTGCTAATAAAGTAAAAAACATCCATATATTTAGAATCACCACAAAACCTCATTGCTGAGCAAAAGCTATGCCTCTGGTAGATAGGTCTTTCCAAGATAATATAAATTATCATTAGCAAACATTTACACAATCCCATTAATTAATACCTCCTCTGTACTCTGACAATTATGTTATCTTTTTCATGCTTGTGAGAATTCAGGGATTGAAATCAATCCCGACTTATATTCATTCCTAACATTTTTCTCATAATGTACGTAGATATTGGATTTTGGATTATCTGCCACTATGGGCAGCTTCATTGATCCCTCAAGTCTTAATACTGTTTTGTCTTGTGATTTGTGTTCTATGTCTTTCCAGGTTTTCTCCAGTTAGTGAGCTGGCTCCAATTGGCACACCGGTGGGGACTATTCTAGCTGCTGCTCTGAATCAAGACATCTTCTACTCCATTGTGGAAGGAAATGAACTAGGTATGCGCTGCAGATCATATATACCATGTAGTCAGTTAAGCCTACTATTCACAAACTTCATTCACAAAAAGTGAATGTTATTTTTACTTTACAATGAAATACATATTTTGTTTCCCAATACTCCTGCCATTCACACACTCACTCAAATTATGACACAGTGTTTTGTCTTGTACCTGTTTTATATTTATTTTTCTACACAAAGCAAAGATACTTTTGTTCCTGTATGTCAACTTATACAGACATCTGCAGATGTCCAGTAACCATATTTACAACACAGTAAAGAAAACAGCAAAAAAAAAAAAATCTGCTCAGATCTTATACTCCTGCAAAAATCTCCCACATTATTTTAAAAAATTGTGGGATGCACGTCATAGCCATAGGTACTGTTTGTCCTGTCTTTTTCCAGAAATGGAGAAGTCAATTTTGAGATACTTGCAGCTTTAGACTGCTTTTCTGAAGAGCATAATTACACTCTGGGAGAGAGAGAACACCAGACAGGTGTGAGGTTAGCTCAGGCGTTTAAGCCAAAAGCAGGAGACGTTCCTGTGAGCTGGAGAGAGCGAAGAGTGTAGAAGGAAGGGAAGCTGTCCCCACATGCACCTCTGCTCCTGCAGTGATCTATGTCTGTGTCATATGGAAACAGGAGCTGGAGTCACTTTTGCTTAGATACTCCTGGAGATTGCAGCCTCAAGACCTAATAAGAGTTCTATAAATCTACATCCAGGGCCCTAGCAGTAATATTCTCAGGGAAAGCAAAAGCGTTCTGAAGCGTGACCTTTTTACATAGCCACAGAGGAGTTAGGATCTCTCCATGCCACTGAAAGGGGCAAAAAGCTTTCTGCGATATTTCCTTTGTCCGTGTTCCAACTTAATAGTTATTCAACTGCAAAAAAATAATTTTTTAATCCATAATTTAGGCAGCCTCCATTAGAATTCATGCTCTTTTTCTCCAGTGCTGCCACTCACTACAGAGTATTCATTAAATGTTTTCTTTAGCACATATGTGAAGATTTTCAAATGCAAATATCCTGTGGAGTATAAACGCATTCAATTGTTACACCTGAGTACACTATGTAGTTTAAAGAAAGGGGGGGGCTTATATGCAACTAACCGCTGCTTCCATCCATTCTGTTACCTATGTTTTAGTTTAGTCTTTTTTCCACTTTTTCACGTGCTGTGATTTTGCTTGGTTCCAGGTCATTTTCGGGTGAACAACAGGACAGGCGTCATCTCCACAGCTAAACCTCTGGATTATGAAAACGTGACCAGCTATGTCCTCCGGGTCCAGGCAGACTCTATGGTGGTTGTCATGTCCAACCTGCGTGTGCCTTCTAAAAGTAAGAAAGAGCAGCCAATAAATGGGTGAATGTGGAGGTTGAGCTGTGTTGTAGGAAATCAAGGATAAAATTATGTTTCATATGATTCCAGGTGTTGCATTTATATTTAATCATAATCCCTCACTGTGACAGATTATGAGGAAATACAGTTGTAGAAATTCTATCGCAGCCTATTTTTATCCATCATATTTATTTTCACATTTACCACAATTATGTAGAGCTATTTTGCATATGTTAGTACATATGTGTGGATTATTACATGCTTAATTTTGCCTTACAAGAGCCATGCTGAAGAACATGTCAAAAGTCACGGAAATATTAAACATGCTCACTCGCTAGAACCTCATAGACACGCATCGGCAACATCAGATGTGCTGTTAATATGACAGCCAGAGTACAGTCTAACACAGGAGCTCCATGAACCCTGTTTATTTACAGTATTATTATACACCTTTTACATAATGTACATACAGAAATGTATTTACTGTTAGGCTTCAGATTTGGATCAAAACAAGGTTAACAGTGTGTATAGCTGTACTTTTATGCTTTATGCACTGTTGCCTTTCTTCACTGCACTGATCCATTTTTATAACTGGTGGCAGGTTTGCTGCAGCCTGCGACTGGTTGTTCAGTTTCACTCTCCATTCAGCATCAAGCTGATTTTAAATTGACTAAGAATAAACTGTTTGGTGAACATGTATCGACAGATTTGACTCATCTTTCAGTCATGGTGATTATTAAAAATAACCTTAAAAATATGATTTATCCCTACCTTCAAAGCAGCATGTCAGTCCAACAATATCATAAATCTCTAAAAACGCTGTGTCCAAATTCGTCGCAAGAGTCAACAAACCGAATGAGCCCATTTGTTTTCATTTAGGCAGACCACCCCCAAAACGAGGCTGGGTGACAAAACATTAATCATAGCAAAGTCTTAGTTAATGCAACACCTGTGTGTTCCCATTCTTAAGGCCTCAGTGTGCTTGAAACAAACCAGAACGTACAAAGTGCCAGCCACTCGAAGGCAGGGCTAAACGCCTGCTGTCAAAGCCTCTTCCTGGCTGCATCACTGCCTCCCCGATCTCTCTCCAAGAATTCAGTGTCTTTGGCGTGTCTTTGTAGTCTGGGTGTAATGAGTGGCACAAATGGGGATAATGGGGCATGTTTTCTCTTGTCAAAGGCATTTGTGATGTTGCACTCGGTTGTGCACACAAAAACTTATGGAAGTGTTTGAAAAGAGCTTGATAGAGAAGTTCAAACTTCCTCATACCCTGGCAAATTGCTGCATAAAACGGGCCTGATTATCAGACTGTCTGTTTCAGAAACGTACATAAATTGTCAGCCGCACCCGCAGTCAGAAAAGAGGTTTAAGACACTGTTTGACCATCTGAGAGGCACTTTGAAGCATACTGAGACCTTCAGGCTCTTTGATGGCCATGCTTCAGCTGGAATATCATTAGCCTTGTTTATGGACAGTTTACTTACAGACGTTTTGTAAAATGATGGATGAAGTGCTAACAACAACAAGTTGGGTTCATACCTCGCCCTCAATCCATTTGAGCTACCTATGAATAATCAATGACCTACTCTACCTGCCTCTCTCCTTCTCACACCGTCTGTCTCTCACATACTAATGACAGCAATTACAAGTACACAATACTCAGGCACACACACGCACACACATCATTTATCTGATGGATGTAAAGTAGAGGACTTACTCTCTCACAAGGGAGAGAGCTTCTCTGGCATCTCTTTTGGCAGATTGTAGAGAAACCATTTCTTTTCTCACTTGTCTCACTTGTATTATTGTAATGCAGATCAGGACTCCATGACAAGGAATATCTTTCTTCTCATTAATGAGTCTTTATTGAGTTTAAATTATCAGAGCATTACTGGACTGATTTCTCTTAGCCCAGTTAGGACCAGTGCACTGTATAGATACGCACATGAATACCAATATACACACATGCTTACATACTCTGACATTCATATGCACATTCACATATATAATAATTAAACATGTTTTCTAAATGATAAAACACTTTTAGGCACACTCAAGCTTACTCCGCCTTAGCAGCATTCCCTCCTCTTAATGGACCCGTTTCTTTCATGCATCTTTATGAGTGTGTGTGTGAGAGTGAGAGAGGAGAAGTGTATTGTATTTATGTTTTTGTGTCCTGATACTCTGAGGATGGAATATAGCCACTTTCTACCAAAAAAGGGAAGAGAGAGAAACTCTGCAGGCCTCTTTTCCATCCCCTGGAGTCCTCCCTCTGTGTCTCAAACTACAGCTTTTGTGCCTCTAATTTGATGTGCTGTGCTTTTGTTTGTCCAGATTCCCCTGGTGCATCCTTAGCTCCAATGCCACATGACTTTACATTTTTGTATGCCACCAGAAGAAAAATGGTCCTTGACATTGCATATTTTTTTAACCTAAACTGCAGTGTTGGAAGGATTTTGCGCTGTACATTGCACACTGTAGGGTGTAACTGACAAATTAGGAGGACAAATGTTTATACTGAGGATGTGTGTGTGTGTGTGTGTGTGTGTGTGTGTGTGTGTGTTTTCTTTTTAAAGGGACAGGATGAATATTTCAAAAGCCTCACAAAAAAGCCAGTTAACCAGCAAATGTAGTATTAATATATCACATTTTCTGCCTCCTTTACCCATTTCTTTCTCACAGTGTTTCCTCTAACTCCAGGGAAATTCTTGCTGCTTGATTATTGGATGCCCTTTAAAGTTATTATTTCCAGTAATGTGCAAACTGCTTGCCTGTTAAATTTTCAGAGCCTTTTATTGATGGTATTGTCGTGCACCAAGTTGTGGAGAAAACAAACTTCATAACAGTAAATGATGCGAGGTAGACCTCACTTAAAAATAATGGCTTAGAAAGCAAGATTCCATCATCATTTTTACTATTTCACAGAGCCATATTTGACTCAGAGTGTGAGTGGTATAACTAATTGGTTGGTAAAAAGAATGCTAACTGGCTCAGTTTTTTTCCTGATCTACTTATCAGGGTCAGTGAGAGAGAAGTCATCAATATGCTCCAGACACCAAATATTTGCTGTAATCAAAACAAAATTAACCTCCTCATTATTGACTCAGAGTTGTCAGCTTCACTAAAATAGCTTCTCACACTGTTTCATCAGAAAGGGTTGAGTTAAGGAAACATGGCTCTCTTTCCAGCATGCAATTACAAATCCACTTCAAATAGTTACTGCAGTGCAGCTGAAAATTGCTACTAAATGAACCATACCATCATACCATTTTTGGTCAAAATGAAACCAAACAAATAGTGTTTCTGTTTGCAGTGAATATTTCCACATAAACTACTATTTTTGGTCAGATTTCAAAAGCTAGGTGAATCTGATTCCTCAGTTTCAAAATGAATTAAATTGATCCCGTCCTCAAACGATGAAAAAAAAAAATAGTATTAGTAGTATTACTTCATTTAAAATTGGTGATGGCTAGACAACTGGATCTTATTTGAAAAACATACTATGATGTTTTCAGTGATGAATAATAATTTTATGGGAAATGATTTCTAGCTCTCTTTTGAAGTTGTGGACCAGCTGATGACCATGGAAAAATTATACTGACGTGACAATTTTGAGGCTACATTTTGCAACATTTGATCAACGCCAGTTCGGATGACTTCAGAGATGTGTTTATTCAACAGCTAGTGGCCGTGATGATACAAACTTTCTGGGATTGTGTGTCCCAATTCTCTTTTTGTGAGGGTGCAGCAAATGAAGTTAAATGCTGTGTTTGTTAGTTGTTTTTTGTTTAACATGAACTGACAAAAGGGGTGTTAGGTCTTATACTATGCTAGATACAAACTAGATCTGTATTTATAAGCGAATGACTCCTACACGACTTGATTGCATTCTGGTGCCATTTGCTTTTTGCAGCCAACACAGCCAAGGTGTTCATTAACGTGCAGGATGAGAATGACCACCCTCCCGTCTTCTCCAGGAAGCTCTACATAGGTGGCGTGGCGGAGGACGCCAAGATCTTCAGCTCTGTGCTCAAGATAGTGGTAAGAAAACATCAGTTCTGGTCTTTGTTTTTGTTGTTTTTTGTATCAGCATACATGAAAACAGGCTGAAACTAAAGTCCCTGACTCCGCTCCCGCTTCTTCAACACTTACCCTGCAGCCATGGTGGGAGAATTCATCCGATCTGCTCTCTGCGGCACACGTTCATCTCCTCCCTTATCACTCGCTACATCTCTTCCTCAATTCCGCTCTCCCCACTGTCCGCCTTGTCCACGAGCAGGTGGGATCAGAGTGAGCTGTGTGGTGTAATCCTAGTATGTTCACAGATGCATGGCTGGACATCCTGTCTGATTATCGGCCTGCTCTGCCAAGGTTTCACTTTGTCATCCTGTGTACCACACTGTATGTCTATTTTCTGTATGCGTGGGTGGGTGTTAGTGTATACTTAGGCTTGTGTTTGTGTACAAAATCCTTGAGAACCAGTGCATGTAATACCTACTTTGAATGTCAACACTACAGCTGACATAAAGTCATCCATTTATATGTGAATGGCATGTCCTCCTCTCTTTTCAAAATCCCAATTTTGTCTCCCTCACCTTTATTGTGTCGGGTTGATTTTATTACTAGTCTCTCTGTTCTCATACTGTCTAGCTACCAAGTCCAGATGAGAGAAGATCTGAGCGGATAGAAATATTAATGTTCCTCTGAGTCGTATTCAGTTATTACCATACACTCAAAGCAATGAGCTTAATGAGCAGGTTTAGCTTTTAGGCTATATACAAGCTGCCCTACCTTGTTGTTGGGGCTGTATGCAGCCTGAAAGGAATACCTGCAGACACTGCTCAGGGTTGAAAAGTGTTCTGCCCAACTTGTTTTTCAGGTAAAATTTGTTTTTATTTACAGTTAATATTCTCCTAAAGAAAGAATTGCATTACACAACATGAGTCAAAGACAAGACCGTAAAGGACAGAGCTCTTTGTAGTAAAAAATGGCCATTCATACTTTATACTCACACTAGAATCATCCACTAATGCATGTATAAATGATGAATGAATTAGAAAGTAGTAAATAATTCATTTTTATTTGTGTAGAGTGACCGTTGTGATGGTGTTTTTACAAGTCAGTAAAGACAGTAAATAACCCAAAAATATCAATAAAAGGCCTGACTGTACAAATAAGTGTTCAGACGTGTTCAAAACAGTCCACAGTGCTTTCAGACCTAATGTCAATGAGAAGGTTGTTCCAGAGCCTGCGGTCCCAAAAGCAATTCAGTTACCCTTGGTCTTGAGGTTTGACAGGGGGACATCCATTAGCCCTGGTCAGATGACCTTCAAGTCCTGTTTCTACAGTGAGGTGTTAAGAGTTCACAAATGTAGCTTGATTGTAGAGAGTCTTATGTGTGATCAACAGAATGTTGAGTTCTGTGTTCTGTATTTGAGCACAGAGAGTCTGTGAAGTGAAGCTAGAACAGAGCACATCTGAGGTTTTATATATGAGCTTTGTTGCAGTATTCTTCAAAAAAGATGAGGACTTGTTAAGGTGGTAGTCAGGTATATCAAATAATCCTGGTTGTAGGCAGACGTTAAGCAGCCGCCATTACTTCTTCATTACATGTTGAAAATAGTCTTTGAAATGCCAATTCAATAAATGTTATAATCTATACATACTGTACATCAGCCAGAGGATTAGTTTACAGCTGGGTGTGTATAGATGTTATAGGGTGTGTTTTTCACTTTTTTAATTCCCCCAGAACACGACTTAGTGCAGGCTGTCCGAGGCTAAGCTGTATCTTTGATGTGAGACTATCAGTGGCAATAATCAGGACTTGTATTTTGTTGCAATTTAGCTGAAGGAAATCCATGGCCATCTAATCTTTAATTTGAGATAATCAGTCTTGTATGAGAGCTAACCTGCACCTTGAACCTGATTTTCAGCTGAGTGTCATCCACTTAACAGTAAAAAGAAGAAATCCGTCCAAGTGGAAACATGTAAATGTATATAAGGCTGATTTGAACTGTGTGTCACTCGTTTGTGGTCACAACACAGCACAGACCACCAAATAGTTGTAGTATATTATGGGTTTTACTAACACCTTTTCAAATAGTTTGGACGTGAAATGAAACTTCATTGGGTGGAACTGTAGCTAGTTTAAATTAAACTGGGACCTGGCCTGAAACATGGGAGCTATTTACGGTATAATGGACACCGGACACAGGCCAGTGGTGCCTAGAGAATGTTTAAGAAAAGAAGTAGGTGTAATATCTAGCAGGCAAGTTGAGGAGTACAAAGGACATTAAGGGAGATTCATAAAAAGTATTTCAGACCTTCCGGCAGATGTGAAAATCTGCAACAAATCTGCAAATGATATAGAGGAGGGAGTTGACACTTATATCCTTATGCTTATTAATAAAATAGGCAAGACATTTGTTGCTGTCTAAAAGTAAAAAGACAGAAATACCAGAGGCAGTGAAGGATTATATTAATTCTATTGATGGTCTCAAATAAAACTCTGGGGTTGCTTTTACTGCGGGAAATGAGCTTATCCTTAATCTTTATGTTATAACTTTAAAAAAAAAAAAAAGGTCTTGGAAGACAGAAACATTCCTCAAGGACTTGGTAAAGCTATGTGAATCATTCTTTACTGCACTTAACAACTCTAAACATGGGGTTAGCATATATTTACAAGACAGATGATGGCACGTGAAGAGATGCAGACATTATAGGAGATACCTATCAATGTAATAATCTAAACACATTAACACCTGCAGAACATGTCAAAAAGGTTAGTATAGGCATTATTTTATCACAAAAGCTCATCATTACATGTACAATAAACTTAAATATAAGACTTTAAAACTATTGTTACAAATGCACTTTGCATGGCCAGTGCTTGTGTGTTGTATGTTTATTTTAAGTCTTAGGATTTGATTAGATATCACAGGAGGGTATTGTGGGCAAGGACACTGTAGAACATTGTCAGCCTTGGACCATTATTCAGTATATGATCATGTATTTGAACTGTGTAAGACAGATACAGATACTGTGCAAGACAGATACGTGTGTTTGTGTGCAAGCAAATGTACATGTCACATATGACGTGCTACTCTTATATTTTTTTTCATTCTTACACCTTTAAACAGAGGGAAAACGTAACGTATTACTTAATTGTCTTAAGTTTCTTAAGACCTGAATTGTTCACTAATTTAGTTGGTTAAGAGCTCAGTTTGAATAGTTGAATAGTATAACCTTAATTTGAACCAATATAATTCTTAGATCTTTATTTTCACCACTAGTTAGTGCCACAATCTGCAATGCAAAGGGATAGCTCCATCTCCAATACTGATTGGCAGGTCTTTTGACACAGAGATGAATAAATCAGTGCTATTAATGTTTCCTGATGGTGTTCAGAACAGTAATTAAAAAAAAAAAAAAAACTCACCTCAGCATGACAAGATAAGAATGAAGTCTGAAGGTCTGTCAGTTATAAATATAGTTATTATGAAAATAAAATACATTTCACAAAAACAGTAGAAATTCAAGCCCCATGAATCCAGAGTGGGTGACACACGAATTCAGCTCAGGTTGTTGAAATTTTTATACTGTCTCGTTTGTGATGAGATGATTTGAAAATAATGGCTGATTAACCATGCTCCTCCAAGTTCTCTAAATATGTAAAACCCATCTCGTGTAGGCTCAGATGTAGCACTGAATAGAACATCATCGATTGAACACTGTGCAGTGGCTTCAACCATTTGGCCAGTTCGGAATCCCTTTTCTGTCTTTCCTTTAACTTGGAATAGACACCAAAGTGTAGAATTGTGGGTCAAGTGCTATCTATAATTTCCCCGGGGCCAAGGCCCCTTTGGACTATGGCTAGTGTGAAGCGTTTGTACTTGACTTAATTAGTAATGAAGCTGAGCGCCCCTTTCTCTAGAGATAATCATTAGAAATATCGTCAACATTTGGCATATTCTGACACTTCTGACCTTCTGCTATTTCACTCCAAGCCAGAAATAGTATAGTCACATAATGTAGTCACAAATGGTTTCAAGCAGTAACTGGCAGACATTTTTATGTAAGCAAATGAACTCTGCGGTGCCAGACAGATTTGCCTTATTTGCTGCTAAAGTCTTATTTCAGTGGAGTGGAAAAGTTTAATGAAAAATATTTCATTAACAAGGTAGAACCGTGCTGTTTAGAAGAAAAGTCTGATTACATGATTACACCGTGCAACTTGTGACACTTACTTGACCCTGTTTTTTAATCAGTAAGTAATTAGATTCATGGGTAGCCAAATGACAGTCACTTTTTCTCAGCTCCCTCCTTGACTGTTTGGCCCCTTGTTTTAAACACAATGAAAAGCTTTCATCATCAAGGAGATACCTTAAGTTTATTCTTTGGTGTTTGGAAGGATTTTTAATGTAAACCATCGGGATCTATTCATTTTCTTACTGCTGTCTTGTGGCAGCTTGCAAACAAACCTCACTCAGTGACAGTATTTCCCCCAGGGTCCTTTTAAAAGGTTTGCCCTATAAATAATGCTGGTGCATATATTTGGTAAATGTGTCTTTACCCAATGAATATATCTCACTCTGTTGATTTATGCAGCCCATACATTGGGACCTTGCCCCCTGCTCCTCCTCCTCCTCTGCCAATAGCTGGAGAAAAAAAAGAGATTGCTCCTATTTATCAGTGTCACTCGCTGCAGACAAGCACTCTGAAAATTGATGCCAGTGTGTGATCTCAGTGCCCAGTCAGAATTTGTACCTGATAATAATGTTGCTCCATAACTGCTGGATGTATAAATAAGCAACTGTTTAAAAGGTGATGATGTGTCAATGTTGTGTTCACACACTGCCTCCAAGTGGTCAAAAACACATTGCACATTTAAAGAAACAAAACAATTCAACAATAATAATAAAATAATTTTAAGTTAGGAAAGCTTGCTTCCTCTCTGTCCCTTTTATAATGGGTAATAATGGGTAAAGGTGCAGCAGTGTGAAACAAGCCATTTCAGGTAGAGATAACTTATGAGCCTCCAGCTGCAGCTCTTTTCCCTCTCGTCAGCTACTGTTACAGAACACCTGCACGGAAAAGAATTATGAGCAAATATCTCCACCAGTAGGAGGACATCACTTAAAACCTCCACTCACCCATTCACCTCTTGTTTCAGTTTGCTGTGATCAATGAATTGTTAATAGAAAATGTGCTAAATTGTCAGTGGTTCCCACTCCATCCGGCTGTAGTTTAACATAATCTTATAATGGCTGTCCATCAATGGTTTTGACATCATCAGACAAATCATGGATGCATTAAAGGAAATGCTGCCCCCAAGGAAAAGAAAAACAGCACTAACCTTCAGTTCTATAACCAGACAGCTCTGATGGTCTGTAGTTATGAGAAAATTATATAGTTTTGATTTGTCACATGGCTGCAGAATAATTGTGTTATAAATAACAGCAAGATTGATGCACCACGGTGGAGTTCTGGGCGTAAATCGACACTGAATCACACAAGGAATTAAACCTGCAGTGTTTTCTGTTTAGACTTTCAAGCATATTGCTCCTCCAGCCCAATTCACTGATGCCACGGCAGGTGTTTTTCACCGACAAAATATCCCCTGTGATATCACTGATTGGGAAGTGGCCAGAAGTGCAATATGCCTAGAACTAAACAGCCACCATCATGGTCAAGAGCTCAAGCAATGGTTGGCTGGCTTGAAATCTCAAATCTCAAAATACAAAGTCCATGATTTTTACACAAGACATTGTTCTCTGAATAAGTACTTTTTTTCTCTTTTTATATTGTTTTGAGTATAACACATCTATTTTTTCCTGTCTAACTTTGTATGCATGTGCTACATGTGTGTTATAGGCCACTGATAAGGACACTGGGAATTACAGTAAGATGGCATACCGCCTGATTATCCCACCCGCACCAGAGGGCCAGGACAGCTTCGTCATCGAGGCCTACACAGGTGTCATCAAGTCGGCCATCATGTTTCGAAACATGCGCAGGTCCTACTTCAAGTTTGAAGTTATTGCCACAGACGACTATGGAAAAGGTCTCAGCAGCAGGGCCGAAGTGGTGGTGAGTATGGTGCCTTGTATTGCGTAGTGTGTATGTATGTTTGCAATAATATAATATATATACTGTACATGTGGTCTGTGTGCACACTGGTGAACACTGATAGTCCTTGACTGACATGTCACCTGCACACGGCATATTGATTGCACGTTTTGTGCGGCTTCCACAGCATGATATCTCTGCAGAGAATAGTGCTTTGAAGTGTGGAATTGGTTTGCAATGTCACCTGTGTACAATTTATTGACACAGTAGAGCGTTATTAAAGAGGCATTCCACCAATTTTACACGTCAAAGTCAATTGGGGAGCGCTGTACAGCCTGTCTTCAGGACCTTTGTGAAGTCTGAGAAAATGACTCGAGTGATAACAGTTTAGTAATCTCGTATTGGGCTTTTGGGATTTTATAAGCAAAAGTTTGACATTTTGGGAAATACGTATATTCACTTTCTGGCGGAGTTAGATGAGAAGATTGATACCACTCTCATGTCTGTACGATAAATATGAGGCTAGTTGGGCAGTAGGGCTAGTTGTTTACCTCTGTTTCCAGTCTTTGTGCTAAGCTAACTGACTGCTAGCTGTAGCTTTATATTACACAGACAGTTATGAGAGTGATATTGATCTAACTCTCTGCCAGAAATCAAAAAAACGTCTTTCCCAAGATGTTGAATTGTTCTTTTATAGAAAGTCTGCATCATAAACTGTGCATGTGGAGTTTGAAAGACTAGGTAGACACTTTCAAGTTGCATCATGGGGAGTGTGCACTCCAGTGTTTTGGAGCTGGACCCATACTAAGGAGTGGCCTCTCTCTGCTGCACAGATTTTGATCATTCTATTTTCTCTCTCAACTCCTGCTACTTTGTGGAAGTGCAATATTAAAAAGCTTGTCATTTGTTTTATAAATTATTGTTTTATGAAGTGTTGTATGAATTGTATTGAATTGTAGGCATGAAAGGCTGTCAGTATATCAAAAGATGCCTGCCATGAAGAACAACCACAAACTGTGTATATGTAGCAGTAAATTTGGGAAACTCCTGCTCTGTTTTTCTTCACTCTAGTTTGTTCATTATGAGCCGATGATGATTTGTTTTTTGTTTTTTACTCAGCGCTAAATGTTTTGGTTCCATTCTATTGAATTATGCACAGTGGGTACAGGACACTCAACATGTGTCATCTGCCACTGGCTGATGATCCAATTAAACACTCTCTTCCAGCCATGTGTATTAACTCTGTACACATTATCTGTCTGTGTTCGTTTGTGTGTGTGTCTGTATGTTTGTCTAAATGTGTGTCTGCGTGTCTCTCGTCTCTGTGTGCATTTCTTTTCCCAATAATTTCCCCCACGCACTCGCTGTGATTGGGCTCAGCTTTGCCCCCAATTCAATGCTTATCTTTCCTGACTGTGGGCAGGCTTATTTTTCGTCTCAGTGAAATATGTGTGGCTAACAAGCCTCTAACGAGACAGAGGGAGGGTCTGGGACATTGCCTGGATATGAGAGAGCAGCGAGTGCTTAACCATGGTGCTCGTTAATTTTCAAGGGAAACCTAATTTCACAGGAGCCGCATGGGAGATTTGGCTTTAGAGCACAGAGGCTGTTGCCTATGCACTTAACTGCAGCATCAGAATTAGGTCCTGTTAAGTTTGCCGCATGGCACCAATACAAACAGGCAATTAGAGGGTCTCATTTGGTCCACCGGAAGAAGCATTTGAATGAGTCGATCAAACTCACAGTAGTACACATGTAACTAACTGGCTTAATCACTATTTATCTTTATTTTCTGCTATTTGTTTTTTTTTTTTTACTATTATTTTTCTCTTTCCCTCCACCCGACTCTCTCTCAGGTTTCTGTGGTCAACGCGTTGGACATGCAAGTTGTTGTGTCCACTGTCCCATCCACTTTAGTGGAAGAGAAGAAGGAGCAGCTCATTAGGTAAGACCAAAATACTGAACATGATTGAACTATAAAAGTAAAACCAAATTACCCTGTAAAATGAGAAGAAACCAAAATTGTTTTTTGCGTGATGCTAGGAGTACATTATTGTGTTCATAAAACAAGCTACTGTGTAATAAGAAGGTGAAATAGACAGAAAATAAATATTCATCTTTCCCCAGACGCCCCTCACCACACCTCTTCTCCTGCTCTTGTCCATGTACCATATTATTTTCCAGTGCATTTCCTTGCCCTCTAAAATTCATTTTGTTTAATGATTTCAGGCAGAATTGACACTGGAAAATGTATTGCGTCTTTTTGTGTAGTGCTTTGCCCACTATGATATGAGGTGAACTTGGTTCAAGGTGGCACCTTAATTTGCATATAAAATTATTTTTGAAGGACTGGAGCGACGTGTATGATCCAGCTGTGCCAAACAACTATGAAAAACAAACACGGACTAATAAAAGTTTATGTTGCTTAAAACTTGTCTTTTGTTATGCAATAACCATTGACCAATCAATTAAGTTCATGGATTAGCCAATGAGACAATTGAGTCTATCCTCCAGAGTCTGTTTTCCTGGTCCAAATTAATTAATGATAGAGATTCATGAAACATCTTCTTGCAGCTCTTGGGGCACGGTTTTTATTTTAATTAGTCAATTTGAAAGGCAAATGGGTGTTATAATAGTTGTTTTTCAAGAGCTTGCTGTATCTCTTCCACACAAGTGACACTGCTCTTTAGGCTGAAAAACACACACATTAGTCATGTTAAGCTCTTTGCAGTGATGTCATTTGAGAGGTCTGCGATTTTACACAGTGCTGGTGATGATCCAGGGCCATTTTACCTGAGTGCTCAAACTGTTTATCCACCTTGGCACAAGCAGACGGCAAGGCTTTCCTTTATTGGCTGTAATTTCAGGTGTGGATTTCTCCCTGCCTGAAAAGGATTATCAGAGCCTTGCTTTGCCAAGAGCCCAGTGTGAAGAAGCAAACTGCTGCCCATTGGGACAATCATTGCTAGAGTGGAGTACTTAAGATTGGTGGCTCTCATATTGCTGTGGGCACAGAGCTGCCAGAAAGGGCTTGAACTAATGTGAACCTGGATTTTGGCTTATATAAGTTTGCGTTTTTAGTATTTATGCCTTCGTAGCTTCCTTTATATAAGTATAAGTAAGTTTGTCTTGTGGTTGTGGTTTTGTGTTAATTTCAGTATTCTGGAGCGCCACGTCCAGGACCAGATTCCAGGTGCCAAGGTGATTGTAGAGTCCATTGGGCCACGTCGTCATGGCGATGGCTATGAACTAGAGGACTACAGTAAATCGGACCTGATGGTGTACGCCATTGACCCGCTCACGAACAGGGCCATTTCGCCCAAGGAGCTATTCAAGTGAGTGGTTGAATTTTATTACAAGAAGTACGGTCCACTATTTGGTTTAAATTGATGTCCCAATGTCCCTGCTGTGCTGCATGTTTCCCATGGTCTCGCCCATACCCATATAGCGAGTCAGCAAATGTCTGTATCTCCGACCCCCCCTGGCTTCCTCCTCTATGTCTCAATTTTTTCCACGTCTTCACTTTCATTAATTTTACTTTTAATTTTAATTTAATTATTCTGCAGGTACACCAAAACTGTAATATGTCATAGAAAAGGGGCAGATATAAGGGAGACAAGGGAGTGGATGAGGTTGGGGAGGGACAACGTGAGAGTGAAGCAAGGAGTATTTCAATAAGTCCATCAACCCGTTATGCCAGTGCCTGAAAGGCTGTTACAAGAGCCTGGAGGTATGGCAGAAATAAATTGTATTCCTTTAGTTTGGGAACATAGAGATTGAGAGAAGACTGTGTGCTAAAACCCTGTTTGACCAGTGAGAGGCCATGTTCGCATGCTATTATAGCAATACAGAAAAAGTTCTTACAAGACACTTTTTCATCCACTCAGAAGAAAAAATGACCTTGGCCTTAGCTGGCATCTGAGGACAATCTTGTACTCGCCTTTCTCATGTTTCTTACCCCTTCTGTCAAACCAATCAGACACCAATCTTAAAAATGCAACTCCATCAGAGCATGAGAGTTGCCAATCAATAGTAAAAAAAACCCATCTGAGTTTGTCCCCTTGACTCTCTACCTATTTGATCTTCTGCTTATCTTACATTGAGCTATCTGACACCATCTTCTGTCTTCATTTCCCCTTTCCATGGTTGCTGGCAATTATGTTTTGTGTATGGCTCCTAAGAAACCTTTCCCCTTGTCTTTGGAATGAGATTGTGACAATTTCGGTTCATTTGGAAATGCTCCACTCAAATGACATTTAGAGGTGCTTTGTGTATGTGCTGAATTAATCTATAAACATTATACATGTCCTTGACCATCAGATGAGTGCCTCAACTGTTTTTTTAAGTGGGGGATTGAGGCTGGAGCCATTGGAAGGGTGGCACTTGTGTCATAAAAACAGCTTTTTTTAACCAAAACTAGTGGCAGCAAGTGGCAGCTTTTGAGAGAGTGAAGCTAATTTAAAAAAAGGCATGCTATATCCCTGCTTTAATATGAATCTGCTTCCCCGGATACAGATACCATCAGGAAAATCTTTAGGCTAGAGGAGAAAGGTTTTTTTATGCATGCAGTGCATGTCTGACAATGTTGTGGGGTAATTGCATGTAATATGTCTGCAACTTTGCTGTCAGATCACAGAGAGAGGAAGAGGAAGACAACATAGTGAGTGGATTCTTGCATGCGAGTGTCCACCTTGAATACAGCATTCTCTACCATTTGAGCTGTCTGGAGGATAAATTGCCAGAGAGGCCACTTAATAACCTTCATTTCCACTCATTTATTCACCTATAGAAAACAAAAATGACAGTAATTGGATGTGGCAGTGTGCAGAATGTTTGAAAGCCACTCTGGTTATTGTTACAAAATAACATTGGAACAACAGTGGGTGGATTGCGTGTATGCATGTGGATTTTACTACAATATTGATGCAAATTCTGACACATGTCTGTAATTGAAACACCGTAGAAGTGGGAATCAACACATTTTGGTGGAAAGGTCATGCTAAGTATTTCAGTTACTTAAGTCCACAACACGTACACTAGCTTGCAAATCAAATCAAAAACCATGCATTTGCCATAGTAGTAGCTGTGCAAGCCAGCTTGGCACCGTGTAAATAATTCCCCAAGAAAATAGGCTTCAATAATTGGTTCTACAATTTGAAGGTATTGTTTTATTTAAAATAAAACACCAGGCCATGTTAGAGTGAGCTAATCAAATCAAAATGCATTGAATTTATGTGTTCTGGTTGTCCTTGCTAGTGCCAGGTTACGACTCTGGGTATTCAGACACCAGCATTATCAGCTCCTCCATCACTCTTCTTTCTGACCCGCGATGCCCACCCCCTTTTATTTTGATTGGCATTACGTGTTACATTATTTGTTATAAATTACAGATTTCTCGATGGGAATGTGCTGGAAATCAACAAGGAGTTCCAACCGCACCTTGGTGAGGGTGGCCGGATCCTCGAGATCCGCTCTCCAGACATTGTGGCCAGTGTGAAGAAGGCGGCCCAGGCTGTGGGCTACACAGAGGGAGCTCTCCTGGCCCTGGCCATCATCATCATCCTCTGCTGCATCCCTGCCATCCTCATCGTCATGGTCACCTACAAACAGTGAGTACTATCTCCTCAGTGATAATCACTGGCTTCTGCAATCGATTAATCATCTTTAACTGGTTGTCAGGAAATTAAGAGGGAAATACATTTAATTAAACAGACAATTTTCAAGGGAGAGATTGTGTTACACTCGTTTTAGCTAAAGTGTTTGTTCCTCACCGACAAATCAGGTATTTATTGTTGGAATGTAAACCGCTGTTCACATCCTGTACCCTGTGGCCTGTTAAAACAGAGCCAGCAAAACCACACACAGCATTGTTGAAAAGTGTATTTGTCAAGTATTTAAGATAAAGCGAGAGCACTTCTTGTTGGATTGCTGCCTTTTTGTGTGTGTGTCTCTCGCTATCTCTTTCTTTCTCTCTCTCTCTCTCTCTCTCTCTCTCTCTCTCTCTCTCTCTCTCTCTCTCTCTCATCAGACATGCTGACTGCGCACTCTGCTGGGCTAATCTCCCTGCTCATGCTCTGTGAAAGCAGATTAATTAACACTCATTTGTGACAAATATCTACAGCCAATTGTGACCATCACAGTGCGTCTTCACACTACTTAATCATCTCTGCCTGACAGACACACAGTAAACAGTGCTGTCTCGGTCTGGTTTGCTCTGTCCCTCTCATTCACGCGCACAGAAAATGATGCTTTTTGTTGAAAGCATCATTCAGATTGTTGAGGTAATTGAACTCTTGGTTGGCAGGAGTCAGGTTCTTATCCCCTCTTATCGTTAGTATGCTGTAAGTGTTCCATAAACGGTGACGTTTGGGAAATGTTTATTCACGGCAGATGGGCGGAGTGGTTGTCTTTACGCAAATGCACAGACCAAGCACACAGCAGAAAGCTGTTGATGGTGACATTAGACCTAACGCACAAACTGTCATAGCAGATGGCACTTTGTTGGTGGCGACATTATGTTCAGGAAATCATTTTCTCATTTCTGTGGGTCAACATAATTTGCCGTTGCCTAAATTTGGGAATTAATATAATATTTAAAACATGAATCTGTTTATTCTCGCGGAATAAATGAATTTTGTTGTGAATAAGTCATGGTGGTCTGAAGCATAGAAGATTCACTTAAGAAAAAAGCAATGGCTACTTTTGCACGTAGCCCTGCAGTCACTCCTGGAGGCTTGACTGCTTTCTACTTTGCATAGAATTTGGAGAGAACATGCAGAAAGTTTTCTCCTGTTTTGTGGTTAAATAGGTAGACATAGTATGTTATGCAAAGATCTTCTGTTGTCTGAGTAAGGATTGCATGAATAATGCTCATTATTTAGTCTAATGTGTGTCTATGTTTTAAAAACACCTCCATTAATATTGTATTGGATTACAGTCTTGTCAAATTCTGTAATTACTCATCCTTTTTTTTGTCCCCCATCTCTCTCTCTTCCTGTCTTATCTGCTTTCCTACGAATCAAATCCTATCACCAGGTTCAAAGAGTAAGTAATTATTCTTCGCCATGTTTTACAAGTGATTGCTCTTTCATTGCTTGTTTCTCTTGTTCATTATTCATTAGTTATTCAAAGATGAGTTGAATGTGTGAAGATGATGAACAAAATACATGCTGGCTAAAGCTACCCTTTTGAAATGTCTACAGCATAATGGCATAAAGCAACACTGATTCATCTTGTAGGTTACAGAATTAATGTTTAATTTGGCAGAACAGTTTCTCTTCATGTGGAAAATCAGAAGAAATTCAAAAGAAAAATCAACCCAAAGTCAACAAGAGTCATAGTTTTGTACTGTTATCCTCTTACTCAACTCTAACACCACACTCGTCACTCTGTTCTGTTCCCCATCAGTTCTCAGGTGTCCTATGCGTAAACTGCATCTGCATTAATGTTAGACTTACTAGTTCAGAAAAATATAATTGCGCAGAATGTAACAAGAACAAAAACTTCTTCAATAACCTTTCAGTTGTTAGGTATCATACTAGTCAGTGTCATTTTCTATGACAATTACAGGTATCTTTGGTTGTCTTTAACAACTGTCAAAAGAGACTTTAAATCTTACAGGTTATGTATAAAATTATATATATAAAATAACGTATCAATTGCTGTAAGTTTGTTTTTGGAATCTCTTTTCTGACCTTAACAGTCAAATAAAGCTTAATACAGCTTTGCATCTAAATAAAATAAGAATTGATGCTACCTGTACCTCATCCCACTATACCAAGTTATACTTTTCCTATTCTCAATATCTCTTTAGACATGACTGAACATAACAATATCTTTAGTTTTACCACCAGATACTGCATGTGCCTCTTTTTTTGCAAAAATGCCTTGTGAAAACACATGGTTAATTCATATTTGAGACTTCATGCATAAGTGATGTGTCTGGCTTCTACTCACTTTTTAACCACACTGTTCTGGAAAGGAGGAGTTCATATGTGAAAGGAACAAAGACTGGTATTTTGGGTTGATTTTTCTTTGTATGTTAGTGTATGCGTTTTTTTTTTCTTCATGTCTTTTTGCATGTGGACTAAAAACACATATCATGGTGACTGTAAACATTAACACTTTCCACAGGCGACAGGCAGAGTGTGCCAAAACTGCCAGGATTCAAATGGCTTTACCACCAGGAGGGAAAGCAGCTCCAGCGGGTGCTCCCAGTGCTAACCTCTATGAAGAGCTGGGTGACAGCAGCATGTGAGTCAACCCTGACCCTTTATTATCTGTCTCCCATCCCGCCTGTTCCCATGATGAGCAGGTGCTATATCTCGCTCTGCAGGTCCCTTTCCTTGAATTTCAGATCCAAACTCAGAAAAATGCTTTCAGGTTGAATACTAGTGCTACTGCCTTGGTATTTTCCTGCTTTTTACACCAACCGTTGATATCACTCCTCTTTTCTAAAATGGCCACTGGCAGTGACCTGCTGCTTTAGACATATTAGTCGCTGCATCAGTGGATCTCTCTGCTCTTTGGCTTCCTAACATGATCCACTTTAAATGTCTGCAAACCACACTGTCTGCCGCAGTACAGCTGGTGATTAGACTTTAGCTTATGTATGTGTTTATAATTTGACTGTGTATGCATTTTTGCAAGACCCTCTCTCAAGGTAAGAGTGTGTTTAAGTTCATAAAATACCACATACATACTGAAAACAAATACAGAATCAGGCCTGTGCTTAATAATAGATTTTGTCATTAATGACTTTGAACGTTCCTGTAATGCCTACATTGAATGCTTCCTGAGCTTGCCTGTACGTCCAGAGTGTTTTGCCATCGGCACAATCGGATTTCACCTTTCATGTTAAATACTGCCCTAAACTTGTAATGAAATGTTAATGCTCGCGGATTAAATGAGGTTGAATTTAAACCGCTTCCCCACTGGGTTTAATAATTTTGATTTACAGCATGTTAAAGTAATACTGCTACTAACATCACAATTGAAAATGGAAATTTAATGGCAAGCAGTAAAGAGCTTTTGCAATGGTTACAACAGATGTTGACCAACACTCAACAACAAGCAGAAGCTTTTGATTGTGTAGCAGGAGAAAAGCTCTCATGGGGATTGTATTGTAGCCGAGCGTCATTTATTTGGGGGTGAAGTTTTCTACGCAGAAAGGTATAGTGTGTGTGTGTGAGTGAGTGTGTGTGTGTGTGCTTTGTGTTTGTGCCAGTAGTCCTGAATACTCTCAGATGCACACAGCAAATAAATCAGCACAGTATTTACCCTCAAAATGCAAAACTTTGACGTACCCTTGAGCTTACACTTCATCCATACGTCTGACATTTCTGCTTTAGTCATTTTACCATCTGTCTGTGTTTCTATCTTCTCCATCATTTCTATTCCCCTGTCTCTCTGGATTCAGACTGCAGTAAGTAATCCCAAACTATGTGACGTATGAGGTCTGTTCATATGATCAATATTATTTGTAAATATAGCACAGGAGCAGCACCCTCTCTAGCTTTTACTGAGCATATGCATACTATATGTATGATTCTGCTATGTACTTAACCTTTATTAAAATGGTAGGATTTTACCCTTGTACGTGAATCCATTTTTAAATGGCAAAACCTGTTTTGTTAGTTGACTTTGGTGAAGTGGTAGCATTTGGAAAGTTTTGTAGTTTTCTAAGCTTAGAAAAGACTTTTACTTCCATGTAGTCAGGAAAAGTGAAGCTCCCTTTGTTTAGGTACTGCACTTATTAGATATTACTATAGCTGTCTCCTCTCTCCCTTCCCATTAGACAGTCATCTCCTTTTGTGTTCTGTCGCCCTTACCTTCACATCTCTTAGTGTTGTGACTGTGTTGTGACTGATTGCACTAATGCATCCAATATGGGTTGATGTTGGTTATTTGTATTATATTGTATCTTTGGACTAAAGCCCAGCGTATCTGTAGGCATCATAATTTTACTATTTCAATATTTAATAGCATCACATTGTAATTCTTTAGCATAAGCTTAGAACGTTTTTAAAAAGTCATCTTTTTCATTTGATTTGCCTCAAAATACCGACATACGTCTGTTGGTGTATGCTATGCAGATTTTCAAAACACAGTTGAATACTCAACCATATATTAAGCTATTTAAATAAAATAAAAAAACAATTGAATGTTGATTAACAATGTAATAATAATAATGTTGTTAAAGCTTTGTTGAATTTACCTATACAAATCAGAGTAACAGTCACAATACGAGTCATAATCAGTTAAGATGCAGGAACAAATGATAGCGCTGATGCTTTTGCCTCGCTCTTTTTTGTTTGCTTCGCTCGCCCCTCGACCATCAATCTTCACCTGTTTCAAGTCTTTTTTCTTCTTCACCTCCACCTTTTACTGGGGCAGGGCTAAAAAGTCTGTCATTGAGGAGGCCGACCACCAGAGGATTCTTAGCACCTTCGCCTGTCGCACCATTGCTGCCCGTGGCAACGGAGCATTGCATGTCAACTTGCCCAAGTCAGAGAGCAACGTGACTTTCCTCTCTGACTTCAACCCACTCACCACTCACAACCCTGTCTATGATGACAACAGTCCCCTTGGCAGTCCTGATGTCTTTCGACGGGGGGAGAGCCCGTCTGAAAAGCGGTTCTCCTTCTCTCCTTCCCACTCAGCAGAGTCAGGGTGCATCTGGACAATGCCTGCTCGCATTCACGGAGAGCTGCACGGTTACGAGGTGCCAAGGAGAGAAGCTCTTATGGACCCAGACGATTGGAAGCTGCAGATACTCCAAGCAGCCATGAGAGGCACGCGAAGGCCGGAGAGTTCGGACACGCTTCGCCTGAGTGGAAGCACAGAGACCAAGCTGTCAGTCCATGAGCAGACCAGGCAGTTTGAGCAACAGGTCCTCCAGGAACGAACCCTCAAGCAAAACAGACACTCCCAAGGCTCCCTCTCTTCCATCCTTGTCAGGGATAGAGACAGCGATGACATGCTGGAGCTGACCTCAGAAACCCTGCTCTCCATCATGGATTACCCCTACAGCCCCACATCTGTGAGCAGGGATGTGCCCTCCAGCATTATCATTACTCAGGGAGATGAGTCATGGCCCCTGGCTAGCCAGAGACCAACTCCACCCGTCCTCAGGAAGTTAAGCTCCAGCATCTCCAGCTACATGTCAGTTCAGCCTTGTCAGATCACTGTGGAGATCATACCAGACCCACCAGAAAATCCACCGCCTCCTCCTCCACAGCGGCCACATCCACCTTCCCCACCCACATCTCCTCCCTCTAGTCCTCCTTCTTCTCCACCTTCACCCTCCTACCTTCATGAAGCTCGATATACCCCTCAGTCCTCTCCTCCTCTTGTCAATAAACAGATTGCTCCCCCACCTCCACCGCCTCTTCCTCCCCCTCCTTCACCTGCTAGCAATCAGTCGCGCCCAGTCGTCCAGTTTGTTCCAACCTCTTTGCCGCCCTTGTCCTCGCTTCGCCCTGTTTCAGAACGGAAACACCCCCCTCCTCCGGACCCATCACAAACTGACCTCGGGAAGAAGGAGCTTAGAGGGATCCTGAAAAACATCCAGAATCTAGCCGACATAGAGAGGTCTGTTGCCAACCTGTACAGCCAAGTAGACAAAAACTGCAAGGTGCCCAAGTTTAACAAGAAACCACAAGTGACTGAGGAATCAGAGGGTGCTAACACACTGCAAAGCTCTGATCCCTGTGATGAGCAGAGCACGCCAAAAACAACCAACTCCAGCTCTGCAGTCCAAATCAACTCAACAACACGTGAAACTGAAAATGAAACGAGTGAACTGAACATGGCAGCAGAGGTTCAGCAGACAAGCCAGTTGAACTCAAACAGCCCAAACACTGTTGAGCTCAGTGACTTTTCCTCTCAGTCCACAGTGTTCTGACTTGTCCTCGTTACTCTCATTATCTCCATTTATACATCTCCATGCCTGTTTTCCTGTTGTTTGTAAATACTTTTTATTTTTTGCACAATTGGTAGTATTTTATATAAGCTTTAGCCAAGTCAAGAAATTTGACTGTGGGTTTCCCAGAGACAAAATGCTTTTTTACTTGATACTGTATGGAAATCACATTTTAGTGTCACCTTCCAAGAAATGTACTCAACTCTGCCACATTGACTGTACAATATGCTTACAGGGCTTGCATTAGAACATAAAAGATGCTTGCATATACAGGATCAGTTCGGCTCAGTTCATTTGCATGTTTTAATTATCTGAACTGCTATGAGATCTATGATAGTGTTAAGTATACTGCACAGATTAGTCAGTTCATCATGTTATAAGTATGTTATTTCAGTTCATAATCTTAACATTAACATTTCATAACCAAAGCTACTTGAGTTAAATTATACTAAACACCAAAATTTATAAATCCCTCAACCCTGGGGTCTGTTTCCTAAACCATTTGCTGGCTACATATTGCTGATTTTGAATTAGTTCTTTTACTTCTTCACAAAGATAAGAACATGAAAATGTAGGATGCTGTTGCTTCATGCAGAATCCAAATTAGGCAAAATAAAAAAATATATAATGTTGGATGTTGTTTCAAATGAGGGAAAATTTCCATAACTGTTAAGAATTTCCCAAAGGTATGCAAATTCTGTGAAATAAGCTTCAGAGTATTCAGGAAGAATGATCACATATTTGTTGATGAAACATATTCAGAAAGTTGCTGCAGTGACTTAAGCTCACATAAAATATTACATTATTTTCAGGAACTACATACAGTGATGAACAAATGTCAGATGTAAACTTTACAGATGTATGATGCAGTGAAAAGAGAACTAACTAATTGTCACACCCAGCCCCTGTTTATGTCTATATTGTCCCTAAAGTGGACAATATAGACATAAACAAAAACAAATTTAGAANATATATATATATATATATATATATATATATATATATATATATATATATACTGAAACCAACATTATATGAAATTAATCTTAGTGGATATCATACTAAGGCAAGCTACAAGAAATACTTTTATTTAAATGCAATACTGTTGAATGCAGATACAACAGGCACTTATAAGTGTAAACACCTTCTTATGTTGGTTGAAGCATTGCCGCTATAAAAATACATCGACTGGGTTCTCCGGAAGACTCATGTTGAATGAAGAGAGTCAACCTCTGGGGGATCTGTCTATTCACATGTCTGCAGAGATCCTCCCAGCATGATAAAGTAGTCACTGTGATGTTCGGCTGCACACTGAAAAAGGCTAATTAGAGAACCAATCAATCGTTACCCAGGGTGGCTGCCTGTGGGACTGTCAACTACAGTTACCATCTCCTTTCCTTTTCCATCCCTCTGACCTTCAGCCTGTCCCATTTGTATGTGTTTCTCCCTCCCACTCCCTCTCCCCCTGTAGTTAGTTAGTTCTAATACTTTCCAATCGGCCTCTTCTTGTTAATCTTTTCTTCGTGGTTCTCTGGAGATTCTATTACCTTCTTTACACTCATTGCAATGCGGCCTCCGTCCCTTCTTCCTTTTTTTTTCTGTGCTCAGGTTTTAAATTTGCACTCCTCTGTCTTTCTCCCACATACCCTTCATGTGTTTGTTTCACCTTCCATGCCCTAAGGCAAATGGCCTTAGCATACCTCCCTTCCAGAGCAATGTAATGTTTGATTCATCACACATTCCCCTGATGGGAAGATCGAAGGCCTGCTAAATCTGTATTCCATGTTCACTACATGGGGTAATCTCTTTTGTAAAAAGGCTAGCAGCTCACATGCTGTTTTTTTTTCAACCCAAAGAGCAGTAAGCCTTAATAGAAGGTATTCTTTATATTCCATTTTTACAACTAGTTTTATCAAACTCTTTTGTGTCCCGACTGAAAATTCAGTGTAGTAACGAATGCAAAAAAAATGAATCCAAGGAAAACAACATTAAAATGTTATACCAGTTTTATTAATTAAAGTAGTTCTAAACTTTTTGCCTAGAGCTCAAAATTAAATATAAAAAATAACTAAAATCAAGGTAAACTCAACAATTAAACTATGTTTTGAGTAGAAATTCGAAGATGACGCTGACTCAGCTAACCGGATATCAGCATAGTCTGTTCAAGAAAATACAAACCAAAGACCATATGGTAGACAAAAAAATGAGCTATAATTGATATTAATTAATATCCATGTACACACAAAGTGCTGATCAGAGAGGTCATTGGTTGCATGAAAACATCCATCTGCTCTACATTATGTTTTTGTTACAGGAATAGTTTGATGAGAACAATACCACTCTCTTGTGTGTTCGTTAAATATGAAGCTACAGTCAGCAGCCGGTTAGCTTAGCTTAGCACAAAGAAAGGGGGAAACAGCCCAGCTCTGTCCAAATGAAACCATTTTTTTTTCTTTTAGACAGAGCCAGGCTAGTAGTTTCCCCCAGTTTCCGGTCTTTACGCTGAGCTAATCGAATCAGCTGCTGACTGCCGCTTCATATTTCCGAACACACATAAGAGTGGTATCAATATTCTCATCTAACTCTCTGCAAGGATAAGCGCATTTCCCAAAATGTCGAACTATTCCTTTAACTGATTTCTGCTACAATGGGTTGGGTAACTTTGTAAGGTATTTGTGGCAGCAGAATAATAAGACATAGTTTTATTATTTTCTACATAGAAATATGCAATGAAAAAATGTAAAGCTAGTTATGTGTGAAGCCAAGATCACCTTACTGTTATAGATATAATACACTGGGTTCTTCAGTATTCAACTCTTGCTTTAAGTCTGAGCTCACCTCTTTCTTTACAACATTACCTTATCACCCATCTTCCCCCAAGTCCCCTCTTGTGCAAACTTCCTATGGCTACTGTCTACTGGGCCATTTTTCTTGATGTTGCATGAAACAGCAGTAGCCAGCAGCCAAGCCAACAGGTCATCCATCAGATCCCACTCCCATCATCCACTCTGCCTGGGAGGTGTGGCCATATGGCTCTGCCCTATCCCCTGGTCCCTGCCCATAATAACAGATTACAGCTCTCCAGAGGAAGCTCACATCATTGCTTGGCCATATATCTGAGTGTGAAAGTCGTCATTATTTATGGGCCCAGACAGGTTACAGTTGTATGCTTGTGAACCTGGAGGTTTCAGCCGGGCTGCTCAATTACTCGCCGTTTCTCATTGACTTGTACTGAATGCACTGCAGATGCAGCTCTGAGTTGTTTTTTATGTGTTTGACAGAGTGAAATTACTTCAATTTAACTGAAAAACATCGCTGTCGGTTGAAAGAAAATGACACATTATGACGTGATAACCAAAGAGAATTTTATTAACTTTCTTTGAGTCAGTAATTCCTCCCTGAGTCATAGTGTCCTTTTCATATCTGCTAGGAGATGCTCTAGATATGTGTGTATAAACACTGACTATTTTCAAATTCCAATCTTCCCAGCCTCTTTGATATTTGCATTTATTGCATCTATTATCTATTTTTTCTCCCTTTTTGGATGAGATAACGGGGGTGGACAGCCCACACCAGCATGATAACATTGTGGCCTTAGGCACCCTTTTTAAAACTGAACAATATCTGCAACTCTGTAATTGAACACATGAAAATGCACAGTAAGTAAAGCTGCAATTTCCTCACTGGTCAGCAGAATGTAGACGTGCTAGTCCTGTAGACTTAACATTTCATTTATCTGAAAGCACTTGAAATGTTGCTGTCAATCCATATTCATTATTTGTTTTATTTTCTTCTTTTCTGCGGCACACAGGAGGAGAGGCTATGGCAGACAGGTAAGCATTCCTGTTTTGATGTGTTTTTATCTTACTGAGACATTTTGTCACTCTCAAGGCAGTTTGAGGCAGCTTATATTCTATTATTCTTATCTACAACTCACTTGATGGAAAACACTGAATGAGATTAAGATGAGATCCCGGTGATAGGACGTCTGACACTGACATTACAGTTTAGGTTTGATTCGAACGTCTGTTGTATTCTCCAATGTTCCTGTCAAATAGCAGATAAGCATTTGGATGAGTTTTTCTCCTCTGTTGGAAAAAAAACATAATCAGGGACCAAACAAAGTGACTCTGATTGACAGTGTTTGACATTAAACTCTTTTTATTGTCACCTTCAAATAATCTGCGATCTGTCAACATCCGACATATGCAGGATATCATATTTTTTTGTTGCTCCTTCTTACTTCTCCATTGCTTGGTTAACGTCTTCCCTCTTTTTCTTTGCTTTGTTTCCATCAATATTTTATCAATCTTTTCACCTTGCTCCTCCATGGTGTATAACATAGATTTACCAATACACATAAGAGAGGCCTGCATTTTTCTGGCTTTAAATCGGAAATGTGTAGAGTAAACTCTTCCTTATGTTTGTGTGTCTCCTGACCATCCCTTCCTTCCATTACCTTATCTTTCGTCTGTACTAATCTTTGGCAGCAACAGCAACTGCTGAGGCCATCTCTTCTGAGACCTGAGGTAGAAACATTCCTGCTTTTCTTAATTCACAGGGATTGTAGTCATTCTGCTGTATACTCACCCTGTATGATGCTGCTGCTCTTCTTCTTCTGTCTTTCTCCAAGGAGTGCGGAGTAATTTCTCTCTCTGCCTCTCTGAAATGCAGGAACTCTCTATGGAGTCAGGTATCGACCCAGGCCAGGACTACTATGCACAGGACTACTATAATTACGACCAAGGGTGAGCATGTAGTCCACTGACTGTCTCATCTCTCATCAGTCTTACTTTAATCCATGGAACTGATCTCCATCCACAGTTTTAAAATTACATTGTTAGAACGTATTTATCATGCCTTTGCCTTCCAACTCTTAGTGCGTAGGTCCTTGGTGGGAGGAGAGCATTTTAAAGAGGTTCAGAATAAAATGATGCCCATAACTTCCCTTGCCCCTTCAGCAGTACATACCATCCGAGTGTTTACCCTCTCTACTCCCATCAATTATGCAGCCTAGAGTCATGCACCTGAGAGTGTGAAAGTGTAGAGGATAGAGGGTGTTTTGGCTTGCCTGTTACATTGCCCATATGGTCTAAAAAGGAGAAACATGGAACTCAAAGCTGTAACAGCTGCTGAGAAATTGTTATTCATTAAATGCTCCCGCTCTATGGCAGGTGACATGCACCACTCTGGGGAATTACTCTAAAGTTTATGAAACCAGGGAGAAGCTTTTGCAGGCTTAAATCGCTGAAAGGAAATCTGACAAAAGTTAAAAACTGTCCATATTGAAATTAAATGTTGTAATTGCCTCTGTGTGTGACCTACCTGTCATCTTTACTAACTCTAATTACCTCAGCTGTTGCTCACTGTGTCTGAATCACACAGGCCTTCATCTGCAACAAGCTGTAATTATATTTTAATGGTATGTCACAAAGTTCGTTGTAAAAGCTGCTACTGCCAATGAGTGTACCATCACTATGACCGGATGTCTTTGATCTGTTTCTATTTGCATTGAGGGGTGCACTTTAGCAGCGGTCAAGCTTTTAATCCAGCAATCACCAGAGTGTGTGGTCCTCCCAGCTGCTCTCACATGTTCAGAAGGTGGCGGTGACACAAATTGCCATCAGCCTCTTTCCTTTAGGCTCCTCTCTAATTCAGTGTTGTAGAGTAAGAAGAAAAATTCACATGTTCAATATCAATGATAGCCAACTGAGGCCATCCACCACATTAATTCAGACAACCTAATGGTGGATAATATTTTAAAATTTGAATTTGACTTCAGGTCATGTTCTGTACATTTGGTCATCCACACTGAAATATCAAAACAACAGAAAAAAGATTAAATCTCTTATTTTTCTGTCTTTCATTTTAATGACAATTGGCAAGAAATTAAACTGTGGATTCTTCTCTGTTTGTTAGGGAGTGTGGTTGGATATAGCATATGGCATTCCCCTGATGAAAGCCATGTAGCCAAACATGCTGTGGAATAAAAAACAGCACATTGGAGAAGAGATATGCAACCTGATTTTATTCAAGAGTTTTAATGGGCATTACTTGTTACTCCACAGGTTCCCATCTCAGTATGATTTTGCATTCTTGTAGTTTCTTAGACCCCTTGGTCATGGGCAAATATGTTTATTTTCGGAAAAGCATTTTTAGCCTTAGTTTTTTTTTCTCTCCATTATATGCCTCCAAACGTTCAAAGTAATTTCTAGGAAGAGCAGCAAATCACCACAGAAATTGCTGTCTATCTGATCAAATCTGCAAAAAAAGATCAAAAGTAGTAATAAATGGAGCCAGCGTGATACAATAGTGGAAGATTTATGAGAATATAAAATAAGAAGAACTACAAACAGAAAAAAGTAAGGCCTTTTATGATTCTGGCAATTACATTAATTCCCAGACATACTGGACAGTTAACACTGTACTGCACTCACTATGTTAAATGATAACAGGCACCTAACATGATACAGAGGGTATGATGTTTGATTTTTAAGTAATACATTTGTTTGTGGCTTTTTATCATACAGCATAGATGAATACTTTTTTTTTAATTTAAAACCAATAATCATTAACTCATTGTTGCTGATACTGTCTGGTTGGCTTTGGTCAAGGCAGTCTACTAAACACCTATTTCTAATCTGAATCTCTGTATCACTGTATTTCTCAGGTATGACCTTCCTCAGTACGGCAGTCGGAGGAGGCTGATAACTCCCATGTATGATGAATATGGAGAGGTGATAATGGAGGATGACGGGTATTACTACAGTCCTCATGGCCCTGAGGTATTATCTTTCCTTAGATGTGAATTTCATACTTGCAGGGGTAATGTCAGGATTGTCAATTATTGCCTTAAAAGGTTGTGTGTCCAATGTATTATTGAAACAACAGTATCAACCCTATGTGACTTTCTAACATTGTGGCTTTATCATCAAAAAAGGTTGCTAAATTAAATATGACTGTCTTAGGGCCGAGGCAGAGGCCGTGGCGGCATGCGGGGTAGAGGTCCACCCAAGAGGGTTGCATTTAGGGACATGCCGCCAGAGGATGAAACCGAACAAGCTGAGCCAGCAGAGGAGCCTTCTAAGGCTGCCAAGAAACTGAAGTCTGTCATGAAACTCAGCAAACTCCTGGCGGCCAGCAAGGGAGGAGAACAGCCATCTGATGCTAGTCCTTCTGGCCCATCTCCATGGAAGAAAGCCAAGATGTTCAAGATGTTTGGTGCCGGGAAGAAGGACAAGGATTATGCCAAACTGATGTCAGCCCGCCGTATTGACAGCCAGGAGAGTCTGACTGACGGACCAGCACTTATGGGACCGATCGACAGCAAGTCTGATACCCGCAGCCGGCTTGGCAAAGTTTTAAAGAAAATCAACATAGGCAAAAAGTTGCAGCTCCGGAGGAAGTCACAGAGTAGTGTGAGTCGTGGCTCGGCCACAGGCAGCGAGAGAGACGAAGAGGCTTCACAAGCAGCCAGTGAGGATGAAAAGAAGTCTAAAGTGTCTATTAGTGTGACAGAAAGTGAGCCAGAAGCAGGTACAAGTGGAAGCAGTAAGGAGAAAGGCTCTGATGACGAATCCTCTGAGAAAAGCAGTGTTGACAGAGATTATCTGAAAGTAGATTTAGACCGGGATGATGCCAATGAAAGCACTGTGGACTCAGAGGAAGAGCCTGATGAAGAGCCGGGGGATTCTGATGAGGAAAGCAAGTCCAAATCTGAAGGAGAAGAAACTGAGAAGGAATCTGTCAGTGAGAAAGAATCTGGGACTGAGAGAGACTCAGAGTCTGAGAAAGAGTCAGAGACCGAGAAAGAGTCAGAGACCGAGAAAGAGTCAGAGACCGAGAAAGAGTCAGAGTCCGAGAAAGAGTCAGAAACCGAGAAAGAGTCAGAGTCCGAGAAAGAGTCAGAAACCGAGAAAGAGTCCGATTCAGAGAAAGAAACGGAATCAGGAACCGGCACGGCAACAGAGAAGGAAACAAGCACAGAAAAGGATTCAGGATCCGAAAGAGACTCTGATGAAGAGTCTGAGGAGGAAGAGGCATCAGGGAGCACCAGATCTTCTGCCCACTCTTCCATGAGATCATCAGCTACTGAGGCCAGTAAGGGGAGTAGCGCTTCAGGCGTCAGTGGTAGTGGTAGTGACAGTGGCAGTGGTACCAAAAGTGGCAGTGGTAGTGCTAGCAGTGCTGCATCTTTATCTGGCTCGAGTGTAAGGTCGTCACAGAGAACTAGGTCATCAAGAAGCGCAGTAACCTCAGAGAAATCCAGTGAAGAACTCAGTGAGGCCGAGTCAGGGACAGGGACAGCCAGTGAGGCAGAGTCAGGGTCTTCGTCTCGTGGGTCCAGCCAGAGAAAAATGTCTGGGTCAGAGTCTGGTGGAGGGTCTTCATCCCGCAGTGAGATGAGTCAGGGGAGTTCAGCTAGTTCCCGGTCCACCAGTGGCAGCCAGCGTTCCCAAAAGTCCATCCTGAGCCACAGATCTGAGGACACAATTACAGAGGAGAGTGAAGAAGAGGATGAGGAAGAATCTGAGACTGCTGACGAGAGCAAAGAGTCAGCCAGCGAGCTCAGTGATGAAGCATCATCCAGGAGGTCCAGTGTGGCATCTGGAGACCCTGGGCCCTCTGCCCCCAGCACTGGTCCCCCATACAGCTCAGACATCAGAAGCATCAGTGAAACCTCTGCAGAGATATATGGAGGATTGTCCCCTATCACTGAAGTGGATGAGGACGCCATCTCCTCTGACAAATCTTCAGCCAGTGGCTCTGGATCAGAGGCGGGCAGTGCGTCGAAGGACTCAGGAAGAACAGAAGCGAGGTCAGATGCTGGTTCAGAGTCAGAAGGAAACTCAACTGCCTTCTAGAGAGATATATTATCCACTGTGAAGTAAGAGTGAATAAAATCAATTACCATTGCATGGGAGTGAAGAAATATTGCTTTCCACTACAGAGTGTTTCAAACGTCCACTTTTTCCTCATTTCCCCTTAGCAAGGAAAAACTCTGGTGGTTTCCTGCTGCAAAATATCAGAGTTTTGCTCTCTTTCTTACACCTCTGACTTATTCTTCTCTTTGATGTTTTCTGTGTGTTTTTATGCGTTTACACATATTATGCTCTTGTTTCTGCTGTTAGATTTTGCAGCAAAATTCATCTTCAAAGTGCACAGTTATATTACTATAATAACAGCATTTTATGGTCAGATTTGTTAATCAACGTTAATGAGGTTCGAGGAAGGCATCTTTGTTTCAGTACATGATAGTCCTCAGTCCTCAAATAGACATGATCTTAAATTCTGCTAAAACTGTGAGTATTTTTTTAGCTTTTTTCCTGGAACAAGGGAGTAAATTGTGGTGAGAATTTCTTGTGAATGCCGTGATCTGGATACCTGGTGTAAAACCATCTATCTACAGTGTTTGTGTTTGCATTTTCTTTCAGAGAATATATACATATATACATTGACCTTGACCCCTTGTTTCTTCCTCAGCCTGGGAAAAAGAAGCGGATTAAGCTGGTGGTAGATCGGGAGAATGAGACCAGCTCCACAGGAGAAGAAAGCACCACAGAGACCCAGCGGAACCGACTCCCCAACAGCCACAGCAACATCAACGGGAACATCTACCTCGCACAGAATGGCACTATCGTCCGAACTAGGCGGCCACCCCACCCTAACAACTTGAAGGGGGGCTCTCCATGCCGGCTCGGTAAGCATTTTAAAAAACTAGACAAGCTGGGTGTGACTCATGAAGAACCCCCTCCCATTATTAGCATCGAGGGCACAGGTAACGACACAGAAAATGGAACAGGTACATGTATTCCTTCTAACGTGGACGTCAACCTCAATACTCAGTCCTCCTGTGGCTCCCTGGGATCCACCATCACAGACCTTAGAAGTTTGGGGTCCAAAACCAATATTGCCAAGGCCTTGATTGACAGAAACAGCAGTGGCCTATGTGTCAGTGAGCAGCAAGAGACTTCTGTTGACAACCACAAGGACAGTAGGGAGACACTGGAGTCCCACAGTGACCACACATTATCAGACGAAGAGGAGTTATGGATGGGACCCTGGAACAGCCTGCACATACCAATGACAAAACTCTGACTGGCCATGCAGAAAATTTATTTCTTTTTTGTTATCTTTATCATGTTTTGTTTAGAAAATGATCCTTAAAAAAATAATCGTGTGCCTCAACTAGATAAGCTCTGATCACTGTCCATGACAGGTGATTGCACTTATAGTCAAATTTTATTCATCCATAATATGTTAAAACTTGTACCAAGCGTTTATTATCGACAGGGCTATTACAGATGGAAACATAGAGCTGCAAGGCAGTTGAGTGCCTGAAAGAAATATGAAATTTTATGTGAACCGTGCTTGACTGTAATTTAAAATCTTTATTCGACACAGAAGATGGGCCTCTTTTCTTGAATTCCATGTTTTACTTTCTTTTTACAGGCTCAGGTTTTTTTTTTTATCCTGAAGCGGATCACAAAGAGATTGTCATTCATTTCACTATGATGTTAAAGATATTTACAGAGAAATCACGGTGAACATATGAAGAAATTGTGATTATACAGTCTATGATGAAGTTAAAGAAACTTATTTTGCTAATAGCATTTTACTTGCAAATAATTAAGATTGTCATTGATTATTTTATGTTGTGATCACTTGACAATGTTTTTGAAAATTTCTGAAAAATATATAAAATTATTTTTGTCTATTTTGTATCTAACAGAGATGGAGAATCTAACATATGACATGAGACATAATACCCACATGACTGTCATCGCTGTATTTCAACAGTGAAATATGACAGTACAGTAGTAGTGTTTTTATATGGACATTTGTAACTACAGAATGTGGTATTTTCAACCCCTTTATGTGATGCGGATTCACTCTGTTGTATGATAATTTATTAACTGACACATCAGGACCCCATAGGGGGGGAAATGACTACCAAAAAATGTACCAGATTCAACAATAAAGTTCTAACCTATTTTAATGTGTATTGTGAAGCAGAATTGCAGGCCTTGCCTTTTTCTGCCACTTCACCCTATCCTCAGTGTCAAGGTGCTTTAGCAACAGAGATAATGTTAATGGCAGCTCAGAGTTTTGAAAATATTAAAGTACGTCATTGTGTGCCTTTATGACAATATGAATAATGTTTGGGGTTATAAAGATAGAGTCCTTGAATTGCATAATTGGGATGAAAGTTGAATATAAGGTAGCACACAGCAGCAGAACTCAGCAGTAAGCTCATAAAAATACAATGTCTGCAGAGAGAGGTCTGTCAAAATGAGGCCTTCTCTGTGCAATGGGCTTTCACTCTGAAGAAGACAGACGAGCAGTGACAGGTCACCAAACACGGGGATATGGATAGCTACTGTATCTCTAAAAAGCAGTGGGAAGTATGCCGGGAAGTCTGAGAAGATGACAGTCTTCTTGAGCCCCCTTTCTCACCTGTCAACACAAACTGCGAAAAAGACACACAAAAAAAGATGGCAGTGTTTGTAATCAAAAAGGCAGAAGGCAGTGGAAATCTCAAGCACATTCTCTTCATTTGTTTCTTGTTTTATCAGAGATTGACACATCCAAAACATCCAGAATGACATTTGCAAAAAGTGTCCTGCAGTCAATCAAACTGTGAGAATGCCAATCAAGTTCACAGAGTTCTTTGGAGGCTGAAGTTCAGAAAAGAGCAGGAGCTGAATGCCAGAGTGAAGTAGCTTGAAAAGCTGCTCAGAAAATAGGTCAGAAGGGAACCTTGTTCCCACCACAACAAGCCCGGTGTCCTAAAGGATCAAAACAAACCTTTGCACTATGCTGATGGAAAAAGAAAAAAATGCGGAAGCAAGATCTGCAAAAAAGCATAAAGTTCAGCCTGTTTTAATTGTCAGTTGTGTCTTTTTCAACCTTGTGCTAATTATTTTTTGGATCTGCACAGACGGGAAGAGGGTCTCTCTAGTGTTCACTGTCTATCAAGAGCCACCTGCTCCACTAAGCATGCACGCTCACAGGAACTACCACTGCTGACAGGGGAACAGCACTGTACAATCCCTGTTCAGTGCAGATGGGGCTCAATATCATGTGCAGTTTTTGGCAATTTTCTTACAAAACTTGTGTTGTATGTAGATAGTGTATTCCAACAAATCTGCATTCTGAACCAGAAAGAAAAATGATATAGATAGGAAATGTATCTGTGCCCTCATCTTCTCAAACACAAGCCAAGGGCATACTTCACCAATCTCTTTTTGGAATACCCTCCTGATGAATTGGATTAAAGCTGGCCCAACGAGTAGTGGAAGCGTTTCTACTGAGCATTTCTGTCTGTCACAGGATTATGTCCCAACCCTTTTTTTACTCTTCACCCTGATAATTTCACTTAGTAGATTAAACAGTTGCAATGCACGCTTCTAAAAATCTATTCTAGTTTTTTAGTCACACTAGCGGTATCTCTGTAGATGGCAATGTCGGTTGGTTGATCCACCACTTTGGTCCAGACTGAAATATCTCAGCGACTACTGGATGGATTTCCTTCAAAATCATCCTCTAGATCCCTAGAGGATGAATCCTAATGATATTGGTAATCCCCTGACTTTTCCTACAGCGCCACCATGGGGTTTACATTTGTGGGTTTGAATGAAATGTCTCGACAACTGTTGGATGGATTGCCATGAAATTTAGTACACACATTCCCCTCTCACAACAACTTAGGTAACTTTTCATCTAGCCCCATCATCAGCTCAAAATTTTAATTTGTCAAGCACTTTGGTTTATGAACAAATATCTGCAAAACTAATGGCATTCCCATCCGCCTCAGCTGTATTTAGTGCTGATTAGCAAAAGCTAAAATGCTAAACGAAGATGGTGAACAAGGTAAGCATTGTACCTGCTAAACTTTGCATTCAGCTCAAAGCACCGCTGTGCCTCAGTAGCCTCACAGAGGCTTGCTTGGCTGTAGTCACTTAGTCATGTTTGAAAATGTGTTCTTGTGACCCTCCTCAAAAAAGATTAACTGGGTATAGTTGTAACATGAATGCAGATATGCAGGTGCATTTGTAGTTATTCCAAACATGAATAGTTGAGGTCATGACAGTTTGTACAAATGGTTGACATGTGCAGTAGTCTGTAAATTGTTGTGGTCACATTGATCTGGGCTTCATAGTAAACCAGATATGTAGACATTCAGTTTTATGAACTGATCACAGAAGTGGCAAGCAGTATTTCTGTACCCCTGTATCATATAATCTTCACCTCAGGGTTCATTTAAATGTATTTATACGTCCTCCAAAACAGGTTCTGCCACAGTTTGTGTTTATGTGAAGTCATTTTCTGAAGCAGTAATTCTGTAAAAGACCTGTGGATGTAAATCATGACATAGTAATACTGCTGTGCTTCACAGAGATTCATAAATCTCTAAAGGTTTTATGCAAGGTGATTATTCATGCACCAGGGAGTGCAATGTTGTGAGAGGTATGCACCAAACAGTGGCACAGGGTCTGTATACTAACTTGTGACAGTTTACTTATTCTAATTGGCCTACTGAGGCCTTGTTCCTGGCCCTTAGTTTAATCAGTGCAACAAGCTCATGCATGCATTCAGATATGCCTGATGCCTCTCTAACAAGTGAACAAATTCATTGGCTTGCTGAGGATGTAGTAATCTCTGCAGCAGATAGAGCCACATAGCTCCTGATATGTTAACATTCAATTTGACAGGAAGAAGAAGTGGGAGAAACTTCACAGAAGTGCATCAATATTAAATCACCTTGTAATCAAATATTCATAGTGAATGTAAAACAGGAACATGAGCTCAATAGGAATTGGGATTCAGATGTTTTAGTGTCAGTTGTCTGATATGTATTAATCCTGTGGACTAATTATTCCCTGCTGGCATTGTATGAACATGTTTCTCATGCCATTTTATTGCATTTAATATTAGAAGAATTATGTTCTGGAGAGCATGCCAATATAAGGGTCAAAAAAAGGTACTCTTACGTACTCATGATGCTATTACAAAGAGCATGCCTCATGTTATCATCACTAATGTTTAAAAACATAATCCACATTTAAAGAATGTTTTGCTGTCAGGGTTATGAATTATTTTCTGTGCTATACTGGCAAACTGTCGAGAGAAAACAGAATGGGCGCATCAATTATTTTGAGGCTTCAATTTTGAAACACTGATTATTCAAAAGCCATGGAAACCCAGCAAATATTATGTGTCCACATAAAGACTCCAAGGTCTTTCACATTATCATGCACAGAATAGACACAGTATTAAGATTACTATTTGATTTATTCAGCCATGTTTGTTGTTAATCTTTACTCCTGAGTGTGTGCGAAAAAGCAAACACGGCAGCCACACTTTTATCACATGTAAATACTGCATGTCATAAATGTACAAAGACATGTTTGATAGCTGAAGCCATAACACAAGCATGCAGATTTGATTTTCTGTGTCCAACGGAGGAGTGGTTAATACATTAATACCATTTCCTCTCGCTCAGGAATGTGTTACACAGGTACAGGTAAGCACTGTTCTCATTTCAAGTCAACCGGCGAGTCTCCTGAGTTTCACCTATTAGCATAGCCTATATAGGATATCCTGGCCTACAGCAGGCAATATGGTAATCTACCCATGACTCATTCTAAAGGAGATTATCACAAATCCCCAACGGAGGCAGGAGAAACTCCTCATAATACCTATCCGTCACCATTGCTTATTGCATGCTCAGACCTGGAGGGCAGGACTCTTCGTTTCCTCCAAAACCTAGCTCCAAAATAAAATGATCAGTCATTCAGTCTTAAAATTAGAAGTCAGATATTTATTTAATTTAGCTAAATCAGTTGAGGATATGAATACAACTGAAGACAAGGAGTCATGAGAAAAAATGTCATATTACCATACATTTTATAATCCTGAACCCAAATACAGAGGCAGTGAGTTGTGTGTTTTGTGAGCACGCACTATGACTACTGGTGAAATTACAGCTGTTGCCATGCGTCCGGTGCGTCATTATTTTTGTTATTCAGTGAACTCTGGCTTTTTACTCATTAAACTAGATCAGGTCTGCCCTGCAGCTGGCAGAGGGACAGATGGGAAAAGTTCAGTGCTGCAGGGGAGACTGAGGATGGTCGCAGGTTGGTTATTACAGTGGAGCCACATTAGAGGGTGCTGTGCAATACTGTTAATGCCAAACACACCATCTGGTGTAGGGGTCATTTCTTTGATAAACAGCAAAACTGTGAGGTGAAGGTCTTGCTGATGGTGGAATTTTAAACTGTGAAATATAATAAGTTAAACCTTCAAATATGCAAATATTATGTTATAGATACAATAGTGCCAAGAGTTTTATAAATGTTAAGACTGTGACTGTGTCTGAGGGAAATGATAAAATGATTGAAATTCTGTGTTTTTTCCATTCAAAATATTGAGGAACAACCAACTCGTGACCCCCACAAGGGGTCGCAAGGTGAATCTGAGGGGTCTCAAGGTGATTAATTAGAAAAATCACAAAATTATGTTTGTTTTTTTCTGACTTTTCTCTAATCTTCACTTTGAGGTCTATTTTGTTTCCATGTGTTGTGGGGCAGGTGATGCACCAGTGTAGAAAGTTCATGGATTATAGATTGCAATGGTTAAAGTCACCTAGGAGAAGACTGGGATATTAGGGGAGATGAAGTATCAACAGTGTTGGATTAGATTGTTACGGACAAAATCGAGGTTCACTTGAATTGAATTGAATCAAGCCCACAGCCTCTACTGTACTACTGTGTAAGTATCTTGGGTGATGAATACATGCTTTTAAAGAAATCCTTCAAGTAAAACAGAGACATTCATTCAAGTCAAAAGCTTTCTTTAATCTTTGAATGTATTGTGAACTACAGAGACTCTGAGAGTGCCACCTGTCCTGAGCTCAAACCCAGTGAAGCACAATTCCTGGTGGTCTACCCTCCAAGGATACTTTAAACAAGATCCTCACAGCATTAAGATTGATCAGTTACTTTATAGTCAAGATGAAGAGCAGAGACACAGGTATGTGTTGTCCTTCTTGCTCCATTAGTGTCAGATGAAGTTACATACTGTAGTGTATTGTTCTTGTGCCTTTTTCTGTATTGCTTACACAACTGAGACGTTTATCGAGTTCTGATGTTGTTGCAGCTCTTGATAGTTCATTAATCCTGCTGACAAGTGATGGTATTGTATGAGCTTTGGCCTCTCCTAATCAATGCTAAATTCATCAAAGCTTCCCCATCAGCAATAATTTTATTAAACACACTTAAGTCCAATTCATAAACATTCTGCGAATTCTCTCTGGGGCACCCAGAAGCCAATAACTTCACTGGTGATCAATTTGGCTCTCACCTTTTTAAGTTTGCCCTGCAGCTCAGCCATCTGTTAATATTACACTTAACCCAACTTCTTCACATTTCAGCACATCACTGCTTACTAATTAGATTTCCTCTAGAGCACGGTGGAGTCGAAACTCTGATCGGAGAGATAGCGGGAGAACCCAACTGAGAATAACTTTGGGAATCCCTGCCTGACCCCAGTGGAAGCATCCAAAACTGTTAATCCCACAGAGAGACACCCTGAGAAATGATAAATGGCCAGCAAGAACATCATGAACTAGACTTTTTTTAAAGATTTTTTAAAGGAACAAAGTATTTGCATCAAAAAAGCATTAAATCACTCCTTACAAATTGTTCCCATGCAGGCGTTGCATCATATTATGTACTTTGTTTTACCCTGCCAGCATTTCCAAGGATTCACTAGCATTTTCTTTGCCGTTGCTCCTCTTGAAAAGTGAAGTTAAATTATTAAATTTCATAGTTATGAAATGCTAATTATCTCTCAGTCAGTGTGTCAGTCATACAGAATTCGCACATTTGATTTTCACATCATAAAAAAGGAGGCAGCAGAGATATTGCAGAGATATTGTGATGACTCAGAAATGTGGTGCCATTAGCTTCCAGACACATTAATCATTTTTACATAAACCAGTGCCTAGCTGTCATTTTTAGCAGCTTTTTACTCTGTGATGCATTTGAGAGAATACAATTAACTGATGTAGAGAACTACATATAAATATATTTGCCATTTATTTTCAAATTTTGTATCAGAGTGAACCCAGAATGAAGCGAAACCATAACTGAAGAAAACATCATATGATGTTTGCCTTGAACATAACCTGAGTGCTGTGAAACCATTTAAATAATTCATGATGTATTTTTAGCCTCATGTGAGCACAGATGTTGTACACACACGGCCACAAGATGGCGCCTGAAACTCACGGCTGTGGCTTGGCATCTGCCTGTGAGATGAGAAGGCAAATGAAGTGATGCAAATTGCTTATAATAAAAGAGGTGGTACTGACGGAGTGGAAATTAAAGATAATATATTTGACTTAAACCTTTTGGGACGTTAGAGGCCCTGCAGTGTGGCTGGTTATTTATCTTGAATGGGTTTATTACTCCACTAAGGTAGGACATGCTGTTCATTATGATGCTGATAATTCTCTTTGACCAAAATATGAACATGAAAATATTAATAACAAAGTAGTTTTTTGATTGAACTATTGTCACATTTGAGGAGTTTTTCTGAACTAAACTTTCCTCTTTTCTTGTTGCTGATGTTGCTCTGTTTTTTTTATTTCATTGTTTTTGTGGCAGCCCATTAAATATTACTCAAATATCCATTAAATTAATTGAGATGTTATGCTTTTGCTCTATATAAATATGGCCATGATGATAGGCTACTATTTACATCAATGACTTGTTGCTGCTCCTGCCTGCCTAATTAGTTAACATTTCTTTCAATCTGATTATTTTCTTCTTTCTCTCTGGCATGTAGAGGACAACAGATCACTCCTATTTTGGGAGAGCGGTGCTTAGGCAGAGGGTAGATTCAAGTCCATCATCATCTCCTCATTTCCTGCAGCTATTTAAGACTGTGCCTCTCCAAAATAGGCGCCCAATGACCGCAGCCGGAGCTATCCGAGGACCTGCTTTCAAACTAATTCGAGGATATTAGGATGTCTCAGAATGTTTTGTTTTGACATTTCTATACCTTCATGGACTGTCGTGTGTACAAAGCGTGTGCCATCTGACTTAATGGTATTTTAGAAGTCATCTCAGATGTTTTTAGGTTTCCATAACTATATATTGTACATCTTGAGTGCTTTATAATTTCTATGCTGCACATTGTTATTTTGGAAATGTACTCAAAACCCAAAGTAAGGTTTAACTGACAGACAGGTCTTACACACAACTACACACTCACACACACACAGTGCAGCTCAGTGAGCCCAGTCCTACGACATCCCGCCCAAAGGTTATATTCTATCCGAAATGTTGGGTGTGTAGTAAAATACATGCTCCACACTGTCTGGCTCTCCTAATGAAGGGGTTTATGACTGGTAGTCCTGTGTTTGTACCATGTATCATGCGCCACTCTATCACTGGATACAAGGTCAGATCATATCTCACCCTATATCTGCCAGCAGTGCAAGTCTGCAATGAGAGCTCAGTCTATTAGACACAGTGGAGACATTATTCCAGGACATGTAGCCACTACTTAAAAAAAAGAGATTTTGATAACTCTTGAGGCATAAAAATATAATTTAATGTTTTTTGGAGGCTTTTTCTGCTCTCATTGTTCTTCATTTTATAAACAGCACATAATGGAGTTTTTCACAAAAAGCCTCTCTTGTGTTATTCTGTGTCAGACGCAGCTGTACGTGGCTAGACTTGTCAGACTGCGAGCTTTCAGCACCCACAGTGTTAATGTATAATGTCAACGCAGTAGGGAGCCTTGTTAAAAAGCAATTAAGCCAAAATGATTTAAACATTGTGCGGTTTGGCCATTGGCAGCCTCGAGGTACACACTGTGTTGTTGTCTTAAAATGAGAATTTCACTGTCTGCTCACACTGAAAACCGCTATTTGTGTGAGTGTAGCTCTAACCACACTTTCCCACACCCGCCAAACCATACCAAACCACAGACTTCAGATGAGTATGCGCAACACATACACACACACACACACAAACACACACACACACACACACACACACATACACAGTATTCACATGAAGAGTAATTGAGGGGTTTGACTAGTTTTTGGTGCATTAAAACAGTAGCTGTTTTAAATGACAGGGGCTGAGACATACTTGCATTGATGTCTGTGAGGCTGGTAAAGATGGCTGATTACTCAAAGAGGACGTGGCATTCAGTAACTCTTATTATATTCCTCTTTATTCGGTGGAGTTTGACTCAATCACACCATTTAAGCTGTTCCTGACTGTAATACATTCTTAATCCATGGCTTTCTTGCTCAGTATATTCATTTCTTGAGTGATTTCAGGCACAAGCCTTTCTGCAAACAGTGTTATACTTGGTCTTATTTTTGATGATCAAAACATTACTGCTGACAGTTGACAGTTTTCAGCAGGCAACCCAGAACTATTAAGTTGTTCCCCCTGTTTCCAGAGAAACAGCTCATCCCATATTCCTTGTGATAATTTGCCATTATGTGTATGTCTCCCAGTAAGTCTACCAGAGTTACGTAAGCAGCTTCAATTTTAGTTCCAGTGGCCGTTGTCTTAGACAAAGATTAGTGCTAGGCCATAGTCAGACACATTTTAGCTGTTGGCAGATTGTTAGCTTACACTCTATGTGCAAATGTGCTCATCACAGCCAGACTGCTTGGATGTGGTTTGGAACATCTGTGTGGTCCCCACTCCAGAAGAAGACAGACAGGGCAGAGACAGAGGGTGAGGAACAGGAGAGGGGGGGGGGACCCCAGGGCTGCTCAAAAAGAAGCCCTCAGTTTTTCCATCACTGCTGTTGCCACCACCACGGTGGTGGTGTTGCCTCTGAGCAGAGCCAGGGGACAGTGTGAGGCAGATGCAAAGTGTGTGCGTGGGAAAGAAAGATGGAGGAGAGAAAGCAAGACGGGGACAAAACAACTGTGTGGGGAGCCGTCAGTCTGGTCGATGACTGATGAAGTTGAAGGTTAGGTCTGGCAATTCATGGAGCTGCTGGTGGGGGCGGGGAGAGGGGCGTTGAGAGGAGCCTTGGTCCAAATCTGCGGTCGGCTCACCCACCACCGGCAGCAGCAGGACCACAGCCCAGCTCCCTGCCTGTATGCGTGTGGTGTTTATTTACGAGCCTGTTTAACCACGGCGCGGTCCCTGTGGTGGACTGACACAAGATGACAGCAGCCTAAATGTCTTGCCCTTTAAATCCAGCCTAATGGTCGCTTAGTGCTGTGGAGACAGGCACTGGGATAGGCGCCTGGGGTCTTTTCATAGGGGCCCTGTGAGTAACACATCAGCTAACACATCTATGGGCCACCATCCAGATCCTTATTACTACCTGCTTCTGCGGCTGTGGCGCCACTGATTTAGCCATGGCTGTGTGTGGAGGGACAATGCGAGCATGGGAATAGACACTATCCACCTATTACAGCTGCTCTAACAATGATTTTGGATGTGAATGTCTTTTTAATATCTGTGTCTGTGGTGTCTGGGACATTTTGAATAGCCACAGGATGGCTGGTTATATGTAGAGTTCAAAAAACAGCAATTTAACATAATGTTTGGGATGTCTGCACTCCACAAGAGCTGAATTCTTAATTCTAAATCTACAACTTAATTTCTACAGCAGAAAAATTGCAGTCTTTTGTTGTTGTTGTTGTTGTTGTTTTTAATATTTCATTGCTGTCCAGACTAGAACACAAAGAGTTAATCCCTTGTGTTTTTGCCTGAAGTAACTCTGTGGTAAGTTAATAGCAGATGTGAGTGTTATTGGGCAAATTATATGCAATATGAGAGCAAACATACACTTCACATAAAAACGACCTGCGTAAACACACCATTCATAACTGCATACCATTCTGTGTGGGCTTGCCAGCCAATGCAATTAGACGCTTTCTGAGAGGAAGAAAAGATTATCATCCAAAACCTTGTGCCTTGCTCAATTCATGTGAAAAAAGAGATGTTTATTGTGTGTTCTGCCTGTCAATAATCCACAACAGATCTTAGTTAAAGTCATTCTGATCACACCTCTGGGATCTATGAGAGGAAACAGGCAAAGGGAAAAAAGTTGGCCACAAATCCCATGGGAATCCATCTCTGCAGAGGAGACTTCTCCTGAATCACCTGTTGGCCTTGCTCACTGTTGTTACCCCAACCTCAGCTTGTTGCTCAATGCAGCGCACACACACACAAAGGCTTTGAGCTTCAATCTGCATGCTTCGGTCCTGTGCAAACACAGATCAGACCATACTCATTGGGCCGTGTCTCTGGCACTCATCAGGCTGTTTGTACTGCAATTTCCTCCCCGCTCTTATCCATGTTTTGTCCACTGTCATTCCAGCGGGATTATGGGATGCTTTCATCATGCAGGAACATCAAGTGAGGCACTGGCGGAAATGCAATGGAGGCATGTTGTTTTGCTCCTCTCATCACACATAGTGTTATCATCACATGCCATAATGAATGCTGCAGTCTGGAGTTATGCTTAGAGCTAATTATTATTTTGTAGCCGCTCTCCTGTCCATCTTAACAAATATAGTATTTAAAGCAGACTCATATTCATTCCACCTCTTCCAACCACTGGCAAAAGCTGCATATATTGTACATATCACATGATTCTTATAGGCCAACATGTGTCCTTAAAAGCAACAGGTATTATTGTAGTAAGAGTGAGTAATACTGCAGTGATATTATCATACATGCCAGGCAAAGTTTGATATTACCTTAGTCGCATGTACATATTTTTAACGGCATTCACGAGCACGTATTGGGCCTCATTTGTGAAAAGTTCATACACACAGATTTGATTGTAACTTGTGCATACAAACAAATAACTTTTGTGGGATTCTGCAATGTTTTCTTAAAGGTTCAAAGGAACCCAATTCACCAGTGGTCGAGACCTCTACGAACCCACAAACTTTGTAGGTACCTTTGAACTTAGTAGTTTGTAGGTAGGTAAGTATCTTATTATGGTCTGTAGTTGGTCCTAGGCCATAAAATAGCAAATAAAACACAAGTCAGTGTTTTTTCGTCATGTTTTCTTATTTTCTCTTGTTCAGTTTTCATGAGCAAATTTAAAAAGCCCCAAACATTTGTGTATAAGGCCCATTGTCCACAAACTTATCATGACAGTCTGGCGAACAATACATTATGTCACCACCTGTCTATCTATGTTCTTTATGTTATAGGAATGTAACAAAAGAAGACAAAAATAAAATTCAATTAAATGAATGATCCAGCCTGAAGTAGATAATTGTTCCAATTTGAATCCAGTTGACTTTTATATCGAGTCACCTTCAGGTCAGCTCAGTTTAGAATTGATTTCAAGATGTTACTGATCACCTGTAAGGCTCGAATGGTTCTGAAACTGAACTTTATCGCAGAACTTTTGGGTCCTGAAGCACATCTTTAATAGCTGCTCCAAAGTGTGGATTAAAAACGAGACACAATCTCTTTTTGCTATCAGAGCTACAAGTCTTTGGAAATTGCCTGCTTGAGGAGCTCGAAGCTGGCTTTTGTGCATCACTGTTAAAGTCATGTCTTCTTAAAACTAGTTTTTGTCTACATACTTTTGTGCAACAATCTATTAACCTTAATTTTATGGTGTACATTTGTTTTTACTATTAGTTGTCTGTTTATTTCTGTACTTGGTATATTCTCTAATGTTTTTTACAGTATATATACATTTTTAAGTTTTTTTTGTATAGGTTATGTGTACATTTTACTTGTGTGTAATCTTCTTCCTAAACTACACCAGTGATGTCAATATCCTGCATCCATCTGCAAGTTCTTAGAATAAGTCATCTGAGTAGATTAAGGCTCCGTCTAGACACAATCTGTGGTTAGTTTTGTGTTTTCTCTTCATATTAGTTAAGGCTTTGGTGAGGTTAAGATTATCCAAAGTCATTGCTTCGAGGCTTCGGCCACTAGTTGCTCTAATCTGTGGGGGGACAGTTTAGTTGATTTAGTCTTTGATGAGGTGCCCTCCGTCTCCAATACTGATGAGCTGTTAGTCGTCACCACTGCCCAGCCTTGCTGCTGTGGTCTAGGCCTGCCGCCTCCCTTCTATCCAAGAGCCTCATTCATCCCAAGACAAACATACACAGTCATTACAATTAAGCAGTGCTATTAAAGGGACAGGCTACTGGCAGATTAAGAGAGGAGAAATGAAGTGGTTCTTTGTGTTATTGCAAGCAGTCAACTCATTAAAGCTTGAGTTAGTTTGTCCAAGTTTTGTTTGTTGTCCATGAGTCTAAATATACTTATTAGCTTGCATGTGGGGATTTGTGCACAAAGTCACGCTCCTGGAAAAACTGCTTTGTGACTGGAGAAGTTAAAAATTGCGCTGCTTTTACTGCTTTGTATCTCAACAGCAAATGAAAACAGGCCAGAGGAGACACTGAGGGCTCAGACGCAGTTCTTAAGGGGCCTTGAGACTTGAAGGATTAAGATTATGGGGGAGGTTCTTTTAAATGACTGATAGCACAAAGTGAGAGAGGGAGCAAGGCAGGGCAGGGCAGGAGTCTGTGTGGCGGACCAGCAGCAGCTTTACTCTTCAATCAGTGAGATGAAAATTGCCACTCCTGTCAAAGTAGAGGTGTTTACTGAAAGGAGGACAAGGGAGAAAAATAAATAAAGAGAGACCTCTTGAGAGGGAGAGTTATGCAACCTGTATGGTTCAGAGTTCCCATGGAGCAGGGCTGCTAAATTTGGCCAATTAGGGCTAGAGTTGGTGCCGCTCAAAGTCTGTGGGCAGAAATAGCAGAGGTGTTGAGATTGGATATGATCCTGCAATGATGTATATTGACACAAAACCAAATTGCACATCTCTGAAGGTGGCTAAAATGTGGCAAACAGACTGAGTTTTCCAGGGAATGAAAGTGGAGCATCATAGTGTTGGACAGCTGTGAGAAACACTCTGGATCTCTTAGAGAAAGTAATTCCACAAGATTTCAGGTAAAATGAGGCAGAAAACCAGCATCTGAATGTCCAAAAAACTGTTTAAGGGTAAGAGAGGCTGTCGACATTTAAAATGTCACTCATGACCTCAGCTCTTAATCATTTACAGGGGTTTGAGCATAAGTGATTCCCATTAGGAGTGGCCTAAATCTAAGCCTGGTGTGGTTTGGTAGCATGGTGGTCTCAATGGTGATTTATGATACAGTAGGGCCTTGTGGCAATGCTGCCCGCAGTGTATTTTGTGTCTGTCTAGGTTTCATTGATCGGTGATGTGATGGAGAGCTGCAGTCAGGCCTCTTTGTCAAGCCGGGATGTCATTGTTAGGGCACTACAGCAGTGATGAGGATTCCTAAAGTTTTATGACCTCTGTGGCCTTAGTGATTTATTTGTAAAATGTATTTTTAAATGTGAGTTTCTTTCAGATTTAAGCATTCTTTAAAACTCTGCCATCATGTTAAAGAGCATTGCGGCCTCCATAATTCAGAGCAATTTGATGTCACCACGAAAGGCCACTAGATTAAATGCTCATCCATTTAGCTTTTTAGGGAAAGTGGATCATATTTTTGCATTCTGACATCTTCATAAATCAGCCTAATCATAGGGTTGTGGTACACCCCTGCCTTGTTTGTGTCTTTGTTAATGCTATGCACATGTGACCAATGACATGCTTGCATAGATGAGTGAGCGCCAGCACGCTCTCTCAGCTGTAGAGGCGGTTAGATGTCTGCTTACATTCAAGAACGTATGGTGGGTGAAAATACCAGACGTTGTTTGGATGTTTGGCAGTGGGCTTTGGCATAAAGCAGCACTCGACATCTTAAAGCTAATCCCCTAGAGAAGTGAATATCATCTTTAAATTTAATTGTGGTACATTTTAGCTTCAACTTAGCTTTGATCACCTCACATTGCCCATGCAGTCATCAAATTGGCTCACTACATTGATCTTGATGATCTATTATATAGATTTTGCCCTGTCATTTCATACAGCAGAATATATGAATTTATTCTCATAGATGCACTCTAGGAACACCTTTATTGCAGCAATATATTTTACTAGGAAGAACTTGACTTGCTTCAGGCTAAACGCAGCCTGGCACCACGTGGCTCATATCCTTGGTGCGTTCCATGAACCGTTCAGAGACAAGATACTGCTCCTGTCTTTGCTTCGTTTCACTGGCTTCTCATCTATTTGTGTCTCTTTCTCTTATCCAAAGATTTATATCACTCACTGTATCTACAGGCTGCACCAATCATCAGACACTGCATTTAAGTTTAAGTTCTCTTTAAAGGGATCCATGCTGTGGAGGCAGGCCACATTCAGATAGCAGCAGATGAATGCTGGAATGCTTTTGGTCTTATCATGTTGTCGTCACCATCCAGCCACTTAGCAGGCCGAGCCCAGGACGCATGAGCGAGACACGATGTCATCTTGAATTCAAAGGTTTGCACTACGCTGTGAGTCACGCTTTAAATCAACATTTCCTTCTGCTGCTTTTACAGCTTACAGTCACACACAAGCAACTCCTGTGAGAAATAAGGGTGTCGCTTTTCATATTTAGATGTTCATGTGTTCTTGAAATGTTTATCTGTCAGTAAAGTGCTGAAAATGTGTTGCACAAACTGTATTTTTCCTATGAGATATATTGAGAATATTTTTGGTTATCATGTCAGGCTTATTAGGGACCAGCTTGTCGTACAAAGTGCTCCTCAGTACCCCCTGCCCCATTCATTTGAATGTTCCAGTGTGCTTGTTACTTACCTCAATGTTTTCCATAAGTCTTGTTTTTTCTTTCAGTTGAAGTTGAAGTATCCATTTACTTATTTTATGATTATTTCTGTTCTGTATGTTATAAGGAATGTTACAATAATCACTAATTGTAGTCGACCACATGAAGAAAATTAAATATTAAACATTTGAACATTGTGGTCAGCCTCACTGAAATATGGCGTTTCTTTCATACCCAGCACACTGGTGACACTGGCGACAACAGTATGACTGGCTGTCTGTCAAAGTTTCCAGCAGTTGGTTGTAGTCTACGGTGCGCACAGATCTGGTTGTGATTACTATAACGGAGACAGTAAATCATGACGCAGCATGAGACTAATTTGTGGTGGGAAAAAAAAAGACCCGGCCCTTTATTTATGGAGTCGCAGTTAACTACAAAAGACACATTAACTCGCGCGAAAGAACATTTCAGTGGCGGAAAATCAGAGAAGAGGAGCAGCCACGAAAATGGGGAGAGAAATCTACTATTGTTTTGCGCTCATGAAATGATGTACATATGGATGACAAATTAAAGGAAACACCAACTTTAGGTGTCTTAGTAAAGTGTTGGGCCCCCCTATGAGCCGCAAAAACAGCTTCAGTGCTCCTTGGCATAGATCCTACAAGTTTCTGAACTCCACTCTTTCAAAAGATTTTCTCTAATTTGATGTTTTGATTGATATGTGGTGGAGAGTGCTGTCTAAAGCTGGACATGTGCGTTAAGGGGATATGCCGTAGCTGACCCGCACCTCCTCTAAAATGTAACTACACGTTGGGGCTATGGAGGCTACTGAGGTACCACGTGGGGACCGCAAGAAATGTGACTGGTCAGCTTGGGCTGCTTGTGTTTTCTCCTACAATTTTCAGATGCTGGAAGAGATTATTGGGAGTAAAGACAAAATGATAAAGTAACACACATCTAACAAAGACCCTTTGTGCCCAGTATGGAAGCATTCTAAATGTCTCTCAGCTCATTCATGCAACTTTTTCCTTTCATTTGTCTGTATGTGTGTGTCATTGCAAAAAGCCACTTTACTCAATTTCCTTAATCGCATTACAACCAACAGGAAAAATTGGAAAAATGCAGAATGAGTCATCTTTGTTTTTTAGCTCACCTGTGTGGATGTTGTGCAATTAAACAAGAATCCTTCTGTCTCAGAAGCAGATCTAATAGCATTTAAGTCAGAATTTTCCACTCTGGTTGGAGGCCTAGTGAGTCAGCATCAATAAAACTTTTAGGGCCAACATACCCTCTGTGAGCCAAAATCCAGTGCTACAAACAGCAGGCAGATAAAGTGGGATTGCCTCGCATATCATCTTTCTAGGACAGTCTGAATGGCTTATTAGGACACTTAATCCCGGCCTGTTTGTTTTGGAACAAAAATATGTATTTTTTACCGTAAAACCACAAAATGTTTGACATGCCCCTAAAAGAGCATCCTTCCAGAGAGGCTGGAGGGGTATGGGATAACTAATAGGCGTTGTAAAGACTCCATCATTTTTCAAGTCTCCCATACAACACAAACAATGTTTAGAGAAGTGCTCAGTCTGCCCCTTAATCTTTGACGGTTGAGATGTTTTTGTCTCCACTGCTCTGCTTTTCAGTTTTAACTCCTTTGAATCTACCTCTCTAGGTCAAATGATTCCCTGGCTTCACAGCAGTTCTGTGGTGGCTCCACTAATGGTGCTGTAATTTTGCATCTCTTTGAAGTTCTCCCCGACCGTTGTGTTACCTGAAGTCTGCTCTTCCCTGAGGTTTTGGGATGGGGCAGGCTAGCTACCCTCTGCAGCCTAATTAAATGTAATTGCTCCATTTTGTAGTGGTGCCCGTGTGGAGAGGGGAAGCCTTGTAATAAGGGAGATTGCGTGAAGGGTCCGAGGATCACAGACGCCAAAGAGCAGCCACGAGGAGACGATCTGAGACGCTTCCCCCTCTGTCGTCTCCTCTGTCCTGAGCAGACCTAGTCATTACCCCCTCCACTCTTCTCACTCTGGCTCTGTCTCTCCTTTCCTCTGTTGCTCTCTTGCTCCTTCATCCTCTCTGTCATCATCATCCTGTCTTCCATTCACAGTCATGCATGTGCACAGCAAGAGTGTTTTGTACACTATTCCACTCAGAGACATGCTTCATATGCAGCTAATTTGTTTTTCACTGGAAGTTTTTGCTGGAAGATGAATCCTGAGTGTGTACAGGAGTGTCTGGTATGATCTCTATGGCATTCCCTCAGGTGGTGTCACAGTCATGGGTGCAAAAGCTGGAATTCTTGGAATCCTTCAGGCACCTCTGGGACTCCGTAACTGAGTCAGACACCGAAATGGGCTGTTTAGCCCCCTGACACTGACTGGTGAAGCGACAGGAGAAACATTCTTTCCGGGAAAGAGGAGAGGAAAAAAAGGAAATTACAGAGCAGGAGAGAGACAACATGACACACACAGAGAGGGAGCGCCAGTCTGACCGTGACCCTGTGGGATGATAGGCTGACATAAGATGTGTGATGATGTGTGTGCTGTGGGTACAAAGGTGACTTAGATCGAGGGATAAGCATCATTCTCCCTCTCTGTTGTCTCTTTTTTGGGGAGGTGCCAGAAAACCTTCCAGTGGGGATGATGACATTCCTTCCTGCAGCCTTAGCTCCACATGCTTTTCCTGCGTCAGGGTGTCCGGCCATTTGCCTCTCTCGTCTTCCTCCTAGTCCTCCTCCTCTTCCACCGCCCGTCTTCTCCGCTCTGTGGTGCCAGTGCGTCTGCCACACAGCCGTTAAGGCTAATGCGACACAGGCTCGGGATCACATTTCAGGCTCACATGAGCACCCCTCTACTTCATCTCCCCCCATACTCGTCCTACACCCCCCATCCCCCATTTCCTCTCTTCCAAGCTGACCAGGCCTGACCCAGGAAGTATGCATTTGATCGAAGAGCGCAGATCAATAAAAGCGCAGGTTCCCAAAGCCATCATTTGGTGTTTTATGATCCAGGAAAGTGTCCACTAAATGATTTCTCTGCTTGTTAAAATAGTTTTCTGAAGCTGGAAATAGGTGGCAGTAGCCAAGCTTCTACTCAGATGGAGCAGGAGCAGGGGGACTGTGTGTCTGTGTGTGTGTCTGCTTTCCTGACAATGAGAGTAGGGGTCTCTCGAGCAGCAATGATAAAAGTTGAGGAGGGAAACATCAAAAGTGCGGTGGGGAACGAGTGTGGTGAGATCACACACAGTGCCGGGCCTGCTGTCTCTCTCATGACCTCCCTGTCATGTGGCTTCCATGAGAACCAAACATCCAGCCGCAGTTGTTTCCATACAAAACCAAGCTGTTTTGGTGATCCGAATGCTTTTTTTTTCCTTCTTTACTACCACAAAGCTAATCGTTTGGCTGTTTCTGCACGGCTGCCTTTTTCATTTGATCGTGTGTGAAAGTCTCAGTATCACACACGGTGGCAGATTTTATCATTCTCATTTGCTGCAAAACGTTACCACTTTCAGTGTCAGCTCTTCAGTGTGAGCCAGATTCTCTGTGCTTTGTGGTCAATCCTTCTGTCACACTTCTCTCATACCTATTATGGTAAACACAGTTGAAAGACACCAAACAAAGATGCTTCTCAGTGTTGTGTACGTGTGCTACTGCTCCATAAATCTGCCAACCTTATCACGCGCCTGTTCTAAACAGGGGGCATAACCAATTAACGAGGCCTACACAGTAATTCGCTGTCTGCATGTTGAATAACTCCTCACTCCCAGTTCCCATTAGTGGCTTATAACTGCAGAGGTTCATAATTATACCATGAATTGTATATGTGCTTGATTCGTAATTATACCATCTATATAATTATAGATGCAACCTTCCTCTGCAACCTGTTTTGACACATATTTTGAGAACTCCTGTGATCAGAGCTATTGGTGTGTAAATGTTATTGAGTCAGGGATTGCAGTAGATCTTTTGGCAAATGTTTTTTTGTTTCCAAACATTGGCTAAAAACTGTTTTGGTATTAAAAAGGTGGAAACGCTTCAATACCTTTTCTCTGAGGATGAGACTATCCATCCCTGTGATAAAGCCGAATGGTTCTCACTTACAAAGAGGGCAGTTTTTTCATTTATTTTATATCCTTAGCAAACATACCATGTTTTTTGTTTTCCGGGTTGATGCAACTAGAGCTATGAAGTATTCGCAACATCAAACTGCATATTTTCTAACCACGTGTCTACTCTTGATTAGCACCTTTACACTCCACAGACATAGTATAGTAGGTGCCTTGGAATTAATGTAATTGTTTGAAGTGTAAAGTGTGAAATCAGCATCAGCTGGCATTCATTTATGAGCGTATCAAATCCAGATGGAGCCATATTTTACTCAGCATGATTCAAATATCTATCTCTTTGAGTCTGCTTGCAATTAAACTACTCAGTGAACGTTCAACAGCCTGAGAAAAACCCAGTCTTTTGGAATCAGTGGGACACAAAGCAGGGTGAGCTGTTAACACCGGGAAAGACCACCCCTGATTTTGACTGTAAATGATATTATACGTCCGTCAGGGCTCAAAGTCCTACATCAAAGCAAAGGAGACAATACAACTGTGACTGGTTTTTGCCCTGTGTGAGAAAATCAGGAGTGTTTTGAGTGCTGCAGAGTTAATCTCTTCTTTGGATACACAACAGTGATGGCATTCCTCTGGAGGTACACTGTATGAAACTCAGCCAATCAGGTGAAAAGGATAGATATCGAGCCAGAGGACCAATAAAAAGTGCATTATGGGAAACTCCAGATGTTTGGTGAGATCGAGATAAACAAGAAGAATCCCTGTCAGAAATTGCCCTCGGGCAACATGGGGTTGTAATTTCAACCCCATTAAGATGCATTAGTGCTAATTTGTTTAAAGACAAGGAGCTGTTGTGTTGTGAGAAGAAGGCCCATTGTGTTGAGAGTGGGGTGTGGACAGCGCCAATTAGATTTATCTGCAAATGTTGGCAAATGAAAACGTCAATTCTTAATGAATGGAAAATATTTGTGTGCAGTTGATTAGAAAAAGAAAACCCACAGGTTCAATTAATTAAAAATGTTGTGTGTTTTGTGGCTAGAGAGAAGAAAGGCAAAGAAATGTGTAAACATTTTGATATTAAAGTGTAACTAAATAACAGAATGGGGCTACAAATACAAATCATCTTCTAACCACATAATGAGATGGTATAACCGTGTTTCTTTGAGATGACATGGCTAATCCTAAAGACAGCAAATCTGTTGTGTATCTTTCTCATGAAGTTCAAAAGGTAAAGCTCCTGATCAGGTGACAGGTAGCTCAAGGGGTTGAAGCCTGCATTAAAGTCTCTCTTTTATTTCCTTTCACTTTCAAATATTTATTGTCCCCAATGTGAAAAATAATAAAAAATTAACCAGAAAAGGAGAAATAATAAGATATTTTTAATAATTTGATGAGAGAAAAAGGTTTAAAAAAAGATTTAAAAAAGAGACCATTTGAGAGCATTTGGGCATAGCAAGTTTCCCATAGGGACAGAGGTGGACCACTGAGTGCTGGATAAGCTTCACAGGGGTCAAAAGGGCAACATCTAAATGAAAGAAAAAATAAAACACGTATCGGCCTCTCTCATTAGAGTGCAGTGCACCATGGGGACTTCCTGGGTTAATAACTGGGATGGGGTTTGCATTACTTTGTGTCTCAGCAGCAGGAGAGGAACACAACCCTTTAATACAGCTGCTTCAATTACACCACATCAGGAAAACGATGTCCCCTTAGATCCCATTAAGAAAAATAATACTCAGAAACTGTGCTGTGTGTGTCTGTGCATGTAGGAAGCACTTTAACTGTTCCTTTGGTGAGTTAAATTTGGTTCCTCAACTCTACAATTTGGCTCCTCTACTCACAACTGCTCACAAATTCAGAAATATGTCAGAATTGTCCTTTAGTCATGCAGCGCTGGAAAGACTGATGTGTTTAAAATCTCAAACAGTGCACCAACATCTGTTAAATTGCTGCCATTGATAATCATCACAACTACCGGCAAATTGCTGCATCTTATCGTGGGCAATTAACAAAATACGGAACTTCTAAAATACCCTCCGGCTGTCTTCTCTCTTCCTGAAATTCTCTCTTTCTCTCTCTTTCTCTCTCTCTCTCTCTCAGCTGCTCAGACATATGTGGCTTCATGTCAGGGAATGCCTCTTGTAGTGAATGCCCATTGAAGGAAGCTATTTTGCCAAATGCCAAAGCCATTGAGTTGCTTCATATCCTGTCAGATAAGCGGCCACAAAGAGCTCTCTTTTTTTTCCGGCTCCCAAAACCATTCCTAACATCTTAACATCCTCCTCTCTTCCTCCCCGCTCCCCTCCTACCCCTCTTGTTAGTTGATAAAGAGCGTTGTAATGTCAGGAAGGACACACATTCCTCACGATGTACTCACAGATCTCTGAGGAGCAGGGGTTAGCTTCCTCGCAATGTGTGTGACAGATCAGAGGGAAGAAAAAGAGAGACAGAGATGAGAGGAACAGCGATACACAACATTTGAGGGGAAAAGAGGGACTGAACTGAGAAATTCACAGTGGTGGAAAAAGTACTCTTTTACTTAGTAGTAGCAATACCACAGTGTAGAAATACAAGCAAAAGGTTTCATTTAAATTTTACTTATTAAAAGTACAAAAGTATTAGCATCAAAATTTACTTTTGGTACATTAAGTAAAAATACTCATTATGCAGAATGGCCCATTTCAGAATAATCTGTATTATATTATTTTATTATAAAATGACTGATGCATTAATTAAGTGTACATCGCTTTAATGTTGCAGCTGGTAAATGTGGAGCTAATTTGAATTACTTTACTTACCTCTGAGGATCAATAAAGTCTTATCTTAAACTATAAAAATACATCATCATTAATTTGTTGATTATACTGTATGTTGTATTATTAACCTGAATCTGCAAATAACTAAAGTCAGATGTCAGATACATGTAGTAGAACATTTCCTTCTGAAATGTAGAGGAGTAGAAGTATAATGTAGCAGAAAATGGAAATACTCAAGTAAAGTACAAGTACCTCAAAATTGTACTTAAGTAAATGTACTTAGTTACATTCCACCTCTGGAAATGCATGTGGTAAAATGAGGGTGAGATAAACTTTAAACACAAGAAAAACATGAGAAATGTTGTAATTGAACTGGATTTATAACAATAATAATAATTCTAAACTTTATAACACCTGTCATATAAGCTCAAAGCAGTTCAGCGTGCAGAAAAAAACTTTAGGTTTATCATAAATGAGCCACTAATTAGGTGGGGGGTTTTTTTTTCAAATGAATCAGCTTTTCTATTGCGTGGAAAAACTGCAGCTCTGAGAGCCAAACTTGGCACAGGGGCTGAATGTAATGTCTCATAGCTCCTGCACAACATCCAAAGTGTCCACGTTAAACAATGCGAGTTTATGTGATTGCACCGCGGGAGTCAACAGTAGCAAGTTTTCTGAGTCTATCAGTTTGATTTTAAATTACACACACAGCACAACAAAAAAAGCCTCTGTGCCTCCAGTGAGCCAATGTTTCAAAAACTCCCTTGTGGCAACATTTGGACGTCTCGCATTAGAACACTCAATAAAAAGCAGGCTTGGTACTCAGACCCAAACCATTAGCAGTGAGTTGAGGCACTCGATGTGGTACACAGGCGTTAATTGCCTTGTTGCCTGTAACTTTTTTTGTTATCCTTTTTTAACGCTGTTGTTTTTGCAAACACGGTTGTTTGGAAAAGGTTGTAAACACCTGTGTGCTGAGAAATATTGTATGTGATGGGGACACTTGGATGCTGAAGAGTCTGTCTCGGGCTGATAAGTGTAATGCTGCCGGTGTGTTTGTTCACAGACTGTTGATCTGTGTTATCTCACAGAAGCTTCTGGTTCTTGTTGTCCACTCGAAGATCTTTTATCACTTTATTCTCTTTAATCTTTAAGCCATGCTTTGGTTTCTTATGGTTTGGTTTCATCCTCTATTCCAAACCTGAAAGTGATCTGGAAACTGTCTCCAGATGCTCCAGTTGTTGTCACTAACTCAATTCGTCTACGCAAGAAAACAAGAGGAAACTGCCCAATAACAATATCAAATGGCAACATCATTATGTAGTACAGTGTTAGCATCACCATTCTTGAGATCCTGGAAATAATATGTTTTTAATATTTAGGACTTTTACTCCAAGTGGATTAAAAATCTCTGACCTTTTTTGAAATGTTCTTTCCATTCCTGCACAAGTAAACCTCAGCTCTTGCTCATTAGATTTACAATCCGTAACATTTTACAATCCAAAACTGCCTTGAGTTTATTTTCATTTTATTTGCACATTTTCAATTTGTCAACATGAACTATTTTAATTTAGTTGCTCCGCTGACTCTGCACAAAAGTCTTCTATATGTAGCACTAGCAAAAACAGTGTTACATATGAAGCCATCCCAGTTTGGCTTCTATCAAAATGGCTGAGATGCTTGTGGCTTTGTGATTAAGCTGCTGCAAACCACACAGCCCAGGGAGAGTAAACCCAACATTTAAACCAAAACCCAGATACAGGCAGCCTGGGCAACAACAGTGGCATATTAGTACTTACCCCAAGACAAAATGTCCGTCATTTGTGTGTAACCCATATTCAGGCAATTCGGCTTCTCAGCACATGGAATTAAATCTTGGAGGCTTGAGGGGGTTTGGGGTAGTATTATACAGCCATTTGACAGCACTGAATTGTGTGGAGGAATTAAGATGACTTGTTGTAAAACTGACTTTTTTCACATGCTGTTCATTTTTCCTTGCATATTCTTCATTGCTCTCTCATTAATGGTCAAATACAGATCACCTGGGAGCTGAACTTCAAAGCTAGCAACAATTGGATATCAACAACACCATTACTTACCAAGTCCCTGTGAATCTCTTTCTGACCAGTGAGACCTTTCTAGAGGGGAAAACAACCCATCTGTCCGGCAAATGCTTCCATATGGACACAAAGAGTGAGGCACATTCTTGTGGAAATGAAAGCAGGTCCTTTAATCTAAGAGACATAATCAATAAATGATAAGGCCTGTAGCCGCAGGGCAAAGCGGTAGTTTGAAGATAACTTAAGGTTTCACCAAGATTAGTGATGGGACAAAATGGGGTGGGGGGGGTGATGTTGAATTAAAACATTATGCATGGAGGACTGGAGTTAGTTTCTTGGTAATCACAGGTTCCTATCAGCTCTTTATATCACTTCCTGCAAGCTTAGCTCAATCGTATTCAAGTGATCATTGTTTTATCTGGAAGGAATTCTAATTAGAGTTGTAGAGAAGCCAACCCTTGTCGACATTACTAAAATACACTATGTGGTCAGTTTAAATGAGACAATAGATGCCTTTACAACAACTATTATGCAAAGGAGACATTGGAGTACCAATGTGGAATGCAATCTCCGTCTAGCAAATATTTACCAACAGCCAAAGACAGGGAAAAGAGCCTAAAAGACATCTACCATGGTTAATGACTGAGTATAGAGAAGAGCTGAAATGTACATTTCAGTAACAGGGGGTTAGACTGAGGCTTCTGAGCGCGATTCAAGCCCCTCGGGAATGTGCTGAGTTGAACATTTGATGCGCAAGATAACCAAAGTAGTGGGCATTTTCAATCAACGTGTCAACCCAAATTTCAGTGGAGATTCAAAAATAACACCAAGGATGGAGGGAGGTTTTAGGCTTGGCTTTGATTTCATGGTACTATAGGTTTAAAGACCAAAATTATATTTGAGTGCCATGAGAATTTGTTCATCTCTGGAGCTGTTTCTAATGATATGGAATGACCCAGACGGCTACTACTGGTCTTAAAGTCCCTAAAAATAGAGATGCTTATTTGCAATACCACATTTGGGCCATGCACACAGAGAATGGCAAACTGTGACACCGGGCAAGGAGTCTAATTTTCCCTCTTTTATGGGTATTGCTGAGAATTCGCTCTAACAAGCCTGGCAGCCTTTGAAATAATAAATATGGAAATATATCCTTCGACTTCTGTATTACTGGTGAAAAATAGCAGTGACACTGCAGGCTGAGAGCTCTTGGCATTCACGTTATGATTAAATCTTGAGTCACTCAACCGTAAAGAAACTTTTGAATTGTTCCACTTTCCCTTTTCTTTCCTTCAATCCCAACAATACCCACCTATTCTTTTCTCTAATGTGAGACATGCGGCTTCAGGATGATGTTTAATGCAACAGTGGTTCTCTCCAACAGATGCATGTGTAGTTAGTGGTTCGTACCAGCAGGGGTATTTGTGAACGGATCTTTTCGATGTCCACAGTTTATCAAATTAGGGGAAAAGATGTCATGCACGATAAACTTAATTCTTTGTCTCTGCCTATGGCTGACAGTGGGTGCTGGAGTGTGTGTGTGTGTGTGTGTGTGTGTGTGTGCGTGTGTGTGATTTATACCTTTCTCTAAATGTCAGCTGTGAGAGTGACAGTAATATGATGTTTCCCACCCACAACGGAGGAACACACACACAGTCAGCAACCTCAACATGGCTGTTTGCTGAGGCTATAGGGTGTTCCCAATCATTTCCTTACCCACAACATAGACAATGAGCATGCTACACTATTAAGGTTTGGTCCTGTGAGTGGAAGAACCAGGCAGTACAAGAAATAAAGCAGATTTGAGTCGGGCTGTAATTTGTGGAAATGTTGCTGTTTGGAATTAACATCAAGACAATTTTACTAGTCCACTTGGGTGGAGGACAGGTTTAACATTAAACATTGGCAGTGAGGAGGAGAAGAGCTATACACACATCTGTAGAAAGAAGTGAACTTGACCATTTACATTCACTGGGTGTTTCCTTTTGTCAGCTCATTTAGGGCTCCTCAGATGTTGGTGTGAACAAATCAACATTTAGATAGTGTACTAATGTGCTGCTGAGAAGACCCTCTGAAGATAACTACCTTTGATATGACCCCCTGGGACTCACACTGTCCCCAGCTTAGACCCACCAGCAGGGGCAAGACAATCCAATCCATTTGCCCCCCAGAGAGATCAAAGCCCTGGCCTCCTCCTTTTCATTCTTTTACCAAAGACTGCACCTTTGCAAAGTCCCTACACAAATGAGATTGTGCATCAGCCATTTTCTTTGGTGGGGTTAAAGACAGTGTTTTTGAAAGGACGGAAAACAAGCAGGGACATTAAAGAGTTTGGGTGATGAAGGAGAAGAGGTGGACTGGGGGGTGGCGGGGGGTAGGGGGGCATGAAAGGAGGTGGCGAGGGGCAAAAAAGCAGTGATTAAGGCCTGATGACTCTTAATGGGACAATGGTTGAACCACTGGGGCCATTACTGTGCCATTGTCTGATAGGATGCTTCCCTGTTGAGTGAAAGTATGCCATTACACAGCATTTGGGGCTTTTGATGCTCCTGCTTAAACACAGGGATATTTGCCGATATCTCAGACAGACACTCATCTCCTGTTGAGCATGTTTAATGAAATGAACCAAGGGCTCAGAGACACCTATTACCTACCCCTCATAAAAAGTAGTCTGTCTACTGTGAGTATACTGGATTACGCATGGTAACCAGCAATGCCTACTAATGGCATGCACTCATACTAGGATTTGCCAAGCATTGGCTAAACTGTCTCTCCTCAGTACTATAAGGTATTTTTCAAAGTATAAGGTTTCTGCGGCCACCTCTATTCAATCAGCTGTGCTAATTGACTGTGACTCCATAAGCCTGCCATCTTTCAATGTTATATAACTGGATATAGCTTTATGTTTTACTGAATAGCGACTCAGTCCGTGTTAGTTTTCCACTAACTCTCACTCTATACTATTTTTTTAAAATTCTTTCGAAAACTTCGTGAATAATGAGTAAATTATATGTGTGAAGCAGCTTTGCGCAATGTGGTTGTGGCTGAGGCAGACTTAACATAGCAGCCAGGAGCTGAGCCAGCTCTGGCCCTGGCCCTTGTCCTAGCCCCAGCCCCAGGCCGCCAGCAGCAAGCTTCTGGACCAACCATAATGAAGAGTAGGCATTTTTATCCCCAGCTGTAACTCTGCACACACACCCCCCCACCACCCCTTGGTGCATCTGTTCGCTCCCTGCTCGTCTGGCAGAGGAGGCAAACATTGCATATTTGGATATTATTTGTATAAACAATGGGCAGATTGTTTGTTTGCACTGAATTGGTCGCAGCTGTGTAAGCACTGGGATATGTTGCACATGGAAGGACTGGAGAGAGTGAGGGAATCCACCTGAAGCATACAGGTGGTGGGGGATGAACTGAAGTGCGTACATGGTCCTCGAGTCCTGCCACCACTGGCTCTGCTGAAAAAGCAAGTAGCAAAGAGAAAATAAACATCAGTCCAAAGGGCAACAGAGCATAGCAAAACACAGGGCACTGTGGTCAGGTATCTCTTTACTTGGGCTTCCATGCAGTGTTACTGTAATAGGCATCTTACGCAACATAATACGACCACTTGTTTCTGTTTTAGCCCAACACACTTACCAACCATGGGCCTTTACAGCTGAAGTCAGAGCAGCCGAGTTTCCTTCATGTGGTAAATGGGGACTCAAACATGGTATGACATCATCAGAGAGGGACCTGAGACCACAGAGGAGGTGTCAGCTGCAGATGGAAGGAACACCAGGATGGATCAAACCAGTCATTTATGAGCCTCCCCTGGTGAGCGAATCCAGTGTCACGCCTCTGTCCCTGGGATAGCAGTGAGAGACAGGCTGGGCCTCGTGGTCGCCACATGGAAAGCCCCACACACAGTTCTCTGATTATTTGGAAATGTTTCACGAACATCATGTTGATATTTTAAATGAATAGTATGAGTGAACAGTCTTGAAAATATGCTTTTCTCACTCTTGGAAAGAAGCTGCTTTCTGAGTTAGATGAGGCTGCAGACAGTAGCCGGTTAGTTTAGCTTATCATATGGACTGGTGGAAACAGCTAGCCTGGTTATGTCTGAGGTAACAAATCTGCCTACCAGCATCTATAAAAGTTAACTAATTAACAAGCTATATCTTTTTTGTTTAATCAATAAAAAAACAAGTGTGTCGTCATCATGAGGTTCCGAGGCTAAGAAATAGTCCAACACATAATCCCCCATTAAACAACAAAACCTGCCAGTTTGTTTTTTTGTTTTGTTTTTTTGTTTTTTGAGAGATGTTGATCTTCTCATCTCACTCTGGGAAAGAAAGCTTATGCCTTTAAATTGGGCTCAATTTTATGCAAAGACAAAGAGATAAATGGAGAGAGAGGCAAAGAGAGGTGAAATGAAATATACAAATACGCAGGAGGTGAATGAGAACAACTGGCACTGGTTAATTAACGTAACATGAAACCCAATCAAAGTACAATACGTCATTGCTCTGTGAAAACCCTTGTTTCCCCTGTTGTGTTGACATCACCTAGAAGTTAAATCAGTGGAGCAAACCTGTTCTCCACCTGCATTCACACACTCAGCGCATTGTGCTGAATGAGTTGTCCTTTGTTTAATTATTATTTCCCAAGGACTAGGAGATTTCCCCTTATTGCTCAACCGGGCAGATTGTCATCCTACAACGATGAATAGTGAGCATTGTGCTTCTTTTCTATGAAGTGATCAGTGCCAGCACCCAGAAGTTTGACACCTCCCTGTGAAATTCTGTTTACATAAGGGCTTGGTTTTAATCTGAATGCTCATTCCAGAAGTATGCCATTTCTTTCATCTGACAAAATAACATGCATTGCCTCTGTGTACACTGCCTCGTTTCTACCCTTTCATCTCTGATGGTTCACTCATTGGAGTTTGTTAAGTCAGGGGTGTCTATCAAGGCTGTTTGGCAGCAAAGTTAAAATAACAATGGCAGATATGCCAGGTACTCAAGCAGAGAAAAGTAACTCTTTGATCGTAAAGGGAGATTTTAAGACAGGGGTTTAAACAAATATGTTCTGTGTTTCATAATACACTTCACTTGATGAATATCAATCCAGCTAGACCAGAATCTGGTTTGTTTTAAGTTTGGGTTATGCATATAAAATGCATAGCAGAATGACAACCATCAGACTGTGTGTGTTAATCAGTATTTTCATGAATCACAACATGCATGCATGTTGTTAAGACACATGTTTGCTGTAGTTACATGTTTGCAGTTTTTGGAATAGTACAGTAGCGTGAAAATGCATGTCAGTGGAAATGCTGATTCATTCTTGTGGTATGACAACACCAAATGTTGTTGGTTTAGATGTCATTGCGTGGGCGAGTATGCTGTCACTCCAAGCCTTATCACACCCCAAGATTCGAGTGTACATGTGTGGACATGCGTAGTAAATGTGTTTGTATATGTGTAATAGCTGCGAAGTGGCATGTGGGGACGTGATTGTGTGTGTCTGTTGTCGTGGATGTTGTTGCTGTTGCTGTTGTTTCTCTGGATTCCACTAAATGTATCGTAGCTGCTGTGTGACACACACACACACACACACACACACACACACACACACACACACACACACGCACCCTGGCCTTCCTTAAGTTAGTGCACATTCCTGTGGCCTGTGTCAGTCTGTGGTTGGAGTAATGATGACAGGCTCACACACACACACACACACAGATTCCAAGACCCCCACAAACATGACTTGGCTGAGCCTGCATGGTATATTGTACTGCTGACAATGCTCCCATTACTCTTAATTACTCTGAAGAATGGACACTAAATTGTTTAAATGGAGTGTGTCTCTCTGTATGTTTGCCTGCCTAGTGGTCAGTGCATCTTGCCTCAACACTGGTGGACCAAGTATTCAGGTAGCAACACCACAATGTAGAAATCCTGCATTTAAATAGTATAGTAAAGTATAATAAGCTAAAATAAATTAGTATACTGTTCTTATAAGTATCATACTCTTTATGCAGGCAAAATGGTTCCTGACAGTGTTATATTTTCATATATTATACTACTGTGTTATTATTACTGATGCATAAACATGTTAACAGCTTTAACTATTATATATACTGTTGGGTAGTTTAATGTGCTGTTAAACAATGTATTTTATAGGCTCATTATAGCTTTTAAAAAATCTACAAACTAACAGGTAACAGCAGCTGTCAAATAAATGCAGTGGAGTAAAAAGTACAATGTTTCCCTCTGAAATGTACTGAAGTAAAAGTATAAAGTAGCATAAAATGGAAATACTCAAGTAAAGTACAAGTACATCCAAGTTATACTTAAGTACAGCACTTGAGTAAATGGCCTACAGTTACTTTACACCACTGATCCTCAAGGACAGCCAGAGTAAACTTTACCTTGTCTTCCTTTGACAAACTGCAAATGAATGTCTATGGATATAAACAGATGAAGAGGTTATCTGGCTTGGTCAGATATCAAGAGTGTCTTGTGCTCCTTTTGATCTGACACGAGAATCAAGCAGAAAGTACAGTAATTTCCTCTCCATCTTCTAATCTAAACAGGTCTAATTACAGGCACCAAGGTGTATTTGGGTGGATTCATAACCTACACATTAGAGCACATCCATTGCACAACAGCCAGGAAATGGGGTGTGCTGTGCAATTGGACAGATTGAGAACCTTTTTTTTAGTTGCATCACAAAAAGTGCTGCGGTGCACCTCATTTCATGAATCCTTGTGTAGATTGAGTAAGATGAAGTAATTAGAGGCTTTAGTTTGGATAGCTAGCTATCTGCTCTGCTGCACATGAAGGCAGGGAAGTTATAATTAGAAACTAGCCAGCAACACCAAAGGGTTAGGTGGCAAACACTCGCCAGGACACACATAGTTTGTTATTACCTCTTTGCAGTTATCATTTGATATGGCAGCATCCTGTCCTGTTTTTAATGTTCGTCTGATGACATAGCCCTGATGGACCATCCTCTGCCTCCATAGCAGGATGTGGCCTGTTGAGGCCCCAGTAATGACTCATTAAAGAGTAACTCCACCCTCAAATTCTGCTAGAACCCTCTCTCCCAGAAAATTTTAAAAATACAACAACTGAGGGATCAACAACCGTAGGAGGCGTGGCCTCGTGGCTACATAGTGTGTAGGCCAGGGGTAGACTAACACTGATTAGTCTTTTTTAATCTAAATGTCATGATGTAGATAAGTCCCAACCGGTCAACTCTATGTCAGAATTGGCCTCGCAGGTTCAGGGCTGATTTAAAACAGTACATGTCGTGTTGAGCCATTTTCAACCCATGAAATGTTGTTGTTTATAAATTTGGTAAGAAATGTCAATATTAACACCAGCATTGATGTGTTCATCACAGTACATTCATATCATTTAGTTTACAGCTCAAAAAAACATGTTTAAGTGTGGAGTACCTCTTTGCAAGCTGTATGTTGTGTGTGTGCCTGCACATATTTCAGCAACTGTGTGCAATGAGTTTGAGAGGCATATCTGGGCCAAACATTTAAACCACTGATTTGTGATGACTGGACTATGACTGATTGTTCAAATAACTCTTGCTTTCCAGAAGGGGGTGCTTGCCAGAAACGTTTCCCATCCGTACCAACCGATAAGTGAATTTTTGGACTAAATGGTTAAGATCCTAACTGCGGCAGAATCATTTATATTCAATACATCTTGAGTGAAACCAAAAGGCATTTCTTTTGTTTTTTTGTAACACAATAGGGGCAGAAGAAAGGAGTAAGGTTATCACATGATGTTTAATAAAACAAATATATTCAAATTTTCTATATATAACATTTTCTTATAAAACAATATATATAACACATTTACAATGCATGCAGCACCATGTCTTTATAATACTGGTGTTGACAGAATTCAATAGCTCAATTAAGTGCCACCTCCATAATAATATTTACAATACAGTAATTTACTGCAATAACTGAGGCTTGAAGTTCCATCAAAAGAGAAACAAAACAGCTCTGCCATTATCGACGACATGAATCGATCTTCCCAAGACTTCTGAAATGTCACTTCCTAACTTCCGACTCCTCATCTGTTGATGAGGAATTGGATCAGTCCGTCTTGCTCAGTTGCATCCCTCTGGGTGTATCACTTTTCCAGGAATCATGTCCTTCCGGGTGCTGTTTGTGTCAGCAACTTTGGCAGGAAAGAATGTCTTAGGTGTTGGGTGTCTGCGTGTGTGTCAGCATCTCAGGTGTATGTAAGGCTGAAAAGTGTTTGTCAGTGTCGGTGACTGATTTGTGGGTTTGCTGTGTGTGTGTTAGTGAGTGTGTATTTGTGTCTCTGTGTGTGTCCACGCATTTGTATCAGCGTCTCTGACAGGTGTGTAGGTTCCGGGCTGCAGTCCTGCTGACACTTTGGTCTCGCTCTCCTTTCTCTGGTTGGCAGGCCATGCCGTCGCCACAGTCGCAGCGCTGGAACAGCTCCAAGCCATGGGTGCCTTTCCTGCGGTGGCGTGTACACACCTGGCCCTCCGTCAGCACAGGCTTACAGATGCGAGACCAGAAATGTCTGGCGCAGCACAGACCCTCGGAGCAGTCTGCAGATCTCAGGCAAGTATCCCCCTCCTGGCCTGGAGACAGAGGGAAGAGAGGGTATTAAAATGTGTTACATGAAAACAGACCACACTGAACACTTGTGTTGTTACTTGAACCTAATAAAGATTGGTGATTCTTAACAGGGCACTCACCTTTCACAGCATGAGGCTGATGGCCATGGGCAGTCGGAGGCCTCTTGGCATTATGCTCCACAGTGTTGTTGTGTTTGTGCCAGCCAGTGATGATGGATGCATCTGTACCATCTATGTCATTTGCCTGGCACACACCTAGAAATGGCAAAGGGCAAAAGAAAGAAATGCATTTAGGGTCTGTATTTACCACCACAGATATTAAGTCACCCACCTCTTGCATAAATTAGACTGAATGGTTATCAGTAAACATGCAGACATACAAGACAGAATGACTACATGCATACTATTCCTAGCTATCAGAATATCATCAGCAACTTGGTAAATAATAAATGGTCAGTATTTATTTCAGATAGGATGCCTCTGCTCACCATTACTGCAGCGGTTTCCTGCACAACACATTGAGTCCCGTGCGCAACGCTTCCGGCTCTTACGGCAGGGCAGGCAGACACCTCGGGCGTCGTTGCAGAATTCATCACCTCCGCAGTCTTCATCATCCGTGCAAACACCTGACTGCTATAGTTTGATAAAAACAAAAGCAGCGTGTCATTGAAGTATTTAGATATTACTTGTAAAACTTACATAAACACAACCTTTGTCATGGCGCACAGAATTTACTTTTACGCACGGGAAAGTTAAATACCTGCAAGGTGTCTACGGGTAATTTGTGTCCTATGCTACCGGAGGGAGAGGTGCGCGGACTCGGACTGACAGTGTCGGAGCCTTTGCTACCCGAAGCACCGGGCAAGTTCTTGATGGCATTGGAGTTCATCAGGACTGTCCCCGTGTAAACGTCCCCAAGGTATCCAAACAGCGTGAGATACACAGCCAAGAAGCGGTGCGCTGACGGTATCTGCATGACTCTCATCTTAAACTCTGCTGTGTTGCAAACACACGCGGAAAAATCCTTCTGTTTTGAGGAAAAAAATGATCGAGTGACAAAGTCCAAAGCGGCCTTGAATCCTGAATCCCAAAGTTTCCAGAGAGTTTCGGCACGATGCTTTCGAAGCCTCTTGACTCACAGTCCTGGGATGATCCTCTTTATACATGTGGACCTGTTTGTCTTCCCGCCCCTCGCTGTGCACAACAAAGGAGGAGGGGTGGTATTTCAAAGAGAGCCCCACTGTACGGAAATGGCCATCTATTCTCCATGCACAGGACTGCCTTTCACAATGTTTGTGTAATGACAATGACCCGCAAAGTCGTGTGAATGCCCATCACTCAGTGACTGGAAATAAAGTTTATCGCAGGACTTACTCAATTTAGTTAGTATAAAATCACAGTTTTAGTAAAAAAAATAAAAGAACATTTGTGGAAAACATAATTATAGTCTCACTACATTGATAGAATTATGATAATATAGTTATATTGTGGTTTTATCTCGTTTTTAAATAAAAAAAAATCTCATTATGAGACAAAATAACCTGTTAAATAGTATTTTTCACCTAAAAGAACAAATATATATTCTACAACATATTGCAGCACGTTATTTATTAAATTTCTCTTTATAACTGTAACAAAACCTCACCAGTATTCCTAGCGATGTGGGACTTTGTGTTTCTTCCTTCATAAACTCCGTTACCCTTCTTTATAAAAATGTGTTTGATTATTCCAGTTTCTTTGACATTTAAGTAGCCTAACTGCCCTTTGGCTGTGTGAAGACAGTGATTGAAGTTACTTGCGTCGATTAACTACTTCATTTGATCCTTCTGATTGCAAAGGGGGCAATTATCCTCCAAAGTGTGCTTGATTACACCAGTGGCGGACATCAATGTGTAGGATATGCAGACCATTAAGGGGTGTGAAAAGTTTACCGAATTAATGGCCTTCCGTGGCGAGGCCTTTCAGGGTTGACTGGCACTTTGAGATTAAAGGTATCTCTGATCTGTCTCTGCTCTCTGACCCTTTGGGCTCATCCACTGCAAGAAATGTCAATCCTAAGGCAAAAAGAATACCATGCAATATTTAAATTAAGTCTTAAAAGCGCGTATTTGACTCCAGTCTGCCTAAGCCACATCATTTCACTTTTCCCCCCAGTCGACTTAGAGTAAATATTTTTCTTGAATTAGATCTGTTCTATCTCTCTCGATACAGTGAGAAAAGCTCACAGGTGCGGAAGTGCGTGATGGAAACGAGCCCTTTAGTTTCTCTATAAAGATATCTTAGCACTTGGACGTCATCTGCTGGTCACGTAGCCTATGTTTGAGTGTGAGGACGTGTGTGTGTCCGTGCATGTGTGTGTGTGTGTGTGTGTGTGTGTGCAGGAGAGATGCGCCAGACACCTGACAAACACACTGCAGCACTTTGCGCGTTTGAATTGCTGTATATCTTTTGAAGTGGAGCTTTTATCTCCACTTTACTAAATGTCAGTGCTGGTAAGGTGAGCTCCTTTGATGCACTTTGATGCCCTTTGATCTGGCAGAGGTGTCACCCTGTTGTTATGGCTGAAGCCATTCCCCTGTCCCCCTAAACAGATCTGTTGTGCGAATAACACTGAGACCAGAGAAGCTGAATCATCTGCACTTACCGGTAAGTGGATGACATTAACTCTAGGACTGATTATTAGATCTCAGGTAACCACAACCAGTTCACATCAGGCTGGGTTGAGAGTAATCTGATTCTTACCTGCAGCGCCCTCGTGTGGCAACTACAGCAAACTGAAAAATCTCCCCAGTCAAGCTTTCAATCAATCATTCTGAGCTGTTTAAAATAACTAAGAGACAAACACCACTCAAAAGTATTGTTTTTACTCTATAATTTTAAAAATCTTACACGTGGCACTCTGCAAAATCAATTTACAGCAGGATAAACAACATAACACAAGGCAAATATCAGGTAACATTGCAGAAGGCGGTCAATATAAGACTCAAAACCAGTGTTTTATAAAGTGATGGCATACATAAGGCTTTGTGATAAACATAACCTGCCCCTAATACAGTGAAATACTTATGGTATGCCTACAGAAGTAAGATTTCTTCTCATTTTTAGCTCTCCATCAACATTATTGAATAACATAATTTAAATGTAAGTGTGTAAGTGTGTTTGGCTTCCTGGGATAAAATATGAGTTGAGCTGTTCAGCCAAACCAAATGATAAAATGAGAAGTTGGATGATGATGCATTATGATCAATACTATCATACTGTCAAAGATTGTCAACAGTGGCAAATAAGAATATTGTTTTCGTATTTGTGAAATGCTCAAAACTGCAAATCATTCTTGCCATCTCTAAATGCTTTCAAGATTTCATGACTGAAACAGGTGATGGATGGTCCCTCTGATTAATTGTTCACTTTATCTCAGGCCAGTTGTGGTTGACTTCATAAGACCATATTAGATATGTAGAGAAAAGCCTGTCATTGCAGTCATATCAGGTATGATAGATTTCTATCATTTAACAGTTAATAAATGTTCCTGTGTGATAAATCAAAGGGGTAAGCAGGACATGTATGTCATATACAGTTTTGTCAGTCATCAAATGACTAGAAATTCTCTTTCCACGGTGATTAATGTATTTATTAGATATAACAAAGGATGAGAAGCAGCCATCTAAGAGGACACATACGTTTTTGAGGTGTATATGTGTTCATGCAGCATCGAATAGGACTTGTGATGTTAATTTTGAATGCCAGTGATTTAAGGCACTTACATGTCTTCTGATTTTATGCTCTGATTTTTGGGCGTGAGAGGTGATGAGCTGGGTGGGCGCTAGTGGCGCTAGTTGTCAAAGTTGTGAGTTTCACAAAATAAAATCTCCTTTTTTTCTTCCGCTGTCTGTCTCTACCAGACACTCTAAAATTTCCACAATATGATGTTAAGTCAAGATAGTCTTAAGATAATGTGAATGTGGTCAATTTTGCCTCCAAAGTAGAGGATAGTTCATTCATATGGATGAACTTATTTAAAAACCTTGAGAATACCACTTAGAACAATGTAACATGGTGTCATGTGATAGCAAACTAATCTTCACTCAAGTTTACAAATTGACACAAGTCTCCGATATTCTAAGGAAGGAAGTCAAGTATGTTACAAAGAAATCAAGCACAAAAAAATATACAAAAACAATAACCAGCACTGTCATCTCACCATTGCTTATTATAATTTATCAATAACAGCACCAAAGACATTGAAACCATGTTCACAGTTATGTCAGAACTATACAGGCGCGAACAGAGGACGAGGCATTTGGGTGGTTTAAAAACAAAATTAAGAAGTATGTAGTTAGAGAAGCATTTATATGCGTGATTAAAAGCATATTAAAGAACAAAAAACGAGTGTGACTTCATCTACTGAAGCTTAAAATTAGCTATAACTGCTGATTTTCTCAGTTAATGGTCTTAAGTGCATAATGACACATTGCTTCATGGAAATACTAGCTGACATTTCATGTGTGTCGGTGTGTGATTCATTAAATTTAAAGCAGGGCACTTAAAGAGTCACTTCTCTCTCCACTGAATGCACAGTGTTTGTGCTTTTCAAGGTAGGTTAATCTTACATAAAGTGTACCAAGTATTTGATTTTAGCCCAGTTGTGTTAATGTGTGAGAATGTAACTTGTAAATTCAAATACTATGTACCGTGCATGCTGTATGCCATATGGATGTTAAATAAGAAGAAAATCAGTGACATTCAGGTTAGTCTTGAGCACTTGATACCAGTTTTACTTGCAAACTGTAGTGTGTAGATCTCTGGAAAAGTATCAGAGATTGCAGCAAGTAGCTGCATGTCAAAAACCAGGGAGCAACTGCAGTAACATCTTATGCCCTCCCAAAGCCCTCCAAATATTTCACCAAATATTATGGAGAAACAAACACAAGAAAAAAAACCAATCATCAGCCTCCTCTCTTTTTGAGCAGTCCATCATCACATGTTTCACTCTTATTTATCCTCGAACCAAAACATTGACAGACTATCGAAAATTCATCCACCCATTAAACATCTTACATTGGAAAACCTGGCTCCATTAGCAACCTCTGTTGTGTTGTGTGTATATGTGTGTGTATCCCTGCACTTTCTTTGCCTTTGCCTTTAGAGCCGAGTGTAAGACAACACTGAAGAAGTGCTACAGCAGTCCGATTATAAATGCTTGATCCAGAGCCACAGTGAAATAAAGGCATATCGGTGACCCAGAGGGTGTGCCATCCGTCCGTTTATCTTCTTTTCAATATCCTCTCTTCATTTTTAAAGCAGTTTTTTTTTACAACACAGCCATGTCCTCAAGATGGCCTCCAAGCCAACAAAAGAAGAGTTTCTTTTGGTTTTAAGGGGAGAGGAGGACTTCAAAAATCAACGTCCCAGCCGGAGTTGTCATCAGGAGGTGGGTCCTCGTTGTCCTCTGGGAAGCTGTCGAAGTTACTTGTGTCGACTGCTGATGTGACCTGGTAGAAAGACAGAAGAATCATTCACAGACAGACTAAACAAGCAGACAACAAATATATTATGACTGTGTGATTGTCTACAAAAGAGCAACTAAAGAAAATATATTATTATAATGAGTAAGGTTATTAGCATTGTGCACTTACATTAGGGATAATAGGAGGCGTCAACGTCCCCTTCTTCAAGCCCTCCCAGTTAAAGCCCTCAAACCATCTAAAGGAAAAACAGCATCACTTCTTAATTTCGTAATTATGTTTTACTGCACAATTATACCGTGAAGAGAAATGAATAAATAAGAGGGTTATATTCATTTAGAGACATGCTTACTTGTGCTTTTGGATGTCTTTGACACCATTTTTCAAGTTTCCCAGTCGTTCAGAAGGATTATCCCTGCAGTAGAAAAAAAAGCACATGATTCAGCATACAGACCACTTCAAGGAATTACTGAGTGAATGAGTTTAAAATGCTGGAAACACCAGCAACACTCACCTGCATAGCTTTTTGATTAGGTTGGCAGCATTTTTGGTAATCTTCTTTGGAAATTCGATCATGTCGATGCCTCTCAGGATGATGTTGTAGGTTTTCATAGGATCAGGGCCAGAGAATGGAGGGCTACATAATAGAGGCAAATATATTAGTCTATAATTTAATCAAGTGACATTCAACTGTGTCCTAGTGCACATTTGAATTTGTCACTTGTTTTAAGGAAACTCTCAAAGTTTCCAAATAGTTTTTAGTCTAGTCTAGTTTTTTTTAGTCATTTGTTGTAATATTTTTTGTTGTGTATGGTACCACATATGCCATCACAGTTAACACTTAAGATATTAGTTTTATGGACATGCCCGGGCTTGTGTGTACCTGCCAGTTAAGAGCTCAAACATGAGGATTCCTAGAGACCAGTAGTCGGCTGAGATGTCGTGGCCCTTGTTCAGAATGATCTCTGGTGCTACATACTCCGGCGTCCCACAGAAGGTCCACGTCTTCTTCCCAAACCCGATCTTTTTGGCAAAGCCGAAGTCAACCTGAGGAAAAGAAATATTTTAATCTGTCAGTCAGACAAAGTTGAATAAGAATTTGAATTAATTTCATATCAATTTGGTCCCTATTTGTATCAGATCAAATTCATTCTTATGTATAATTATGGTGAAGTTGTAAATTGTGCAATTATTTCAATATAACAGTTTTTCACTTGATGCTTTGGCAAGATAGATAAGAAGAGCTGAGCAGCTGATTGCTGCTATGCCAAAAGCTACAAACTGGTTTCTCCATGAGAAGAGAAGAGAATGGCGGTACTCCCAAAAACACAGAACATGACTTAACTTCAATTATACTTTTCTTTATACTTCATACTTTTATTTAGAGCCAACATGAGGCAAGCATTCTAATGTTTGCAGCATTTCTGACTTTCACAAAAGACACAGAAGATGCAACTTTTTGCAAAGTTTTTTGAGTGGTAATCCCTTATTGATCTCTTACCAGTTTGGCATAGCCCCTGTGGTCCAATATAAGGTTCTCTGGTTTGAGGTCTCTGTAGATGATTCCTTTGGAATGCAGGTAGGCGAAGGCCTCCACCACACAAGCTGTGTAAAACCTTGTGGTTGAGTCCTCAAATGAACCCCTGGAAACACAACAGTACAACAGAGCTGAACTGTGCAGTAGATAACTGCAGAAGTCCAGAAAAAAATGTATTTTCTTAAACCAACCAGGAGTTTCGCTCTGCTCAGGTTGCCCATGACAGATTTCCAATGAAAATTTTGTATTAAGTGTTTAACATAGAAAGCTCTTTCCAGAAAATTAGCTCTGAAAATCACCACATGATTCACCGTATTTGAAGCACACATGCTATAAATATAACTTGAAAGCATTGTACGGCTCCAAAATTCACTGTTGAGATATAAACGTGTATTTATGTCAAAGAGCAAAGTGTGTTCTCTCTTGATAAATTGAAAACCATATAGGGAAAAGCACCGGAAGTCCTACAAAAGAGCATGGGTCAAATACTACTATGGACTATTACTGTAACTGCAACTCTCTACATGTCGTGCTACTTAACTCTTTGCATCGCTAGCATGAACAGAAATATGACACAGCTAATAAAATTCAGTTATATCTGACCTGGTGAAATAGAGCTTACCGGTCTCGAAGAATGGTCCACAGCTCTCCTCCTAAACAAGCTTCCATCAACATGTAGAGGTACTTGCTGTCCTTGAATGTTCTGTAGAGTCTGAAAACACAACAGTGGATGTTATCTCAAACAGCTTTTAAATGCAAAGATATATTTGTTGAATATCTGGTTGGATAAGTGCAATTAATTAATGCGGGGAGTCCAAAATGAATATTCCAAAGTTAAAAGAACAGCTGAAACGTACTCTTACAAAATGACTGCTGCCGTCAATATACGCACAGTACATCTAAATTTTAAATACAAATACAAATACAACCCCCCATTGTGAAGGCAGCAATTTTAGATCAAAATGCCTCAGTTATCTATTTTTTAAACACAGCATATGGTCAGAAATAGAGCCATTTGTTTATTTTTGTTGGAACTACTTACCAGTCCAAATGACTGAAAGAAAACTACAACAACAACAACTACAGCATTTGAGAGGATGTGTAGACCGTTATATAGCTATACATTATATATATTGTATAATGTAGCATAAACATAAAAACTCATGTGGTGTCTTGTTTTCTTTCAGGGTCAAAAGAGGTTTTCCAACATACGCAGAGCAGAAAGCAGAAAAAAACTTGCTTGAGTATCTCAGGAACATCACAGGTAGACACAAAAGTACTCATACTCACATTCAATCTGCACTTATGGTACAATGGAAATTGTTTCCAAAATACTTGACTTGCATGTGGGAGGAAACCTTTATTAACATGACAAAGAACCTGCAAGCTCCACAAATATAACCTTGGTATTCAGGTCATTCTGGCTCTGAGGTAATAAAGTACTGATCCTTGTGACATGTATGGCATATATAGTATATTATTAATATTGCCTTTCAATGAAGCTGTTCAGGGGTCGTACCTAACAATGAAGTCAGAGTGGGCCTCCTGCATGATGAGTTTCTCTGAACGAATGTGCTCCTGCTGTCTTGTGTCAACAATGTGCCGCTTTTTCAGGATCTTCATGGCGAAGGTTTTGTTCTCATCACTCTTGAGCTGGACCTGCAGTGAGAAGGAAAAAAAGAAATTCAAATACAAAGGTCAGCCTGCACATTAACCTACGCAGCCTGTTAGACAATTGTAAAGATGTGCAGTGCCCCCTACCAGCTCAACACGACCAAAGCCACCAACCCCCAGAGTGTCGATGATGTTGAAGTCAGCTAGGTTGAGATTGAAGAAAAATGCATTCTCTGCTTCATACCTGTGGTGCCAGGAAAAGGGGAAAAAAGACAGAATGGGAACAGGATTAGCGATGAGATGAAGGATGACAGAAGAGATAATCCACTTTCAACAACCTGAGACAAAATATCCGTCTCTCCTTCAGCTCATTTGTTTGCAAATCTTAGAGGATTTAACTTATAGTAATCTATTGAGGATGTTATTGAGGATGTGGAGTGTATAAATATGTATATATATAACACGTGAACAGGATGTGTTTGAGTTTAGTCCTCTGGCAAACCACTTTGACCTCTCTTTGAACACAGACTATCTGTCCCCATTCTTGGTAGGAAATAACAAAGACGGGACACCCGTCACACGAGCTGCTCACTACTCAGTTGACTCTGAAGACATGCCTTGGCTCTGCCACTGAACACACCAATGTTGGCAGCAGAGATTGTTTCCACGTGTCCATCCCTTATCCCCAGATGCCCCGTGCCTTCTCTGGTTATTGTTTGATCCAGACAGAGTTTCATCAGCTCAGTCTCTGGATCAGTGGGCTTAGGACAGATCTGAACCTGGACAGCCTTTTCTGGGTCACTCAGAACAGACTATCACCTCAGCATCAGGCCTTTTCCCGCACACAAAAAGTATGACTGTATGCCGATAACAGACATTTATCAAAAAATACCCCTACAAGAAAGACTTGTTCAGATAAGTCAGCAGACTTCCTTCATGGAGCAGCAGGGATTAAGTTTATTTACATGGTTAACCAATGACTCATTTTGTGAGTACTGTTCCAGGTTTGAATTTGACAAATAAATAGCTAATGAGACTCTTACTTTTGTCTTACTTCTTTCTAAGCTTATGTGGCCATTTGAGATGTGGAAATAGAAAGTCTAATTCCATCAGATCCAGATCAGTTCCAGATCAGTTCCACTGCAAGCGAGAACAATAAAACCTTTCCCTAAGCTGCATGCCAGTGGGCACAGTGGAGGCACGTGTTGGCAGGTTACTGAGCACGGTGTTTCTCAGAAACACATCAGGTTACCAGGACAGTCAGTGTTTATTTGTGAGTATATAGGCACTACTACTAGCATGGATCACAGGTGATCCTTTCATCTTTTTCACCCCTCCCATCATCTGGAAGTCAGCCCAGAAAACACTCCAAATCCCAAAAGGCTCTCTGCTTAAGAAAAGGACAGTAAATCGTGTGCTCTTGGGTTAATTCTCCCTGTGTGTGGGACAGGATTATTAATAAGGTCATGGTGACTGATAACGTGCACATACATGGACGTATGAGTGCACACACACTGAAAAGCGCACATAAAAACCATGAGATGAGCACATGAGGTGTTTGGGTCCTGTTAATGAAGGAGGTCTCGCAAATTCTGTCGAGATATAAAGAGTTCAGGAATGAGGGGATCATTTTACATCATGCAGGCCTTTAAAAGTCATGGTATCATTTGGCCAGCAGATGGAAGCGTTGCTCCATTAGAAGTATCAAGGTAAGGAGCAAATACAAGCTGATCAACAATAACTCCAAGCCTTTCAAAGCTGAACCACAAAATGAAGCTCCTGTATTAAGAAGGCAATGGAAGAATCAACCCATATACTCTGTTCTGTACAAAAGATGAACTCGTCTTTGAGCGAATAATATAAGACAACCTTGAAACCATCTGGTGGTTCAGTTCACTGCAATGAATTGTAATGAATAGTTTTGTTTCAGAAAAAACACTAACAGTCGCTATATGTCTCAACCAAGGACACGTAGGCTCTCTGGGAGTCGAGGAAGAGATATTTACTAAAGCAGAAACACAAATACCCATAATACAACACTTGTCTATGTGCATGGCTGAAGCACTGTATGGAATATGATACTGGTGAGCAGACCCAGTGGGACTAGAAGCATACATCCACCTTAAATAGATGTCTAAACCATGACCTTGAATGAAAACTAACACAGAGCTCAGCTGCATCCAACACTGTAATGTAACCCTGGTTAGTTACATAATACATGTATTTTGAGGTCCCTTAAGAAGTTGAAATGACATGTTACTTATTACTGTTATGTTGCAAATCCATTACTAGCACTGCAATACAAAGTGTTCCTGTGCGGGTCAAGTAGCACCCCAGTGGGTGATAATCTGTATCAGTGAACTGATGACATCATAAAAAATGATGCAATCCCCATGTGTTAAGACCTTCATGTGAGTGTGTGTGTGCGTGTGTGCTATTATCCTCATTTCCTTTGCTGCGGTTCTTCTTGGTCTAGCCTGACTCAAGGGAGAGGAGAAAGGAGAGGACAGCTTCACTGACCCTAAAGCTGACTCTCATTAAATGCCACTTTTATTTACCAGTAACTCCTGCTTATTGAACTCCTGCACCCGCTCAACAGACAGGGGACCTGCTGAGTCATACTGGGTCATATTTTCTCATCAATCCTCAGTCATAAAGAGTTTTCTTGCAGGATGGGCAATGATTAGCAGTAAGTGGAAAGTAAAGTATTTATACTCAATACAGGGCAACTGTAAGTTTCATAAGCTTAGATTTGAGACATTTTAATGTCAGTTTGAAAGGAAAATGAGACCAATTTCATTGCAGAAAAAAAAGTTCAGCAATGACACGCAACAAGGTCCCCGACCCAATGCAAACTGGGGATGTTGGAGTTCATGGTCGGTGCTGTAACCCATAGGCCACCAGGATGCACCAAAAAACAGATTTTTTTTAAAGACTTTTGCAACTGTATTTAAGATATTTAAGTATGCTCCAGGGAATTTAGATAACATCATTTAAGATTTTTTCTCACGATTTGCCAATAAGATTATGTTGCTTATGGTAACTCTACTTCGTAGGTGAAATTCTCTGTTACTTTTGTCTCACCTCGCCTTCGACTCAACAAAATACAGAAATACAAGTGAAACATTACAGCAGAGATAGATGTATTCGCTCTACTTTGTGTAGCGTGAAGCTCCTCCTGCAGAGAGAAGAAGCGGCTTGATCAAAAACAACATGCGCATTTAGAACATAGCTGGTAGGATAGTCTGTGAAGAAAAGACCTGTCAGCCTCACAGAGAGCAGCTGCAGTTTGCTGTATAGTTACAGTACTGCTGCATGGTGCTTATCCACTGTGACCAATTAGAGATAGTTTCCATCACCATGGGATCCTGACTCAGGTTTTTCTCACCAAGAAACAAATGTGCTCTGCTGGGCGGGGAGCGCCAGCAAGAGATGACACACACAGAGCACACGGCAGGGAAAGCTACCTTAATCAGGGTGACTGAAAACGGCTTTGATGTGACAGATTTCAGGGAGCAGAGGGAGAGAGTGGCTTTACTTTAAAGTTACGTTCTGTAGACAACAGGGTTGATAATAAGCTTACAAATAATGGCCATGCAAAAGTATGATTTGTTGCTCATTTGCATAAAATCAATCTTAAGACCTAGGGATGAGGAGAATGGGGTAGAGAATGCACACTGTCTCTTTCTATCATACACTGCTGGCAGAGCACTCATCAGTGGTTGTGAGCCATAAGGGGCACCTGGCCAGTGCTAAATGCCAGAGGCAAGCCACTGCACCCCCCATTATACTTGTCTTCTCTCTTTCCTCAGTGCCTCTGTCCAACACAGTGACTGGTGTTATGTTCTGCTCTTTGCTGACTAAATTCCACTGACTTGCAAAAGATGACTGACACTCTCGGCAGCCAGCTACAAAATCCAAAGCATTGGACAGAAGTCTAGTCTGCTTTGTCACCCGTCTTGTTTTCTCCACATCTCTCCTCACTCCGTCCATCTATCTACATCTCTCTTTCCCTTTCTGTGGCGATAAGCTGTCCCTGCTCTCATTCTCTCTGTAATCTGTCATTACCGGGTTCTTGTTTCTCCTCACCTTGACTCACAACATGGCACTGAGTGAACGCAGTGTCAGATTTAGCCAGTATGTAGCTGCCTGAACCCCAAGATGCCCACCACATTGCCAAGGTGCCCTGTGCCTTCTACAATGCTATTCTCTTGTTTCCATAGCGACAAATAAATAGAGTACATATTAATTCCTCCAGAAATAGAGGCGGAGGTCATCGCCTCTGATTTCTGGAGTGCCACACGGGTATTGTCTTGTTATGTAACAGACCTAAAGGCACAATTTGGTTATTCAGACTGAAAATTAATTTGCAAAATTAATTGATTTGAGGAAAAGACGAACAAAACAAAAAACAAGCCCAAAGCACAAAGCAATACGATATATTTGCATTGTGGGTATTTTAATGAATTCACGCATACCAATTCATTTTGACTGGCTTACTTGGCTTTGGCATCAGCATCCTCGTGGCCTTTGCTGGACACATCCTCCAAACCTCCAATCAGGTGCTTGAATGAACTGCAACACAGATAGTAAATGTCAACATGATTCAACTTTTCTACTTATTTTGTTCAAGAATCTACCAGCCCAAAGCAATACACATATTCTCCACTTACAGTATGAATATGGTTAAAGGAAATAAAGTAGTCTGTAAACTGCAAGTGAAGAAGCCAGTACAATATATGGCCAGATTGTCATAAAAACACTGCCAGTTACTATGAAATATTCATCAGTCTGCTTTTAGAGACAAGCCTCTAAAAATCACTGAGAACAGATGAGAAGACCCTGAAGAGGTGTAAAATAGTGTGATAGCAGATGGGGGCTGAGTGGGAATTCTAGAGACAAAAGTAGAGGCTGCGCATACATTTTTTAATGAATGAATTATAGAATAGAAAACATACTGTGCCAAATAAAAAAAGTCACTGGAGTTATCATTAGACATAAAATCCCCATGACAATATTTTCTATTCTTCTAGTACTTAGTACTAAGTCAGTTATTTACCTGAAAGAAATAGTGCAACCATGTTTCTTTGAGGCCATAATAATAAAATTACAATGATATTAGTTAATTAGTTAATTTTCTCACTGGATATACCAGAACTTAATTCATTCTCCTCTTTGTATGACTACAGACGGTATGAAAGTTAAAGACAGATGACGATGAGATGTTAACAGCAGAATAATAAGCTACATAAAATGCTAACTCGTTGAAATAAAATCCTCTAAAGTTGCACCCGTGAGGAAATCTGGTACATGAAAAATACGATTCGGCTCATTTCTCTCTGAAGTATGTCTGCCTATGCAAGGCTCATCAAGCTGTCAGCCAGAATATGTAATACATCTGGTGTTTTCTCCTGTTGAGACCATAATGCCTGTGAGCTGGGACTGTTTCCAAGCTTTTCTTTAAATGTTTGGCTGCTTACAGTGTCTACTGCACTGATTCGCTGACTCCCTGCTGCTTGTTTTTATTCTTTGTTTCGTTCCCACTGTCTGTATCTCCTCCTTTTTCTCCATCACAGCTCCTGCAATTATTCTTATTTTACCCCTTAAGCTGCGCTGTTTCATTTGAATGGATCACACACGCATGCACATACAGAAAATGCACACAGAATAACAAAGGTTTAAATACTAACAACCTGGCATCTGCACCAAAAAGGGCTTGGCTTGGTGACACACATACACACCATGTGCTAGTTTTGAGGGCTGTAACAGCATTAGCTACTTGTATGACAGACACAGGGAAAGGCAGTGATAATCACCTGTGCTAGATGACTTTCTCACTATCCCCTCTGCTAGGTCTGAGGATGGCCAATTTGTGCCAGCCATGTTCCCCGAGGCCAAGAGGGAGGCCCCAGGTAAGCTGATACCATCTACCATCTCCACCCCGTGCCCCATATCCATTTGTCTCTCTATTCTCACCACAGAGACGGAGATGCTCAGAGACTAACCGTTTCCTTAGACAACATTATTTTTTTTAAGTTGATCTTACCATAAAAAATTATAAACATTGTAATAAAATGTCAAACCATGTTACTGCAATAAAAGGAAAACAGCAAACGTTTGAGCTAAGATTAGTGTTAAAGGCGATGTGAAGCTGAAAAATATTGTTTTGTTCTTTGATAATCTCCTCAGACATCCAAACATCAGTGGAAAAAATAGCCCCTGTTAGTCATTCCTGCACAAATCTAGCATAAATCTAAATTCTTCACTGAAGCTGATTTAGGATTTAGGACACCTGCCTTCTTTACGACTCTTAACAAAGCAAAACTTTCCAAAGTTTAAAACATTTACATAAGAATTAGGTGAGTTCTGAGCATAGAAGCTGAATCAATCAGCAGACTTCAGGCGATGACGTGATTGCCTTTAATGACTCCCAAACTTTGTTATCAGACATTCAGACAAGGCACTGTAGTGAAGTGGAGTGAAAGTGAAGCATGATCTTGCAAATGCACAATCTATTTTTCACCTCACATGTATTTATATATACTTTATTTGTTGGAATTGAATTGATTGGATAATCTAGAATAAATTTGACATTTCCATGAGATCCTTGATGTTCTTGAGTTCGAACATTGAAAGCAATGACAACTAAGTGTGTGCCATGTTCATCCACTAAGGCGTAAAAGTGGGTTCATATTGATGTCTCAGTAAAGGTGGCACTTCCAAGAAATCGTCCATGACTGACTAGAATGAGCAAAGCAGAATTTGTGGGCTAGTTCATGACCACTTTCAGTTCAGTTGTACCACTGGCTAAATGCATTTATTTTTAATGCTAAAAAAAGGATTGACAATGTAGAACAGTCATTATGAATGAAGGGGATTAACTTTATTGATACTCACTCTCTATCGATGACTAGACAGGTGACTGCCTCTGCTGCAATGACATTGGCCGTCCTGACGTCCTCCCTGGACAAAAAGAACATACAACACAATCAGGCAAAACTGGCACATTTGATCCAATGATCACACACTGTGAGGCCATTATTACATCACATTATTATACATTGTAAATGCTTTATCAGAGCTGTGATGATGGAAGCAGTCAAAATTAAAACCTGTTCATCAGTTCAGCTCCATTCACTCTATAAATGACACTGGCACACAATGAAAACATGACTCTCAACAGGCAACACACATCACTGCATGATTGGCATTACTCTTTATTATATTTGACATCGAGTTCATCTTCCTCTGATGATGATGCTTCTGCAGAGGAGTCCCCCCAATCACATGAATCCTCTGAGTCTGTATCCCAAGAATCCATCCTTCAATGTGAAAACTTTTCTGCCCACAGCGATAAGCTCTAACTCTGAACCAGCGCACTGCCCAGGGCAGCCCTCCAACAAAAGACACGTCTGTAGCACTTGTATATAAATCTCCAATCCAAGTGTAGTGTTATCCACTTTAACGCAGACTAAAATATTACAAAAAGGCAGGAAATTCTTCACGGGATGTCCCATAAGCAGATTATTTCATGCCCCATCTTTTCAAAAAAGAAAAAAAGATCATATTCTGGATGAATTTAATATCCCAATGGGGAGCAAATAAAAAGCTATAACTGGCTCTGGTCTAGATTTGAAAGGAGTTGATTCAATTCAATTGCAGTACTAACAGTAGCAATCACTCTCTGTGGCTGATCTGAACTCAGACATATGGCAACCTATTTCAATGAACTGGGGTGATAATTCCTCCTCGTGCTATGTCAACTCCCTCTGCCTTCCCTCTTCCAAACACACACACACATGCGCAACTCCTCCTCCTCATGCACAAACTCGCACTCATACACACACACACACACACACACTCTGCCTCACTCTTTCTGCTGACCCCTGTGAATAAAGGTCACAGCTGGTGGGGGAACAACACATTTTGAAAGGTGAGGACTACAGAGGAGAAGAGAGCAGAGGAGTGGAAGGCAGTGTTTGGCAGGGGCATAGGATATATTAACAGATCACTACTGTGGCCCTCAAGCTAGCATAGCACATACAGTATTTCATTCACCTCTGATAAGCTCCGATGGCCTGCATCCATGTTCTTAACACAATACTCTGGCAAATGCTGCTCCACCTGTTCTACTGTTTGGCCACAACAACATTCAATATCATTTACATAAGCAGACTTACAGTATTAACAATCAGGTTAATGGGTGAAAGAACAGCAAATGTCCCAGTTTGGATGAAGACACTGTGTTACACCATGGTTGTTACTATTGCTTATGTGATAATAAGCGTGGGGAACAAGAGTCTTGATGAGTGACAGTCAGAGGGAATGAGTTCTCAATGGTTAACATCGCACAAGACTGAGGTGGGAAGAGAAGGTTTAGTGTAATTCATTAAGGGAAGCCATAAGAGACCTTCATAACATAGGTTTAATCTGATGCTTTTTCAAATATTCAGAAGCTGAATAGGGAGTCTTGCACTGTTAAGGGCTGTTGAGGCACAAATGCTTGTAATGTGCCAGCTGTGAATTTGCCAGTGACAATCCGGCAGCTGTAGAGTCAGTTTTCAAGAACTATTGCCCCTACTTCTACAAATTTACCTGCCTTTGTCGAGTAACTTGAACGAGCTTTTTAATTCATGTCATATACTGGATGGAGATATTCATTCAAAATGTTGAGTAGTCATTAGTCGATAATTCAAGAATTTAAACAACTTTAAATAACTTTTCTAACTTTAATTCAACATTTTAGCAGACTATGCATCACATTTCCTAATGGATATATATTTAAACAAAATTCAACCCATCAGGCAGATACACAAGCACATCAGTTTTCTCATCAGTGATAATGAGCTACAACTACAGCGACACCCACAATCTGTTACATGAGTTAATTTGTCTCATAAAAGGAAGTGCACAGTGTTTGTGTCATTTACTAACCATGGGGATACAACAAAACAACACAATACTTTGGGCTATACTGAAATAGTGCTTACATACGCATGAATCATCCTTAAGAGACCTCAAGGGTTTCATATTAGAGAGCAGGTTGTTACACCTGTCCCCTGTTGCTCAACTGTAGCTGAGGAAAACAACTTAAGAGTGCCATTGCGTTGATACTAACGATGCGATGTGAAACACAATCGCTAAACAATCTCTGTCAGAATGATTAATTTGCATGCTACTGAGCCTAAGTCATCCACTAAGCCAAAGATGGCTCTGCACTTGTTAATTGCAGTGCAACAAGAAATGCATTGGAAAACAGACACATGCTCAAGCACAGACACACTAAAAGCAGCTGCATGCTGTGTCTGGAATGTCCTTTGGACTTACACAGGAGGGATCCTGTGGTGTTGATTTCCAGTAGATGGTTGAAATGAACCTGGTAATTGGACAGTGATCTGGTGTCCTGGGAAGGGGGCTATGAAAATAACGTACAGGCTTGGAGGCTGAGAGTGGGGCAATAGCTATGGGCTGCAGTGAGGGAAGTAAAGCCGGGGTCAGCACTGGGGCAAGAGCAAGAGGTGGCTGTGGAATACACAGCCAGTGATTTGTGCTTCAGTCCTGTGACAGAGAGGTATTCAGGTGCTTTGTATGAAACTTCACAGGTTGGTATTAAAGTACTTAAGTAAATGACTGTGCTAGTGCTTATGCAGCTTTTTCCCATTAACTACAAATTGTGAATTTTCCACATAACTGCAGAGTATGACGACTTTCCAAGGCATACCATACATTTATACACGCTTTTTTACTGGCTGCAAAACTAAGATTGTTTAAAAATACCTCCCTATTGGTGCATTCATTTTCTTTTTTTTCAAATTCCAAGATTTAAGTGTTAGCTATGTTGTTAGAAAAACCAAACATGGACAGCATGAAAAAGATAAAGTGGAAAGGTTACTCAGTCTTAGATCTCTGAGATTGCCACAAACACATGAACACGCTAACTGGGAACCAGTGTTAGCCTGCCCAAAAATAAACTTTTTGTGACAGTGTTTGTATTTATTATTTCTCACTGTCAAATCTTTGCTTGGGCATGCAATTGACAGACCAGTCTGCCAGAATGCTACATACTTGTGAAATATTTTGTGAATATTTCTGGCTGCACCTGACTCTCAATGTTTAATGCTCTTTTCAGCTCCCCCACTCATCCACCCCCATTCACCCCTTGGCCTAAAATACATTTTTGGCCTCTGGGAAACTCTGAAGGAACAGTGCCTATTCACACTGCATTACAACAATTGTGCATGTTTCCAAAATAAAAAAGGCAGCGTGAGATTCACTTTGGCGAAGTACTTCTCAAGCAGTCTCAAAAAAGCTTAAAATCTTTGGCAGTTGATTTTCATATTGTGATGGTATGAACTGAAAGCAGTTGCTGCATAAAATAAAAAAAGTATTCAGTCTAAAAACCTGTGGTATACTTTAAAGCAATGTAAAATATTGGACAAATTACAATTTGACCTGATGATTGCACTAGATGAAAAATTAAGGGATCACAACAGTGATTATCATGACTGTGTGTACCAAATTTCATGGCAATCCATCCAATAGTTGTTTTTATTAGTCATAAAAATTAACCTCATGGTGGCACAAGAGGAAAAGTCAGAGGAGCACTTAAATCATTAGGGTACATAGTCTTGGAACTATCAATGTCTGTACTAAATCTTAAGATATTTCAGTCTGGACCAAAGTGATGGGCCGACCGACAGACCGACATTGACATTCCTAGCACCATGCTGCTAGCATGGCTAAAAGCCCTGTGGCATGTCCCTTGTAACAGTGTGCTAATTCTACTGTTCATATCACAAGCGTCACTAGTGTAAAAGGACAAACTTATGCTGTTGTGTTAACCTTCCTGATTTGTAAAAACTGCCACACTGATACCTGGTAAACATTCAAAGTGGACTTCCTGGTTTGTTTCATCTTCTCACCTGTGGTAACACACCTGCACTAACACAGCCTCTCACAGTCATTTATCAGAGGGCTATTGTTGGTCTGACAGTCCAACACTAACACCAATCACATTTCTGTCACTGACATCACACTATTTTTTTTAAACAATCTCTCATCCTTTACTGGAACACACCTACAAACACACATAAACTACACTCGGTAGAGGACGTCAGGGCACACATTGTGTGTGCTATTGATGGATCTACACCTCAACTGAAAGTTCACATTTCACCATGACAGGAAAAATGTGACATGAGATTTGTTGTTGGCTACGTCCAAACAACAGTTTAAAACTGGAAGTCCACCTTTTTCCTGGAACATTCACCTATTGGGATGAGATATATACTGCAGTATTCATTAAAGCTGGGGTAGGCAAAATCTGTGCAACCTATGCAAAACCTTCCGCCTCTCCCTGCTGCCTTGTATCGCTCCGCTAAGCCCCTCCCACCAAACCCACAACTTCGACCAGCAGCCGCAGGAGTCGGTTACCCTGCAAAATCTTATCCCTCATAGTGCTCACTCTTCACGGTGTGACACCTCACCGAGACCGCGGTCGACTTGTCTTCTCAAAGAAGCCCCTCCAGTGCTTTCCGGCCATAGAGCAGAGCGCCCCGGGTTTCAGAGGCAGCTGCAATGCAGTCCAGCAGTGGGATGAGAGGCTAGTACACCACACATACACCACTGTCCCCTCTCAAAAGTTGTTCCCCACTGTTTGTCATCATGCCTCTTTGCCACGTCGATACGAGCGCCATGGCATCGAACATAATGAGCCCGAAGCTCCGTGTGGAGCTTGGACGTGTTGTTTTGTACTATACACCGCTGTAGGCAAAGGAGGTGTTGGAATTTCTTCACAAGTTCCAGGATTTTCCGCCATTGAATCAGGCTTTCACCATCTGAAGCCAATACGAACGCACCGTCTCGCTGAAATAACCTATGATTGGCCAAAGTCTCCCGTCACGCGATAGATTTTCTGAAGCCTGAAAACAGAGACAAGAGGAGGGGCAGAAGTAGAGGTTTTCTCTCAGACCACTTGAATTACAATATGCTGGACAGTTATTATGGCCCAATGACGCCAAAAAAATACTGCCTACCCCACCTTTAAGGGCTAAACAACCCTTTAGAGAAAACATGTAATCTGATATTCGGCTGCTTTAATGTACACACACACATCACACACTGGCACTCACACTAACATGGCTGGCAGGAAAACAGACTTTGATTTGTAAATATGTTTTTCTCACAGATCAAAGGCAACGTCTTCAGATGGACAGAGTAGTGTCTGAGTAGGGGCTATTGAGTTTCATGAGCAAGGACACACACCGTTAACTTCTAATTAGAAAGATGGCTCTGCAGAAGAGCCCTCTGATCAAAAGCCTGGTTCGAAGATGGCCAGCATCTCAATCATTTAAATTTGCGAGACATGCTTGACCATCAAAGGTGTAGTTGAATAGGCTTCTCTCACTCAAGACACTCCTAGACAAAAGGCGTTCGTGACAGATGACAGATGATAACAATACCAAGCAGATGCTGAGGTGGGGGGAGCACTTGTAGAAAATCTATGGCTTTCTTGATTAAACAAAGCATGAGACGCTCTTAAAGGTGCTTTAAAGAGCTTTCAAAACTGCACACTACTTGAATTATTCTGGGAAACACTATAATTGTATTGATGTAACATATGGATACGTATCATGTATTTATATAGAGGCTCTTACAGTATATATGTGTGTGGACAAGAAATCACTGAATTCCTAGAAAATTCAAATAGTCCAACACAAAAGTACCACAGCTGCTCAATCCATTATGAATTAGTACTTTGTGTCATGCTCACATTCATCAAACAGTACTTTTTTACATTAGTGTCAAAGGATCAAATTTCAAGCAACCTACTCCCCCCACTGCCTAGAGATCAAGCTTCCCGTGCCTCACACGTCCTGCATGCATTTTAATGATCTGTCATCTTCTATACCCTATAGCCATTAGCTTTAACATATGGGGAAAGCCCAACCATCTGTGCAATTCCAGCTGTCGCCTGAACATCACATCCAGAATCTAGAGTGCGCCTTTTGAAGATAAAAATAATGATTTATAGTGTGTTTTGACAGGATACTGCTTTGATTCAACTTAAGTCTCTGTGTTTATTATATGCTTTTGAGGTGTGATTGTTAAGGGCTTGAGAGCTAATTTGAGGTGGCTTTCATATTCAGCAGCCACAAGATGGCGACATCTCCACTTTTTTCATGCTGACACTGTTGGCTATGTGCATGCATGCACTCAAATGCACATGCATGAGTGCATATGTTGTGTTTCTACCTGACCCCTTACAGCCTTAGTACACTTCAGACTATTTCCTATATCTACCCTCCCTCTGTTTTAATAATACATTGTCCATTGAGGCGCACAGTCATGACAAGACAGGGCAAACAGCAGGGTAAAAAACTACACTTCAGGGCACTGGTCTTTGATGCCGGAAGCCATATAAAATATTTTTATTACACTGAAGTGTTCTTTCAGTGAAGGTATTTGAGCGCTTAGACAGCACCGAATGTTAGCAATAGCCGTGAATCATTTGATCCCTACAGTATATAGAGCCTGGTTACTTCAAACTTGCCTCAGTACATCTTCACAGCTAGAATGGATGTTCCTGACACAGGCTTATGTAGTATGGATGTTTGTAATGCTGGGGACTGTTCATGCTTGGCTTATATCTGCTCACTACATGTTAATTTCTATTGATGTAAGCTGCTGTGTTAGTAACAGCAACTATGCTCACATATTTAACACAAATGTTCATAAAAGACATACAAAGAGGGTAAAAAAAACATTCATTATCACAGTCAAGGACAGCATGAAGATGTCCTTGACATCATGATGCTCTGGCAATCAAGACAGGAAGTGAGAGGAAAAGACTAAAGATAATATTGTCTTAATGAATTACTCTTCAGCTAGGAGCACAGCTCTGACTGTTAAACACTAAAGTTCACTCACAATAAATCTTTCCCTCTAGTTTCTTGTCGGTGTGACATAGCTGTGTGCAAAATATAGCACAGACTGTTTGTCACTTGGTGTGGTTGTGAGGGATCTCCACTGTCACTTGAACATAAACACTTTTTTTCTTTTGATTTGGGCAAAAATAGAGCTTGAGAAAGAAGAGCATGTCACAATAATTATATGTGCTCTCATTAAACTTTCTGAAAAAGGGGTTGGAGGTAAACTAGCTGAATCTTTAGATATTCATGCTGTTTATATAGTGTCAGCTAGGAATACGATTCCATAACCAATCGTTTAAAAACGTATCTTAATATATTTTCAGTTGCAGAAAATAATTAAATCTGATACAAAAAAAAACATATGAATTTCTGTGACAGAAAGACACTCCATTTTTTTTTACCTAACAAGCTTTCTTTGGTTCAGAGATAGGATTTTTATGTCACATCTCAAACATGTGCCTGGAACAGCTACAGTAAATCACGCCTGCAGTTGTGTAATGTGCACCTGGCTTTCAACATTTCCAAACATTTAGCAAGTTATCACGCCTCTCAAAGAGAGTGAGTGATGGAAAAAAAAATAGGGACAGATAAGAGCTGGAGGCTGATTGATAGCAAATTAGAAAGGAAAGATGCATGTTCAGTGTAAGAGGAAGCATATTAAAGACAGGTTGCGAGTGAAAATTAGAGGGGAAGTGGGTGACAGCGACGGAGACAGAAAACGGGGGGAGAACAGAAGATTTAAATTGAAAGAGGCAGTGTTATTAGGAGCAATCTTACCCTTGCAGTGCTTTCTCTCCAAACCAGTCTCCTTTTCCGAGGCTGCGCAGATAGACGGGCTCTCCATTGGGCAAGTCTTCCCTGGTCACATTAACCTGGTGAAAGAACAGAAATGCAGGAGGAGAGTAGTGTGACGGGGAGGAAGATGGAACAAAAGTGAAGAAAGAAGGGGTGACGTATAACATTTTGAAGATGTGTGGTGGGTGGAAGAGAGGAGATTCATTTGAGAGGGACAACATTACATTTATACATCATTCCAAAAGAAATGGACATGTAAATGATTTCTCAAGATGGCAGGTTAATCAGACTATACAAACAGGAGAGAAGCGCTGGTGTGACAGATATCTGCGCATGGGTAATCTGTTACAAATAGGTGACTGCCATCTCTGTGCAGGATCGGGGAGGCGCCGCTGACCACTTCATTAGCCAGATGACATGTGAGTGATGGCACTGTGCTGTGCTGGTAGACTTTACAAATTAAAGTGATGGCACTTGAGTAGATTTTAGAGGAAGTGAATGGAGAGGGTTGTTTCGCCTAATGAAGGATCTTGTCTTCATCCATTAGTCAGTTCTGCACAAGTGTAGCAGCGTATCCAGCACCAGCACACTGTAAAGTTGTCCACACCTGAGAGACATCATGATCTAATATGATAGTGTTGGAGCAGGAAAAAAGCAAAGAGGAAGTTTACGTAGCCCAAGTGTAGACCAAAGGGCAGATTGTGTGTGTGTTGTGAGACGACCAAATTTGGTGGAATGTCCTCCAGTCAAAGAGCACCGTCGGTGGTCTAGATAGAGACAAAGTGAGAGATGTGGAAACAGCCAAGCAGAAAGCATTGATAAGGTCAGGAGTGTATGTGTGTGCGTGCGTGTGTGTGTTCATGTCTGCACCCATGTCCATGAGCTTATTTGTTTGTGATGTAGTTGTGCCTCCCTTGTGAAGTGGGTTGCATCTGTTTGGGGTCAAAGGACAGTGAAAAAAGACAGGAAACATATATCTTCTAACATGTATCTTCATCCTTTACAATGGCACTTACATCCTGAACAAGTGAACTGTGAATTTGTCTCATTCACTGGGACTTGGGAGTCTTTGGTTACCAACACTCTCTTATTATCCCATTTCCCACTTTGGACATCTTCTGTAAGCCATGTTTAAATCTTACCTCTTGTAGATTTAGAATACTTTTAACACTGAGAATGATGTTAACAAATGTACAATGATAATGAAGAAGATGGGTAGGAGGGTGGAGGAGAAACATGAACAGGTGAAAGTGAGAGAAGAAGTGAAGGAACAAGTGTAAAATGGACCAGAAGGTAGTGTGGAAGGAGGAAAAGGATTTTAAAAAATGTGGATGATGAGTAGAAGAAAAATGAGGAGGAAGAGTGGCAGGCATCCAGGCATCAAAACACGTTAACAATACAGATACATGAAAGCCCTCCAACTGTGCTGATGCTGGACAGAACAGCGTGTCATCTGTGCTCAGTGTGAAAGTCAGTGTTGATGACAGAAAGGTGAAATGAAAGTGACTCCATTCTCCTTTCCAGATGCTCCCATTGCTGCAAGAGAGATGATGAAAGAGGCGGCGCTTCAGTCTCTCCTCTGCCCTATCTCAAGATGATTGATGACCAACTTCCACCCAAAAATGCCACCACTTTGCTTCAAAGATAGGTGTCTTTTGCCATGTGTGCCATGATGTCCTGCGTTGTGATGTTGTGATGATTATTTTGGTGGTAGGCTAGAGGCACTGTTCTCACCTTTCCCTTACTGATGATGAAGAAGGTGTCTCCTCTGGCCCCCTGCCTGATGATATATTCTCCATCTTCATAATGTGTCTGTCAGAAGAGAAGAGAAGACCAGAGAAGATAAGTGTTATTCAGGCACATTATGATTATTTTGCCTCGTTTTTCACATTGGGAGTGAGACACTCTCACCAGAGACAAAAAGGTGCTCTTCAGAGGAAGTAAGGCTGAATTGTGTGCAGTGAGATTAATCACATTTATATGTTTATTTCCTGTTAATACCACAGACTGGCAAGCTGTCCAGGGTGTTTCTCTGCCTTCCACCCACTGCTTGCTTGGATATGCCCTGCGACCTTGATTTTAAATAAGCAGGGAAATAAAATGAATGAATGAATAAATGAATGCTACTGCATCAGATCTGAAGGCAAATCATAGCCCCTTTCCAAGAGTAAAATTAATACACAATATCCATCAATCAGTTCATTTTCTATACAAAGTAATCCTATTCAGGGTTGAGGGTGCTTTAGCTAATCCCAGCATAGGCTATGCTCTGGACTGGTCACCAGTCTAACACAAGGCTAACACATAAATAGAAAAACCCTTTCACACACACACATTCACGCATTGTGTTAAAAATAACCTTCAGTGTCGGATAAAATGCATTTGTTCTAAGAACGGTTTCTTTTAGTGTATAGTGAAGATATACGTAAGATGTGAGATAACTTAATATGATGTGAAAATCCTCTTGCGCCATGGAGGAAACCAGATATCAAGTTACGTCATGATCTACAGAACAATAGCACAAGAAGCACCACGGGCTAATAGTTTTTCTATTTCTAAAAGTTCTGGTGGGTTCAATTTCCCAGCAAAATACACAATATGCTGCACCTCAGACCACAATTCTAGACTGCAGACAAATCTCAATATTTCCTGTTAGATCAGAAGCAGATTCCACACTTAAGTTGACATTTGCCAGGTTTTTTTCTCAAACTATTTCACCCAGTGGAGCGACCTTAAATCATACATTGTAATGAGCAGTGTGTGTGTGCGATTAATTTCTGCTGTGCATCACTCAAAAGCCAAGCTTCTTGTTAATAGTAGGTTGCAGCTATGATGTTTAGTTCAGGTTTATTTAATTATATAATGTAGTCCCATTTTTTAAAGCATGTCTTCATGGAGAGGAAAACTAGCTAGATCTATCTAATCAAAAATCAATCGCAGACCAAGATGACCTATTATAGTAGAGGACAAGACATAGGACAGCATGATGGATTTAACCATTATGTGACCCAGCACCACCAAACTAGAGAACATCTGCACATACAGGGAAAGCAAAAGCTTATGTTTAAAAATAGGACAAACCTTGGACAGGCCAAGTCAAATACTACACACAACTGATGGTGTGTTTGAGGGTGACAGGAAAGAAAAGAATTAAAGCAATTGTTAAGAGGTTTTAATTATCAGAGCTTGCCATTTGCTTTGTCTATGAAGCTGATAAATATAAATTCAATCAACTACCCAACACTAATATCTCCCTCAACAGTGCAAACACATTAATCAGAGTCTCGAATGTCATGCAAAACATTCAATTTTCACAGGGTTAACATCACTATTGTGTGTATTCTCTCAGCTCACTCAGACATGTCATCCCTGTACAAAGCCTAAATGATTATCTCATTAATTGAATTGCTCACAAAATAGTTTGCACCTTTCAAACCCTTGATCATGGGGATATGAAGGTTGTTTGAGTCACCACAATTGCATCATATATCATCACCTGGGCTTGTTTTTACATGCTGGCAAAATATTTCAGATTAGGCTAGTTATACCTGAGCATAAGGGCAGGTCCTCACCAAAAGCGATCTTGAAATTCCAACATTTGTGAAACTTTGTTTTCTTTGTTTGCTTCCATTCCCCACGGTTCCCTTTAGCCATGTTTCCTCCACTTTACACTTTCCAATTCAGCCGCTGACACTGTGTGGCATAGCTTTTTGCCTTCTTCTGCCAATGTACTCTCGACCTCTTTCTTTTCCTTGATGAAGTTGTCCTTCACCATAAAGGCTGTTATGTGAAAGCCCATAGATTTCCATTTCTTGGTTCTTCAATACCCCAGCCGACTCTGCCTGCTGAATTGAACTGCTTTTCTTGAGTTACATTGTTACCCTGCTGATCCTTTAACTGTTAGGTATTTGAATTATTGTCAGTTTTACCTTTACCCACTTACAGAAAAGTTCCATACTGCGATGGTGTTTTTAGTTCTACTGTGGTAAAGTCAATGCTACAGATAATGTACTTGTTATTGACCATGGTATAAATAATACATCATGGTATTGGCCATTGTATGGTCTAAGTCACACACACTGTACTATGGAACTGACAAATGTATACTGTCATGGTACAAAAAATGTACAATGGCACAGCAGTGCAACAGTCAAACGATGTATTTTCTGCCTTCCATGCAGCCATTGGTTTCCATTCGTTTATATGCAGACTCTAGAAACTTGCCTGAGTTTTGTAATCCCTCAGTAATCACTGAGTCTGCATTCATTTTTGTTAAAGTTACATTATTGTTATGAGGTACTGCAGTCTAGACTTTTCAAATCAGTCCGCACGTAAACTGCATTACCACATGTGATAATGGAACTTTGAAAATATTTTGTTCACTTTGATGGATTACACAACTCAAGCAAAGAGTGGGCCGATTTCTATACCTGCAGAAATGAATGGGAAACTATGGATGCCACAAAGAAAAATGGTAGGGGAAAAGCATAAAAAAACAAAAATGTATGTTCTAAGAGGAGACAGTGCTGAAAGGAGGTTGCTATGCTGACATTTAAGTCAATACAATACCCCCTCTGAAAGCTGAAATGGTTTCTGGCAGCAGTATACTGAATTCATGAACATGTTCATGAAATTAGTAGGTGGACTATTTAATTCAACATCACCAGAGTGAGCACATACTACAGAGCAACAATTGCTCTGCAATCCCAACTGTGCACACTTTGTCCCGTTAAACCCCTCAAATCATCTCCAGCTGCCTTCACCCAGTGCACATTATCTGGAATATGCCCTAATTCCCCTTCTGGCTTCCTCCACTCACTGCAATAAAATAAAATGAATGTATGGGAATCTATTAAGATGACACCACCTTTGTGCTGCAAATGTCACAGGCTTTGGAACAAGGCACTTACCTCCTCAAGGACATCGGCAAGCTTGCTCAGAATATCTTCCTGCAGGCCGTGGAATGTGGGGACGCTGCAGGAGAAAGAAAATAAAGGGCTTTTAGATAGAATAATAGGTTCATACATATTAAATATATTACTGATTATGTTTTTTGTGGTTGTCAGATAAATTGGCTGGTATTGGCTTTGAAAACAGTTGACCTGTGATCTGAAGTGAACAACATAAATATATGCAACAGGAACACACAAAAATCAATATTATGCTATGGGACTTGACCTGTACACTGTATTACAGTATGTGCATATAAATATTTCAGTATAAACTAGGCAATGTGTCTAGTTACACAGCAGGGCATCAGATCCTACGACTGAATACACCATTATGAGGCTCTAATGTTTGTTCCGTTTGCTTCCTGGCAGCCTCAATGAACACTATCTGCCTGTTATCTAGCCTACTATATAAAACTGGCCCAATGTTTATCAAGGAGGAGAGAAAATACCCAGTGTTGGTGAACAAAGGACTTATCTCCCCCACCATCTCTCTCTCTCTCTCTCTCTCTCTCTCTCTCTGTTTCTCCATCTCCCTCCCCCCCTCATTTTCCATACTTTATTACAGTAATCTGAACCATCTTGTCTCTGCCCCCAACCCAGGCCCCAGCCACTGTGCTGATCCTTGTGTTGTTGCTTCCTCTACAGAGGCACTAGCGAATCAGCTAGGCAGTGAACGGATGACCCTACTCTACATGAAACATATGGAGTTTCAATTCCTCGAGCTGTGAATCAATCAAACAAACAAAAAGCCTCTGTGGTGCTAAATTTCCAATCCAACAGCTTAATTGTATTACAGCAAATTAATTTCTTAGGCCAACGGGGAAGTGCGGTTTCACGAATGTGGTCTTTGTGATCATTTAAAAATTCTAACATCATTACACTTATGGCACTGTGCGATTGTGAGTAAAGCGTAAGATAACCTATAACAATTTCTATGGTGATCTTGCAAACACCTAGAAAAACTAGCACTTGTTTGATGAAGGGGTTTGATTAAATGCTTTCCCATGCTCATTTCCCATGCTTTTTCGCAGATGGCTATCTGCTTTTACTCTATGCCTTATAGCTACTTTCATCTAAAGTGCAAAGGGGCAAGGGGTTGAGTAATAGCCCACCAACCTTAATTAATTCACAGCAATACGCATTTTGTGAACCTAGGTGATGTTTGTCAGTTCATTAGATGCTTCCCTTACTGTTACTCTTCCCGGAGCGATTGAAAGAGGTAATTTAAAAAAGTCTTCACAAGCACACTCACTTCCCGTATGTAATACAATGTGGGATGTCTGTGTCAGTTTTTCATCTGTGTTCCTCCTCCACAACTTGTGAATGCAAATATATAATTTCAAAGCAGTTAAAGAGTGGGTAGAAGACTCACAGGGACCAGCATGTGTTTGTTCTTACGCTTAAACTACAGCTCTTTCATTAGAGCTGCTTCTAGGAAGCAATACAGTATAAAATATAATTCTACATATTGTGATAACAAATGTTGCTGTGAATCTCTGATTTCCCCCCTAGATACCATTTTATAAATCAAACACACAGTGAGCCCAAACCAAGCAATACATACATCTAATAAATATTTACTTATCGGTTGGACTGTTATGCAAGAGTTGCTAAGAGGCAAGAGCTACCATACAGTAAATGCTCGTACACTTTTTTTGTCTTTTTTTTTAGTCAAAGCCATCACTAAAATAGCTTCAGTCATAGACATGAAAGTAAGATTAATGGAGTGGTTTTTATCTGGTTGGAAATATATTATTTGTACTGTGCAGTATGTCTTAAAGTCCGTCATGGTGAAAGGATGCTGTAGATACAGCAAGGGTTGAAGTGGCCGTATTGTGACTGACCTGTTGTACTATCCAGGGAGACTGTCCTCACCAGAAAAACAACAGCATTTGTCATTATGGCTTAAAACGACATACGTTTATATTTCACTAAACTGCTATATCATTCGTGATAGTCCCCTTTCAGTAGCAAAGGCAGAAAAAGTCTTAAGGGATCAGAAATTCTTGACGGATGGTCGAATAGCTTCGGAACCCCCCTCCCTCCTGGAGAGACTGTCTGAAAGTGTGTGCTTGATGAAGACCAAAGTGGATTACAGAAAAACAGGAAAGTCAAACAGAGATAGTGGGTGAGATTTATACTGTAATTGTATCTCATGCATCTTGATCACTGCACACTGCTCTCTCTCTGGCTTTTGATGAGTCTTTCTTTTATCCTATACTCCATGCAGGCCTTTTAAGTGATAATAGCCTTCTCTATAGAGAAGGGGCTCTCTGATACAGATAGGAACAACAAAGAAAATTTATGGAAGTATTTTTCCATTAGGATGAATGACACCTTCAGTGACGCCCCAGAAATTAATGTAGAGTTATATGATTTATTGGCAGAAATGAGGAGTAAGAAGTCTTCTGAGAAACAGCTCACTCATATTCTCCTGAATCAATTTTGTTAATTCATTCATTGTGTTTCAGATCAAAGCCCTACTCAAGCCAATTGTCTGTCATTGTGGGACAATTTAGCCTGGTTCCTCACCTTTTCAGAAACTCCATATACTCTGTGTGCTTGATGAGACCCGTCCTCATCATGATCGTCTGAAAACATTGCCGGTCAATGGCCCACAGCTTCACATTTGTTAGAGCTGGAAAGAAGAATACACATAAGCAACGTTATGAAAGACAGTTTTTACCCCCAGGCAATCAGAATAATAAAACACATTTCCGCATAATACATGCCCTGCAACAGCTTTATGCTTTGTGCAAATACAATCATGTGAATATAGTGAATATCATATGCACTTCAAAGCATTTGATATTGAACTTGAAATGTGAGAAGAATCATAGTTGTGTCATGGCATGTGGTATGTGTGAGTGAATTTAAAGTGAAATCACTGTTCAGAGAGTAGGGTGGAGAAATCTGCAAACCTTTAGTTACTCTTTTAGTGGCAGTAACTGTCATCCAAATGTTTTCTCCAGCTCCTGATCAGCCCTGCAGAGTAAATAGGAGGTATTCTGGACAATTACTCTTTACTCAGCAGCTGGAGTTAATTGGTATTTTTGGAATACCTTGCATGGATGGCTTGCTTCAAGTCACGCTACAGCATTTTAATTGGTTTGAGGTCAGGATTCTGACTTGACTATGCCAATGGGTTTTTCTTTATTAGTTAAAGCCCTTGAGTTACTGATTGCTCTTTGTGTTAAGGGCATTTATCAAACTGTGTGATGAAAGTTATGTTAAGCTTCAAATCACTACCCTGATATTCTTCTGTACAATTTCCTGGAACAATTTGGAATTAATTGTTCTTTCAATGATTACCATCTGCGCTGGCCCCTGAGGCACCAACTCCAAACCATAATACTCTCTATACATGGAGTAGATGGAGGTTAAAGTGTTGGTATGCTGGGGGGGTTTTTTTTTGTTTTTAAATATAGCATTGCAGCAATATTTGCACAATATACCCCTCAAAGAGCAGAAACAGTGCTAAATGTATTCCTTTTTTTGTTTTCATTTTTATGCCTGGCTGTTGATTGATGGAGGCCTGGCTGTGTCTTTCAAAATTCCTTTTCTTGCCATTTTCAGTTTTCGAGTCTCAACAGCTCTTTCTCTGGGGTCCTCTGTAGTCAGTTTTGATCAGAATATGTTTCACCTTGACAGCTCTCTGTTGTGAAGAGCAGACTCTGTTGGAACCAGGCCATGTGGGTTTTAATCAGAGCTATGGACCTTTAACCCACACCTGAATGTCATTATATTTTCTCATTCTACCCCATGTTGTAGAATAAATTGGGCTTTTGGGGCAGAAAATGTATAACAAACATGTCAAAACCCCATATTTCATCCAGCTGTATAGTGACTTCCAGAATTCTCACAATGGCCAGTATCATTATCTTCTGCAAGAAAGGCTCTTATTTCAATTTCAGTGTTTCAATTGTGCAGTTGTAGAGTAGACTGTGAGGAATAATAAAAAAGCGAGAATCCACAGTCTGACCCCAAAACAAATCGGGAGATCCCCAGGGAGCCCTGTGGCCGCAGGGACATGTAGTAATATTAGAAAAAAAATCATCAGATAAGAGTCAGCCTACTTGGTATTTGGTCTGAGTGTGGATGTCTTTTGCTAGAGCTTTTCACTCTATCTCAACCTCCCAGTGTGACACTTCTTCACGAAGTTTTAAAGTTAAAATCGAGTTTTGTTAATAATAATGTGGTATTTATTTAGTCATTATAGGAAAATTATTTTTCGCTTGCTGTCCTCAACAGTAAAGTCACAGATGGACACTGATGGGGAATCAGTGTGTCACCTTAAGAGGATGACCGCTGGGCCTGCAGTTTAATTAGCATATATTTGATACTACTATACTTAATACATGTGATGGCCACTCACTCAGACACACAACACACCAACTTTTGTTTCTATCCTTGTGAGTACAAAGGTTTACCTGTTAAGAGAGAGGATATTTTTGCACAGAGAGGGGATTCTGGCAGTTGTCATTTCTTCAAGGGAAAGTTTTAGAATTACTTTTAGTGAAGGATAATGGCTAATGTAGACAACTGACCAGTTGAGGGTTAAGGTTAGAGTTAGTGTTGTCTGTGATAACCTGGCAAATGCTTGTAATTTAAATATGGCTCCATGAGCACACATACACCCAAAAATGCACAACCGTACTAACATGAAAACTCATATACTCCAGGTATTTATGTACATATACACACACGAGTGAGTGAACACACCCCCACAGACACCACAGATCTTTCTCTGGTGAACAAGAGTTTGGCAGCACTTTAAAATAGAGCCAAACCACAGGAGAAATGCCCTCATTACACAGCCTGACACTGTTTTTAGTTAGAGACACTTTCTTGGAGCAGGAACCCCAAAACACACAGCATGACATAAAAATGTATACAGACACAGATGTGTGGACACACAGATATGCAGACATCCTTTACAAGCATGCACAGACATCAGATACACACAGAGATACACATTCAGAATGGATATACTCAAGGAAACACACAAGTATGTCTTCTTAGATACAAACAAACACGCTGCTATGTGCACATACACATAAACATGCACAAATAAAGCAATCATCTGGCACACTAAGTAAAAATGTAAAACTGAGAAATACTTTATTAATATTTTATTTCTCCTCCTCCTTGCAAGCTTTCCAAAGGCATTATTTTAAACCATTTCAATTATATCTGGATCTAGTCTGACTTATGTAATCAAAAAGGTTATTTCTGTAGGGGTCAGGTGGACAGATTACTCCAAGGTAGACTGCAGAACCCACAGACTTGGTATATGGAGGTAGGTCTAGAGAGAAATTATTAGAGTAGCCTTCTAATTTGACCCTGAAGCAACAAGAGTGGGAGGTTAGACGTCATTGCCCACTATGCAGTGTGCAATAGTGTTTAGGCAGAAAGTGGGAGTATGGGGCACTGGGAAATAAGATATGTAGGGAGCCTGCAGCGCTCCTCAGTAGGTAAACGTATTATTCTGAGTCTTGACTAAATTGCGGTGAGACTCAGGGAGCTAGTTATCCTGTAGCGAGCGCGCAGATAAATGTCTTAATGCTCATGGGTGGCCAAACATTAGCTTCACAGCTTTCTGGATGCACATAAAACCGCAGGCAGTGCTAGAGAGATGCAAGAATGTTGTCTGTGAAAGGTTGTGAAGAATTGGGCAGTGTGTTGTTCCAGTGGGATGATCATTGAGGCTTTAACAGTCATGCAATAGTGGACTGTAAATGCATGCAACATGAAACCCACAAGTGTATACTGTATACAGAGGATAGACAAAAAAAACAGGAGCACATGTGCAATTTAATGCAATCCAGTAGAGGTCTGACAATACTACCTTTGGGAAAATTGGTACCAGCCAGTTGCTCCAGATTGCATTGTATTGTTGTTGCGTCATATTGTTACAGCTGTTATCTTACATGACAAGTGCATTGGATTCGTACAGTGTTACTTTTAGCAAATGTCTTAGTCTATACACGGGATCATTAGTGTTTGTGAAATTTCAGTCATATCTGTTTTAGTTTTGCAGTAGATAAGGTGGTGAGTTTAAAATACACAAAAACATATATACATGTACACATATAGTACATGCATCTTACATGCAAAAAAAAAATGGCTTCAATGTGGCATTGCAGAGTGCAGAGATATTTGATGCGCATCAGCTGACACTCGTAGCACACATGCCGTCAAACAGACAGCAGAGGTACTTAAGATACAGTATCTAAGATGTGCCAATCTGTGGAGCAAATGTGACAAAATTGCTGCTTTTGTGAAAAATTGGCTGTGAAAGTGGCCTCTTTACGTGCACCAACCCGTGTCCACCATTATGTGGGCTTACATTGAAAATAATGGGTGCAGGTGTTTTGATGCATGTAATATGCAGCCGATGTGTGTTGCACTTTATTGTTTATTACATCTCAAATATCACATTGTGATAGTCCCTTCAAACTTCACAGTGGCTGCTTTTTGTATGTGCATGTAAAGTGTATTAGTTAACATAAATTTGTACAATAAATTTGACTCCCTGAATTAAAATCATGGTAACCCCAATATACACCCTGCTGACTACTGTTTAACACTTATTTTCTCTTTGTCCCTGAAAGCTCTTTTAAATTGAATGTAATCCCACCTCAGAATAAAGGACGGCTATTCATAGCCAGGCCGCCCACAGCCAAGCGCGTTGTCATTATCATTTGCTCATGCTCCTCCTTTCCTTCCTTCTCCTTGATGCAGTGATTGTAATCCCTCATCCTTCAATTTCTCCCAATTATTTGTAACAACAGATCAATAGTGTTCATTGTGAATACTACCAAAACTGGACAACTAGTTCCCTTGACATGCCAAGCCCCAACAGAGGGGATCTGTGTTTAAGCATGAGGAAGACAGTGAGAGATAATAGAAATATGGACGTCGCCAACAAAATAGAAGGCAGTAGAAAACATGTATGCAGGGTAGAAGGAGACACTCATTCATTTGACTCAGTCATAATTCATTCTAACTGAATTTCAGCCCAGGGCATTATGCAAATGCTCCATGTGTGTTTGTTCTTGTAATCTAATTTTTGCTCATTAAATTATATAAATATAGGATGAGATCAACAACATTTCTTCTCTGTACTCTGGTCCTGACAGTTTACATCCAGACAGCGTGGGGTCTGGAAACATCAAAACTTTGTGCGTTACTGTGACTGTAATCTTGATTTCCGTTGTGAGTGCCATACGTTTTAATGGGATTTAAAATGACTCAAAACAGTCTACGTCTGGCCCATGATGATTCAGCCGAAGTATAAAGCATCTGCCATTTGCACTGCAGAAAATGCACATTCCTTTCCAAAAGCACCACAGGGCTACATGAAAGTGGTACTTAAATAAAGATTAGGCCCGAGTCTCAAGCAGTGAAGTGTGCAAGGAAACTTGTACACTCCAATGACAAGAAATATATTTGTTAGTAATATAGCATTAACACAGTATAATGCACTGCCCAGTGTACGTCACTGTGTCAATATTATTTGACAGAAAATCTAAAGTTCTAAAATAAGCTCCCTCTCTTTCCACGTTCATCTCCCTAATAGATGCAGGGAAATCTGTGTTTATTATCTGCGCTTCTTATCTAGTATTATTAGTATTAACTGCCATAATAATAATAAGATCATGACAGATGATGATATGTATTTTGACACAATACTGTATATTATCTACAGCAAAGTCTTTAGTTGTTATTTCTGTTCATCTTCCTCTCCCACTTTTACAACGTCACCATGCCAGTAATCAAATCATTGTCACACAGCAAAATGTGTTAGGAAACCATGGAAATATTAATCAACATGTGTCTTTGGTGCTATGTTGGTTATTAGGACGTGCTCGACTGTGAATTATAACTCAGAGAGAAGGATTGGCGTCTCCAAACTAATTAGTGAAAGCACCTACCGTAAGAATTTTCACTCTGGAATTGTTTGAGGGCATATGAATTTGTTTTCACTGTCACTCTAAAAAACTTTTCCCACTGTCAAATCTGTGACTTGCCTACTCCTGCATCTTAAATTCTGTCATTAACATTTTCTCCTAAACTCCCTCCCTCTTTTCTTCCCTGTCATGTGTAAGAAAATGAGAAAAATCAACCATTCTCTTCTCACTGACTCTGAGACACACAAACACACAGTCATCATATAGTTTCGTGAACTCTACTCCATCAAGGCTTCCTACGTGTCTTGTTTTGGAAAGCGTTAAGAGAGCCATGCTGTCAGGGCTGCAGGGTGGAAGAGTGTAATCTCCTTTCCCCCTTAAGTCATTAATAACATCAGCCAAGTCTGATTACATCTAGATGAGCTCTTTAGAGCGTGAGAAAGCAGGACAGGTCATTTACGCCAGACAGTGTCATGGAGCCTAAAGAAAAAGGAAAACAGAAGAATTCTCTTCTTAATTATGGATCTAATTATTATTATTGAGGCTTAAAGGAACCTAAGACAGTGTAGGACTGTTAGATACACTGAGCCATGTTCGGTAGTAGTTGAAATGTGTAATAGGTTTCTAATATTGTGCTGATCAATTAATGATTTGTTGTGAACTGGAGCATTGCATGTCTGTAGTTAGGTTTGGTGGAATGAGCTCTTATGACAGCTTTCACATCTCAGTGAATCTCCCAACACAGAAAACTAGCTGGCTTAATCAGATGCAGTCTCCAGCTGCCAGTTCTGCCAATGCTCTCCCCGTGTGGGAGACAGGAGTCCATGGACTTGGAGCAGCAGCTGCTTGAGAAATGTTGAGCTAATCAGCATCCCACCCGCCATCCACCCACCACACTCACCCAGGATAACCCATCTTTTGTTTTAGAGTAACAGATTGAAGTGCTGTTATATTACGTGTTTCTATTTCGGCAGTGGTGATATAAAAAGAGATTCATTTCAAAATTAGCGATGTCTACTATGAAATATGAAAAATACATCTAGACATGTGGGAGTCATAATATTTAAACACAGGGCACAGATGGGATACTCTTGTTACATTTTGGGTGTAAACTTCCTGTCAGAGGCTGATTGAATAGGTGTATTTCTAAAAGCGTGCTTTTAGCTTTCTCTGTATTACAGTCCCAAGATATAAAGCATTTACTACTCATCTCTGTAACATTAACAGACCTCACTCCCAACCTTTATTCATCAATTATAGCTGGTCTTGTTTGGAAGTTTATCATAAACATGCACACATTTAGAAGACTGGAGTTTGGTCGGTTGAAATAAATATTCCATTATCCTGAAAGCAGAGTGGTCCATCTAAAGTTAGCTCTGTGATTGCAGATTTGCTAATGTTATTCATACCTGAAGCAGTAAACATAACCTATTTCCAGCTTGAAGTCTTTGACAACTTGAGCAGGGAGCCTGTAATCTTACAGATACAAAAGCATGGTACTATACTTACAATACACTACAATGGGATAAGAGGAATCTTATGAAACCATAATTAATGGACTAGTACTGACCTACGTCACTGATGGAGGGTGTTAAGCGTGGTGCAGTGTGAACAGACATACAGTTGTCTTTAACCTCCAATGGATAGGAGAAACACGCTAACACTATATGTTTGTGGGCAAATACTTTAATTATGAGGATAAATTAGTGAAACAGCAATTACAGTGGTAATAGCTACATGGTGAAATACCATGTATTGTCATATTTTTATTTGATGTATAGAGAAGTCTTCATAGTCCTTTAATGTAGATTCATAAAAGTGGTAGGCTGCCGCTGCCTTCATAGGCCAAAAAGAGAAGTGGAATTTCTCTTTGAGGAGTAAATGAATGGTAGAGAAGAAAAGACAGAAATGAATAAGAACGATGTTGTGAGTTATACTGTATAGAGCCTGTATAGATACACATTGTTCTTTTTGAAAGCCTGTAATCATCCCAATCAATTTTTAACAGGCTCCTTGTCTTTTGTTCAAAACATTTTTCAGTAAAAGGAATTCATCTCTTCTTTTCTGCACATATTTCATTTCATGGTGTCATGATGTAAGTACTGCTACCTGAGCTGATGACGTCGGTGGTAATGACAACTGCTTCTATGTACAGGGAACAAGGAAAACATCTTTGCTATCCACTCCCTGGAGCATAAAAAATAACCTTTCACGTAAATTGCTTTGTCATTGGGTTGTGAGATAAATTTTAATTGTTTGTTGTCCTCATCATTATAGACAATCACCCAGAAACTATTTGCCACAGAGGAAATCAGTTTGAATAACCTGATAAATTTGCCCGGCTGTAGAAAATCAAATGGAGGAAATGAAGTGTGTTTGCTATTAATCAGCATGTAGGTTATTTTTAGGCCCTGCTCCAGGTTGTATCAGGTGACACATTTCTCTATAGTATATAGGTAGTTCTACTAAAACTCAACACTGACTGACAGCCACCATAGTCAGATTTGTCATGCAGTCAAATATCCTCGTGTCACACATTGTCAGCTGATCATGTAATATCTCAAGATAATATCCTACTGAATGAGTGTCTACACTAAAATTACTACAAACATTTACTATTTTCTATTTTGAGTTCTGACGACAGGAAGAAATAACTTGTGTTATTGTTGAATTTCACAAGGCCCTCTGTCAGTCAAGGCTGATGTTTTGCAATCCGCTGAGGCAAAAACATCAAATCTCTGTGCCCAAAAATACAGAGCAAAGCCAGAGTGATAATTCCCCCCACTGCTTTGCCAGAATGTGATGGTGTAACTGTTTGTAAGTGAGTGACTGCATTCCAGCATGTGTGCGCATACTGATCATTATATATGTGTGAATGCCACTTTTTTTTTTTTTTTAAGAAACAACAATTATTCTGACAAGATGCCTCTTTACTCAGCAGGAGTCCTACATTCAGCTCTGTTTATGTGAAATCCATGGAGGAACTGTTCATTATAGGAGGAAAAGATGTATAACAATACGAACATGAATCAAACCAATGACCCAGAGATTATAAATGTCTTTCTCTGTTCAGGGAAAAAACAATTAAGCCATGTTTCATGTATTATAGTATCTAACCCATAAATTTCAAGAGTACATGATAGTCTGTGTCCCTTAATTAATATTTGTCTTAATTCCACTCTCTCTGCTACCTCCAACCTTCTGGTCATACAGTGTTATTATTCAGCCACCGGAAGTTAGTTTCTGTTGCCAGTAGCAACCAATACTAGCACAGTTCCATAGCAGTTTAGCTGACATTGATAAATCCACTGTTTTGTCAGATCTGTGACCAAGCAAATATTGATAGGTATCTTTTATCCACCCTCTAAATGCCCTTGTTGAACCGTTATTTGTTGGAATGGCATTTTCCATAGCTATTTCGTGACAATTGTTTCCAATTTGACATATGAAATTAGTTTTCTGCAATCAGGTTAGTGCTAACAAAGCTAGCCATTATCCTAGCTGTATGATCCTAACATGCTGCTAATACAACATTCCTTACTGTCGGGCTAACTGTATTTCTCTCTTTGTACATGAACTCTTTTGGACTCGATGTTCATGTTTACTAGATTCATTGCTGTCTTGTACTTCCTATTGGGACTTCATGTTCTTTCACTGGTGATACTTTGTTTCTTCCCGCAACCCTGTCTCCCAGAATTACATTCATGTATTACAAATTTGAAATAGCAAATATGTTTAGAGACACACGTAATGCCACCTGAATTACCTTTTTTTATCAACAGAATGAAGAAACATTTTGTATCTGTATCTGCAAAGTTGCAAAATGTTTATACTGAATGAATGAGCAAAACATTGGCCTACAACATATTTCATTTGTTTTCCCTCAAATATATGTTCTTATACATTATAATACATTAATACATTATCTGCCTATAGCACTAACTAGAACATTATAAATGTATTTTATGGTTACCTTTAGGCACTCAAAGCACTTGGTTAAGGTAAGGGAAATATTTTGGTCATGGTTAAATATTGAAAAAATCCAATGACTTTATTAACATATAACCTCTTTGTTTATGATATCTCATCTTTTTCTGATTTGTAATTAATGTCCTTGTGTTTTATCAAATAGGCTACTGTTTTCATAGTTGCTTCCAGTAAAAACTTCAAAGGTCCTGTCTTTAGCCTTTAGAGGTGTGCTTACATGTATAATGAGGGCAGAAGAACTATACTGTATAAATGATAACGCAAACATCACAATTTATTCACTATCATCCACTTATCATGAGGCATGGAATTAAGCTTGATTTTGGGCGGATGAAGGTCAGAAAATAGACATTTCATTGCTTCTTTCTATGGTAGCAAACATCAGGTCCTCATCACTGCCTCATGCTGCGGTCAGACCAGAATTGGAAAGACAAAATTAACTTGAAAACTGTGACGAAAGCAGGTGGGACAGGAAATATTGTGGACAAGATTGCTAATATAAGCGGCTAGAGCAAGCATAACTAGCTTGCACTGCCAGCCATACAGCATGTCCTGCTGCTTTTTTTACCTATCCATTTAAGAAACAACAATCGGTCCTTCTTGGATGAAAGTTCAGTCCCACCTTCTCTCTCAGATTGGCTCAACATCAGTGAGTCTAGCAATTTGGCTATAAATGACTACATGGTATGCATACTATCTGATTGTAGCACTGGGAAATTCAAACAAAATCCACATTTAACAAGCTGTAACAAGCATTTTGTTTCACACTCTTCGACTTTAGTTCTCAAGGCTACATTTTCTACACTGTGTGATATATAACTTGCTTACAGAATTCCTTTTCCGTAGATAGATCAACAAGTTCATAAAATCAATAAGTCCACAAAATAGCTAAGGGTGTGAGTCATACATGCTCCAGTTTGTTCCTTGGAGGATTAGCTTTCATGCTCCTCTAAAGCAACATCTTCCAGGGATAACTGTCAGTATCTGAGACTCCATTTCCACTTGTCATTTCAAGTGTTTTGTATCCAGATGCAATCCAGATAGGATTGAAGGAACCTTTATTTACACTTAGCCAAAATATATGTGCCTCTGTTGGCCAGGTCACCAATCTGATTTTCAATCCATCTTTTCCCAGGCTACATGCAAATCCGGGTGGCCCTACTCCAGTTCAGAGGGTGGTATTATTAATTTCACCTGAAACTGTTAAGTAACTACCAAAAGACACCAGAAGATGAATAATTTAATTAACAGTTATCTAACAATTAACTATCCACAAACTAACATAAGCACATTAGTGAATCATATTTATGAATTATGAGCGGGATAAAAGTTTTATCGGCTTCTCGGACTCGACAGGGAGAATGATGGCTAATTTCAGTGTAACTTCAGTGTAACTTTAGCTACCATTAACTCGGGACAGACCCTGTAGAGGCTACTTCCACAGAGCGCTTACTGGCATAGTTGGACTTGGACAGACAGATGCATTTACACCTTTTCAACATCTATCTAGAATGCATCTCAAGAGGCAGTTTAAGCAAGTGAATTTCAGTCTATCTTGAGTTCTTCTTGGGTGCATTTACATTTAGCTTTTTTAAGATCAGATTGCTATTGAATCTATCCAAGACCTATGAAGTGACAAAGTGTAAATGTCGTATAAGATTCCAAGCAAGTAGCACCTGATTCAGAGTCGGATTGAATTGCTAAGAGAAGAAGTGCCACAAAGTTTTCTGAGCCATGTTCCCCTACTGATACTGAGGTACAGCTTCACCAGCAAATAACACTTTTTGTAAAGCAAATGTGTCCCATCAAAAAAAGGCAAGCTATGTCCCCTGGATAATGAAAAACAGGTAGAAAGACAAAATAATCCTCTAACACAGGGAGATGTCCTCGGTTACCCAACATTCCCCCAGAGCAAAATGCATATTCACATTATTAGCCTGTCCATATTGTCACATGAGACTATTAGCATAAAACGTCCAAGAAAGGCAGTCGTTTAAAACTACACCTGCAGGGCTGTTTTCTTACTGTCTGACTGTATATTGCTGCTATCTGAGGTTGCCTGTGTCTGTGTGTTTTTAACCTTTCAAGCTGTATAGAGCCCCAGAAGAGCCTCTAGCTCCGGGCTCACACCTGCGCTCCAACTGAGAATCAGGACAACAACAGCAGCAGGGGCCCTCAGTCTAAATGCACACAAACACACATGCAATTACACACACAAAAGCACATAAAAATTCAGATGCCTTAATCCAACTGAAAGCCACACTGTCAAGTTATAGACACAGACATCAGACAATAAGGTACTTGGTGACCAGCACAAAAATCGTGACTTCAAACAGCTGGGTGGGGGCTACCCTGCCACTATCACCATTTTACCAGCACATTTCTTGCTGCACTCTGGCAACAGTGTTACCATGGCAGCCATGGAAACAGAGAAGATTTCTTCCCCACTCTATCCCACTGTAATTCTGTCTACCAAAGTCATTCTTTCTGTCTTCTTCTCTCTGTCCCTGTTTCTGTATTTTCTTCAGTTATCCAATGAAATCCTTTATCCCATGGCAATGTAGTTCTCCTGAACCTCTGCACACATCAGCACAAGGTGATGGAAAGAGAATGTTGGTGCCTGAACTTTTACAGCAAAATATCTGGACATCATTATCGACATGTCAGTCACAGCAACTGAGACGCCAATTGTGTTCTCTTGGCTGCTGTTATGATCCGTTAGTCTTTGTTTGGTTTCCTGTTTTATTTTGAAGTCTTGTCTTTCTTTTTTCCAGTGTGTTCCTGCCCTCGTGTCTCTGTCCTTGATTATCCTCACCTGCTCCCCATTACACACCTGCCCCTGATTCCCTCGTCAGCCTTTTCCCTCTCCTTTGTTTGAATATGTTCTGTATTGTATGTTTTCTCTATACCTTATGCTTGGTTTTCGTGTTCCTGTTTTTGGACGCTTACCTCTTGCTTCTGTCTCCTGTACCTGCCAGTTATCTGTTGCTTTCCTGCCTATAAGCAAGAATAAATTGGTCTTTGAACTGCTTTAGCCTCCCTGCTGTCTGCATTTGGGTCCTTCTCCTGCTGCCTAAACGATGCACCTGTAACAGCTGCACCTCTAATTGTGGTGAGTAGTCTAAGATTGAAAAAGACATAGCAGCACAGTAGTTGGTGCCTCTGTATTAAAAGTGCACTCACTAGTTTTCCTGATTCTAAGAGCCCTTATCTCCAACTCTTCACAGCTCGGCCCTGCCTAATGATGGTCCTCAGGTCCACACTCTACTACCCTTGGTTCACAACTATGAATATCATTTGTTGTTTCTCTTTAAAGCTGCTGTGGTTTAAAATCTCCAGTACACATTATAGCAACCTAACTCTAAACATATTTACATCTACTTTCTGCAGACATCTCTGTACTCAACAATACAATATGTACCTTCTTCAGCAAATTTGGCTCTTCTGACTTGCCACTAGATTAAGACAAACTGCCAGCACCATATTTTAAATTCCATATATTTTTATACATTTATGAATTCCAGCTATAGCCCTATTGTTATATGTCAGTCCAATAGCTGCTAAATTTAAAGGAGTATTCCAGTTTTTCAACCTTATCTCCATGACTTAATAGAAATAAGCAATGGAAATGAGCAAACATTCTCTCGCTCTCTAAATTAACCTGATACAAGACTGTAAGTGTTGTCCAGGTTTTTAGAAAATTTGTGACTGGAATCGTGAATCATGTCTCAAATTTAAAAATGACTACATGAAAGGGACAAACTGGTGCTTGTGTGTTAAGTTGCAGAAACACTTACTGTTCTTTTCTGCTTGTACATTTATCTTTGAGCTGGCACCACTGAATAACCTAGCTTCGTTATTGTAAATACATGTAGCTAGAATGAGGCTTTCCCCCAGGCAGCAGGGACCACAGCGGCGTGCTGTACCAACACACTTCCACAGTTGGCATTTATTGTTCATTCTGCTATTAACACTGTCCAGCTGACTAAAGAAAACAGTAGTGTATACCCAGCTTATAAATGTTCTTCTGGAACAGGAACAAGAGAGGAGCTAACTGTTTCTGCAAATGAATGCTTATCAAAAAGCACAGAAGTAATGGCTTTTGTTAGAAAAGTGCTTTTACATCCTGCACTCATTTGATTTTAATCATACTGAAAAACTGTATAAAATGCTGTTTTTCTCTGCTCGCAAGGTGGTGCTTGGTATTCTGCGCCAGACCTAACATGAGAACAGTACCCAAGAGTGAGAGGAGGCCAAGACTAGGTACTGATGTCGAGGAATCGCACTGCTGGGTGAAGAGGCTAGAGATCTCACAGTTCATTATCAAGTCATATGTGAAAAATGTTAAAATGCCGCAAGAGGTGATGCATAGATAGAAGCAGATATGTCATAGACACAAGAATAACAATCAGGGAAATAATTATGCAGAAAAGAGATGTATACGCACACACAAAGTGAACCCAAGGGGAAGAGACTTAGAGAGAACACTGACAAGCTTACAAGCAACATGTTTTATTATTTAAACACAACAGCACCCAGCAAAAGCTGCCGTTCTCTGCTTTCTGCACTGGTCATAATGTTTAACTTGGTGCCTGGTTCTCCAAGGAGTCGTAACTTATCTCTTTCTGCCAAAACAAGATTCACTCACTGGACAGGGTGATTCCTGAGACTGAGCAGACATAGTCTACTACACACACTCACACATTTACACACACTCACATGCACATTTTCCTCTCAGACTGATTAGCAAGACCACTGTTTGCTCACTCCCAGCGGAAGGAAGGGCTTTTATACAGCGGAGTTATCATCTGTTACAAGAGCCATTCTCAAACGTCTTCAGAACAATGCTGTGGCTTCATTTTCTTTCTGTGATACCATGATATGAAGTGCTGTTTTTAGTAATACGTGTGTGTGTATGAATACTGATGCCCAAGCATTGGCCCTCTGTTAGCTGTCATGTTTCCTCTAAGAAGATGAAACTGCAATTGTCAATGCTAATAACTAGATGCTAGATGCATACATCAGAAAGCATGTTGTTATGCATGTCTGTGCGGTCCATAGGGGTTTGAGGGTGAATTCCCCACCATGCTGTGGAATATAATACTCCATAAGGACAGGTAAACGGGCCATAACTCCTGGCAGTAAGGCTTTTAAAGCTCTATATTCATGGGTCAATGGTGCAAAGTCCCACTACCCAACATGCACCCTTATGAAAATAGAGGCCTTAACCTTAAAGGGCAGACTTAGTCATGGCTTGGATGGCTGCCATCCATGGGAAATGAAGATCTTCAATCATATTAAGACGTGTCCACATTAGCTGGGAGAGCTAGAGTATAATGGGAATCACTGGGAGAAAGGAAATGTCAATTTGAGATGAATATCTGATGCACAGTGTATGTATAGACTGGTTGGCATCAATAATCAAGACCATGCTCTTGATTAAAGATGTGGGGGGGGCATATCAATTATCTTTGTTTCTCCCGTGTGACAAGTTTCTACATGTTAAGACAAGTAGAGGCAAACGGCACAGTCAGTCACCATCAAATGGAGATGTGTGAGGAAAAATTTGTTTCATTTTAGGTGACAGCAGCAGTTAAAATTATACCGCTTCTTCCAATGTTAACATTTGAATGTTTTTTGTTCGTTTTTTTTTTTTAGAAATATCTGATGTTCTTCCAACCAAAGGCATTGATTGATATCTGCTTGGAGTGATGCTCCAAAGTCTGCATATGCTTGAATGGACCTTCCTAGATTCACATTGGTGGGAAATACGCTATAAGCTTCACCAAGCAGTTGGGGAAACAGATATTTTATGTTGAAAATAACATTGTTTTCGTGTAGATGACTGAAATAGGATCTCAAAATGGATCACAGTGTACATGAGAAACTTTCATTTATTCATCTTTTATGTAACTTGAGATTCTGATGTGACTAGCCAAATCTTTATTTATAAGGCCAGTAGGTAAATTTAATTTGAATGTGCGACATCAGGGAAGTGCCTTTTTAAAGACAGTTTCATATTTCTATGTTACATGCCATATGTAGGTTGAAAGAGTTGTTGGTGTCTGTAATCTTTCCTCCTCCCTAACATGACTGCAATGTAAGAGATGGGAGACAAAATCCAAACACCTCGTTCGATGCAAAAATACATTCTAAAGTTCAGCTCAATATGATAAGGTTTCAGTAGTATGATTTCGACAAAATAGTGGGTATCTTCATCCCGACAGTCACCTGTAGGTTTGTTGTCGGTTTTTTGTCCCAAAAACAAACCTACATGTATCCATTCAAATCAGTTCAACAAGGAAACTGTCAAAAAGAGGTGATTCGGTACTAAAAAACCAAGGAAGATACCCACATAATTTTCTAACTCACACTGTTGAAGCCTCATTATCTTCACCTAAACTTTAGAACGATCTCTGTGGATTACACACAGGGGTACACACACCCCTGGTTGGGAATTAGTGCAGTCGTGGTGCACTAAGTCTCGACATAGGGAAGTGCACATTCTTGTATTGTCTGTAATAATTCCAGTGATACGTTGCTTAATACTCTAAAAAAGCAACTAAAACAATGAATAGGTATCATCTTCACCCAATTGTGCATTTATGGTGTGACAACAATAATACTAACTCTAGCACAAGTCACTCTGATTGTCCAAAAAATATAGAAAACAAACTCCTTTCACTTGTTTGGTGGGCAAAACACGGGTTTGCTTCCCAACATCTGCAGACCAATGTTCCTTTAAACAGCTGAAACCTAATTCTCCAATGTGCATGGCAGCGTGAAAGGGAAGGTGTGCCAGTGTAAAAAAAAACAAAAAAACAATGGCCAGCCCATGTTGGACACTGATCATCATGAAACTAAATGCTTGTCAAACCTGACTGCACTATACAAAATTCTCTCTGTATGTGTGCGTGAGAAAGTGAGTGACAAAGACTGACAGAGAGAAATATGTGTGTTTGTGCATGCCTGTGTGTCTGCTGCTGGCAAATACCCCACATTATACTAAACCTAAATAGGATTTCCTTTCAAACGCATGCTGCCCCCTACCTCCTCTGGATCTCCCTTTTTAAATGTTCCAGGTGGTCCAGTACTTCTCAAAATGAAGTATGACATTGTTATTATTCAATGTATTATCTAGTCATACATTAAAGCATTCATGTGCATTAGATATGATCCCAATTGAGAGCAGAGCGGAGTTTCTGCAATGACGTCTGAGACTGCTTTTTCCATCACTATCATTAAGATGGAGCACACAGATAATAAGTCTCACTGATTGTGTTAGTAGTGACTGGCAGTGACCTCACTCTCTCAGAAAGGACTAGTCCAAAACAATGCCAGGATTGCCAACGCTCGTTTCGCCACTATGACTGAACAATGTGCTCTTTTTTTTGTGTGTGTCACATTCTGGTATCATATTTGTTAGAGCTATAATTTTGTTTATTTTTTTAATTGATTTGCTTAAAATAAAAAGGTCTATATTTGAACTTTCATTCATTCTTGACTTTGGAAACAGTAGTTTGACAAAAAATATCTTAACTCCAGGTCAACTTTTTTTCAGAAAGACCATGATATGTGGTTGAAAGCTAATGAAGAGTTGAGTTGAAAGTTAATAAGAGGACCTTAAGTTAAAAATTTGTATTTCCATTGTAGAATATTTAATAAGGACCACAACCAGCATCTGCTTGTTAGTCAATTTAGATGAAACTATGGAGCCTACAGAATAAAGTACACTAGTGTTTGACAATGTTTATTGTGTATGCTGAAATGATCAATTAATTAATTGTTGAATCAATCGATATCAAATTAATCGGCAACTGTTCTCGTGTAACTGTACCTAGTTACAACTTCTTCAACGTGAGGATTTGCTGCTTGTCTTTTTTTTAATATCATAAACTGAATATCTTTCAGTAGAAAATAGAAATTGTATTGTTATATACTACCAATTAATTGAGAAAAGAATTGTTAGTTGAAGCCCTACTATCGAGTGAAGTTTGCAACTATATGCTCGGATTCCATAGCTTACGTGGGCATTTTCAGGAAATAGACTGAGCCACAACAACAAATCTGTTTCAAATTATCTCTTAAACCCTAAATGTGGCCATAACTCTACACTGTATCCTGTTGTCATGTGGTGCAGTGACTGCTGCACAGCTTTATGTCGCACCATCCTGAATTGCATCCTGTTATGTTGTCAAGTCCAAGTCTTCATGAAACAGTGACATTTTGATGCTATAAAAGAATATTTTTTCAGCAGAAGACCGCTGCCCCTCTCTCTTGTCTGCCTGCAGACAAAATAAATACCAATTTTGTCTCACTTCCCTTGAGGTGTCTCCCTCATTTTGCTGTCACTGCTGTACTGTATTTATCACTTCTCTCTTTTGTCTCTCACTCCTACCCTTTTCTTACTCTCTTCTCTTCGGCCAGCATCTTCCTGATTGTTGTCAAATGATGTGATATGGATTTGATGGCAAGGGGGCCTTTTTTTTAAACTGCATCTCAGGCAACATTTTTCTCCCAGGCTGCATTTAAAATCCCACCTCATTTGCCAAGACTGGCAGCGCCAAACCCCAAATGCAGCCATAGCGCCACACTTAAGTGTCTGTATCCTGAAACTAAACATAACATATTGACTGGTGGAGCTTGTTGGAGGCATTACACAGCCCTGGAGTAAGTGCTACTCGAAATACCCAAGTCAGGGCAAACTTACTTTTACAGGATCCTCTTTCTCTTGGGAGAGTGCATGCAAGTGCTCAAACATGAAATCAGCTAAAGGCTGAAAAGGAGAGGGATTGATGGAAAATAAATATCCTTGTCAGTCCCTCCAGGAATTAGCAATCATGGAAATGCAAGAATTAATACAAATTCAACCAATCCTCGTATTATTTGGGAGAGCTTGCAGTTTGGTCTCATCCCTGCAATACATCCGCAGAAAATTGTGAAATTGGATGAATGCTTGCACATTTTGCCAATCAAAACACTTTTCCACATAAAAGGGTCCAATATATAGTTTGTTGTAACAGTTTAGAATGAAACCTGTATTAGCGATTTAGTGCATTATTCATTTGTTTTATTGAGCTTTCTATTTGTATATTGTTATTGTGAACTATAGCTGTGATTTTGCATATTTTAGACATTTTACTATAAATTCCATTATTGCCAACCATTTTCCAAAATGCGTTTTCCCTTCCCCCTTGACAAACAATTTGCAGAGAATTAAAAATGAAGTGTGTGTGATAGATCTGTCTTAACATTATGTCTGATTTCATTGCTGTCAGTCATGGTTTCCCTTTGTTGTAAGACAGTTGTCAGTGAAGATTGATTTGGAAAGCCACAGCCACAATGCTCACTGTGATGAATTACGGAAATCAAGCCAGTTTCAAGTCTGTGATTTTCATAATGTTCTGATATGAATACAAACCAAATGACTCCTGGAACATAGGAAAGACACAATGAAAAATCAAAGACTCTGATGTATGCTTTGGAAATGGTTGCCACTAATTTAAGTAAGTAAATGAAGATAAAATATGCTATATCACTGTTACTGTACAATGCGTTAAGACTAAAAGCAGCTAGACTAAATCTCATGTTTCATGCTGATTTGAACATTCAAGTCAAATTTGCACACTGCACTGCAATTCTTAAAATAAAGAAACAATGGAAATGTCAGTTACTTAAACACTCTGGGGTGGAAAAGCTTTGAGTTCTTGATTGGTCTGACTGTGTTCAAAGCACTGTCTTCAAATTATAACTGTAAACAAGTTCTCTAAATGAGTCACTGCACAGAATGGCTGTTAATTGTTTCTGTGAGTTTTCTTAATAGGTGACAAACTGCAATAATCTTTTAGCGACAATGTCATTATATTGTGAGTTACCTTTGCAGTCAAAGGATGGGGGAGTACTGTACACAGTTTTGTGGATGAGTCCACATTAGCAGGTAATTACTCATGCATGTGACATAGGAGACCATGCGATTTAAATTACACTGAGGATATATCCTCCTACACACAGATCAGATTGAATTGGTTGATGCACATGCATCAGGTAGTTGCATGGTTTCCATTGGAGGCCATAACCTATAATATTCCATGAGGCAGCTGAATTCCTCAGTACATTCTTGTGTAGAGACATACATTAAACTAACCCTCAGAGACAGTGCCAGTGACCGTGTTAGACTGTAAACACACTTCTGCCCATGTAGACAATGACATCATTTGTTCCATGCAGAGTTTTTATTATGCAGCAAAGCACTGACGTACACTTCAAAAGATCGTGACAGGAAGTACTGTACTGGGCTGGTGGCAGGCAAAAGAATATACAAAAGAAAAAACACAGACACTCAGTCGCCTGTGGGAAGGGGAATATTTTATCCTGTATGGGTTGGCTCATCTCCCTGTGGGCACTTGTTGCCATAGCAACGGGAGCTGGGAGTTCCGTCAGGTTGGCTGGTCAGTGATAGGGGATCATGGGACATAAAAGGGGCCAGCAAGGGGCGTGCAACCCTGCCAGCATCATCATCAACCCTACGTCCTCCACACTTCAACTCAGGCCTCCTCGCCGTCGTCTATGGGCCCAAGGGACCCCGCCTGCCCTTCATGCATTCATACCTGGGTCACACAAAGATTTTCGTCCCAAGCAGGGTTAAATCAACCAGCTCACAGTGTGTAGAATTTTATAAACGGATAGTTCCGGTCCTTGATTATGATTGTCACGTTTGAAGCCATCGTAAAATATTCTATTAACACACTGTGACTACATTTTTGAAAATTTTTGATTTACTGTGAGGGCTAAGCGTGGATGAGTGGTTGAAAGGGATGGACAGGATAGAGGAGGAAGATAAAAAAGAAGGGAGACACGGTGAAATTAATGAGAGAGGAACTGAAGCCGGGACCGTTAAACAGACTATGTAGTCTGTTCGCTTCCTTGACTCCATGTTGAAACAGATTTGTAAAGCAGCCGGCACCGAGACAATCTAGCCTACACCAACCACTGCTTGCAAAGCACCATGTACAAAAACTCTCTGATGCTGGCATAGGGGCAAGAGAAATCATGTCAGTGACGGGGCATAAATGTGAATCGTCCTTGCAATGTTACTGGCGCCCAAACTACAACGAGAAAAGATGCTGGCACCGCGCAATTTTAATGCACCTGCCCATAGTAAAACATCCCTGTACCAGCAAAGAGGAGTGCTAACATAATTGAACACTACTTCAAAAATTACACAATTAATGGCGATATCCAGATAAATGTTAATAATCATCTCAATCTTTAATCATGCTTTCCACTGTGTCTGTGTGTTGCTGCATCTGTGTGTTGCTTGGCAACCATTCTTCTAAATATTGCTGAAGAACTACATTGCTTGGCGGAAGAATGATTGTTATCAATAAATTACTGCATTTTTTTGTTGCTGTGTGTTTATTTTATGAAACCTTGCCAGGTATATATCGTAACCGTTTGTTGTACCTAGCAACGCCTCTTAGCTGTTCTAAAATCACTGTAAATCATGGCCTCTTGGGGCTTATTGCTTTAATTTACCAGGTCAATAATGATTGTACTGAATTATGATAGAGTATGTTTTAGTGTCAACTGGAGCACTCACTCACACACTGACCTACATTTATTTATTTTAATTTGAACTATATTTATGTGCACAAAAACACTCACACCCACCAGACCTTATCCCATCTCATCTCACCTTTTGTCTATTTATTCTCCTATCCAAAGACACATTTCCAGCTATTTCCCATTTCCTGCCTCACATAAACACACATTTTTCATCCTGACATGCTCTCTTATAACACACTAGGTCTCAAACGTGCGTAGTACACCATCTGTCCTGTCTTTTCTCAGTCTCCTCTCCTTACTCTATAAGGCTGACTATTCAAATAGCTGGCCTGATAGACCACCTACTCACACACTGTGCATCCTTTATAACTGGAGTTTTGACACATGAAAGAGCAGAGGCAGTAAACCCTGCCTCAATGGGGGTCTCGCAAGACACTTAACTGGAACGTTGTGAAAACACGGAGTGTTGACAGGTAGTGTTTCATCATGGCCGCTGTGTTCCCCATTTATACAGTGACAGTGTGAGCCTTCTCTCTGTTTCAATGTAGGAATGACTTAGAGGTACAAAAGACCCCTAATCCTCCACACCAAGGGACAGATTTCAGTGGATGTCTGTGTGTGTGTGTGTGTGTGTGTGTGTGTGTGTGTGTGTGTGTGTGTGTGTGTGTGTGTGTGTGTATGTGTGTGTGTGAACAGGTGACATTATCTGTCACCTGGGAAGCTCATGTGAGCACTTTGGCTGCTTTTCTAGGTGTCTGTGGAGACTCACTCTTGACAGTGGCAGTCCTGGTGCAGTTGTAGAGAATAGCCAGCTCTCCAAACACCTTTCCTGGTCCCATGGTGCAGAGCTTCAGGCTCTCCTTCGTCACCTCCACCTTCCCATCTGAAACATGCACAGAAATACAGGTATGCCATTACTATTCAAACTGCACATTTATTTTCCTGCCTGATTACCCAAGTGTGTGAGTGCTCTGCTGTATTCAATATGTGCACCAAACAAAGTTTCAGTGATGAAATGGAGTAGATGATAGGTGTCTGAGGGCTTTTGCTTCATTTTGGGGGCACCCAGCCAGAGTGTTCTTGACTCACTGGGCTGGAAAGAAAATAAGATTATTTTGCAATGTGGAGTTTCCAGGGGCTACTGGCCTCCTACCAAGGCCTGCATGGCCCTGTTAAATAGCAATGCAGCAGTACCAACGTGAGAAAAATATACTTAAAGCTCCATAATTCACGGACACAGTATGGTATGCCTTAAGGTGAGGACACATACACTGTATGTGAAAATATGTGTATGTTATCAGGAATGCGACATTCACATAGAATGTCCTAAAGTAATATTGCAGTATGTTTGGATTCATGTAGACACACACACATCCAGATCCGTTTCCAAAGTAAACATATTTTTGCCTTGAAAAAGCATTACCTACCACTTCTGGCATATGAAGAGCAATAATTAACGAGTAACTAACTGCTTTTAACCACATTAATCTGATTTATTCCAATAACAATAGGTTTTTACCAACAAAACATCTAAAGCAACACTAAAACTAGAACCTATGCAGAGAAGGGTATTATGGGTAACCGCAGAGGCTCACAGAGAAGCCAACGCACACACCTCCCAAATCTCAACAACGCATATTGCGAACCTGCTCATCAAGCAAGCTGATTGGTTGATCAAACATCCTGTCGGTAGGTTTTCTCTATTTTTTTCTTTTAAGGTTTGAGCAAACATTTCGCCATAATACTGCCACAAGTGATATTCTAGCAGAGCACAGGAATCAAAATTCTTCTTCAGTGCACTTAATATTGTTGCCCTTCTTGTTATTGTCCTGTCTATTTACCTTGATGAATCCAAATTCTTTCATGTTTGTTTCACGGATGTAGTGGTTTGTTACACTGTCACCAGGGTGAAAGTGATTTCCGTTTCCTGATTTCCTCTACGTTTTCTTTTGTGGTTTGCTAAACGTGATACAGCTTCCTAGTACGTATGTTACGTTACGTTATGTCCCCAATCCCCAATACGAGCACATAATAAACACATGTGAATGTGTCTGAACAACACCTGTGGACGTTCGCTTACGTGCAGCCCTGAGAAGCATAATTCCAGCTTGAAGCAAGCAAATCTGTAGGTAAGAGTGAGAGTAAGAGGCTCATCGCCCCTGTGACTGGGGGGATGGCTGCTGCCACTGTCTTCAGACAAGCCTCATCAAGCATGTATGCTTTCCTGGAAACTCGGCATTCCAGCGGGACACTGATTCACAGAGAGTCGTTAAAGTCGGCTCTAGGCTACTGATGAAATATGGAAAGATGATAAGAGCAGGTGAGTCATCCACAGAAGAAACAGTTCGACGTGTTAGCGAGGCCCACGAACCCCTTTGACAAAGCACCTCCAAAACACTTTGCCATTTTCGGGATTAATTCTTTTCACCTGTTTCTCCCACCTTACTGGAATTATAGTGCACCTTTTTCGCCATGGTAAACAATACGTTATCCATCAACACCCAGCATGAAACTATACACGCAGAGAAAGTCTTCAGCTCTTACAGTGTGTCACCATCTTACTGTCTACTTCCCTGCTGTTTTCACTGCCCTTGTTTAACAGCCTTTTTCTTGTGTCAGAGCTTCCACTGGCACTCACCTCTTGCTCCACTCAAATGAAGAAACTGCTAGAGATGAATCGCCTTTAACACTGCAGTACTTAACTATCTTCACATCTTTCACTATTATCACTTTAGTAGATTGATTGAAAAACATACACACAATAAATCTCTATTTCAGATTCTTCTTTCAATGATACATAATCACTGGACTGCTCACTTTCAGAAACTTATGTCTGAATCTGACAAAGACAGTAACTATGCTTTTGAAGTTTGGTTCTCAATGTACAAAGAAAAAAGTATGAAAACACTCATTGTAGATTGTAGTTTCTTATATTTCTCCTTCTATTTTCTACTCCTTCCAAACAAGCTGATGTTTGTTGCTTTCATAAGCATAAAACTTCCTGTGCACCTCGGGATTTCTCCCAGGAAAGAGAGAACTCCTGATGCTTGTTCACAAGACCAACTGTAAAATGTTTCATGAACTGATTATAGCTGAAAAATAAATTGTAGTGTCAATCTGGCCTTGCAAAGTCTATAAAGACAATAATTAGTGAGACCAATTCACTGCAGGATTTAAGTCTGGAGAACAGCCATTGAGAATCGATTGAGCCCAATAACTATGTGCCAGACTAATCAGTGAACTGTGAGGGGTGTCGAAATGATGATGTGACTCGTCACCTCTCAAAAATCCTGAGCCCTTATCGCGAACTATTAAACCTTGGTGTCACAGATAGAGAATGGAGGGTGAATAGTTAATGAGAAAATTGTCAATTTTCACAACAGCTGCCATGTTTTTCCAGTTAAGAAATTTCAAGCAATGACCAAGGACAACCATGTTTCTTTGTTTCCTTTATCTAATCATGTGTAGAGGTGTAGAGGTGTAGGGTTCATATTGATGTCTGAGTGAAGGGCCTAATGAGCCTTGCCTTATCACAATAAGAAAAGTAAAAATTGCTGGCTGTTTTTGGGAGGCTTTGAGCCATCATCAAAAGAGTAGCCATGTAGATTTTTTCAGGTTTCAGTTTCAGGAGGAAAACACTGGCGGAGTTCAAACACATAAAGTCTCTGTAGTTATGTATAGATAGAAATAGATGCAATATATGTATCAATACAGATAATTGCAGCCCTATTTGAAAGGACTCCAGACAACGAACTTTATTAAGTGCAATGAAAGTCAGTCTGTGGTTTAATAGCAGCAGTGTTTTGTGGAGGGTTCATGTAGGGACAAAGACAACCAGACATCAGGTAGCAAAATCCTTACGCTTGAGTATGGACAAAACTAATAATTTCCTGTGCATAGCCATGTAATTCATTCCTGAGAGAGGTGAGTAGTCAGAGCACGGTGTTTGGTTTGGACAACTCACCGACGGCTGGCTGTGAGGGAATTGCTAGGAAATTAAGTAATCCAAGTATTCAGTTATTGGAATTCCACGAATGGTCTTTTTTAAGAAACTGTTATTCAGAAGTTCACATGAATCCATCCACACACACACACACACACACACACACCATTTCCTGTTTTTGTGTCTAATAAGACCTGCTTTATCACACTTCTTTATTATGTCACCTCTCCTATGCAAGTGCTATTCAAATCTTATTCAAATCACAACACAACAGGCAAATACATGCTCTCATTGGGCAGCCGATCTGATATCAGAGTACCGCACATTTACAAGTCACTGACCCGTTTAACAACAGCAGTATACTGTCTTGCCTAAAGTCAAATTAAAAATGTGATAAGAGGAAGAACTGAAAAATTCAAAATGCATAAAATACAATATATATTTAACTCTGTTTCCACTGTCTATGATCTGAAGGATATCTGACCAAATTATCAACTATGTTCTATCAGATATCTGTCTTTTAGACAAAACCTGATGGCTACAATTAACACGATTAGATTAAAGATAAAGGCATTTTTGTGAGGAGTTCACTCAAGCAGCATGTGACACAAGGTTCTCTATTACCCCCAAAATAAATTAGGAGAAAAGGACATCTGTTAACTTCCACGTGGAGTCCTCCACACTGAGGCCATTAGGCTGTGTCTATAAATAAAGTTGAGTTTCAGGGGATGCAGGATACTGTGCCTCCTCTTCCTCCATTGACAGTTTTTAAGCAGCACAAAACGGACATCAAGAAACAGGATGTGGGGGAGTTCAAATCCCTTAGAGAATAACATACAACCACCATCCCATCCTGATAGGCCTTGTTGTTCCACCACTGCTCAGGGGTCCGATTACCCTATCCCTATCCATTAGAGCGATGGAGGAACATTTGATAGCAGATCAAGCAGAACATGGTTTCATCCTGCTCCCACTGGCTGAAAACTGGGGCTGTTACCACCGAAGGTTTTAGGTGGTCAACGATCAAGTTGACAATTCCGACTTCAGGTCAGGAATGATATGTCTGTGAGAAAAACAGTCACGTTCTGTCTCACAGTTTGAATGCTTTTGTGGAGGAAAAGCCATGGGAGAAACAAGACTGAGCGTGGGATCTATTCAACAGGGACTGAAATGGGTTCAGAAAATTCCAGGGTTTAAAAATCCTCTGCTCTTTATTTCTTAACAAAATGATGCGGTTCATTCAACAGTTTGGTAGAAACAGGCCTGAAATGATGGCCTTTGATAGTATCAGCTCTGAGCTTTTTCAGTTTTCACCTTGTTTTTCAAAGAACACAATGTGACCTCTCAAAAAACACTTTCAGCAAAACAAATATTCACAGCTGCCCGGTTGTGAAAAGAGAATCACATGAATCAACACAGTGAGCAGACATCAGAAAATGAAAAATACAATAAATAGATCTCAAGATGAATGCAGCGCTTTACTTCACATTCAGTGAAAAGATCTAGATGAGAGCTAGATGTCAAAACATTTGGGTTTGTGTTTGAGCTTACTTAATGGCCTTATTAAATAAAAAATTCCTGCTGATCACAGAACTGTGACCATGTTCAATAATGAGGGCTAGTTGTTCTGCTGCAGCGTTCAAGCACAAGTCATGCATTATTTTTCTCTTCAATTAATAACAAAATAAACCCTAGAATTTAAGAAAATACGGATGTGGGCTGAAGCCAACATCAAGAACAAACACAAAGAGAGAGTAATAGAGTAAGTTATGTTATTAATCAGGGAGAATGGCTCAGAATGGGAGGGACTTGGTTTAAAGCGCCTGGGTACTGGAAATGACAAACACTGACTGTTGTTATTTCAGTGAATCCCTGTTTGTGTAACTGCAGGCTGGAACTAGAAGCATCAGGATGATGAACGGGGATTGAGAGTGCTGACAACAGAGTTTGATTAAAAGATGTGTTGTCTTGTGGAATGCAAATATTAAGATTTTTCAGATCATGAGTGGTTATTTTCTGCACCTGCCACCCGGCGATGTTGGTGTTGTGTATTTTCAATAGGCAGCAACAGGGTGCAACTCTGCCATCATGGCTAACAGTTACATCTGATCCTACTAACAACCTGTACCATGCGCTACTGGCAGCTGCTTTCCACCTACTCTAATCGCATCATCACTTAGCTAAATAGAGTGTGTTGTAGCTTGAAGTATAGAGAAATGTTAGCAGTATAACAGTTTTAGCTAACTAATATCTTAGTTTATCGGTTCTGACCGGATAATCCAACTTTTAAGAGGTGTTTCTGTTATTTAGCCTACCCTCATTGATAGAAATGGGGTGGAACAAAATAATAGAAACACTGGGCAATATAACACAATACAATTCAACAGTACCACAAACTGCAGCCTCCAAAATGACCATACAATGAATATTATAACCTATAAGGTAGGATTTATTGCAGGACACTTGTATTAGACTGCATTAGTTTAAGCTAGGTGTAGTTAACAAACTGGCAACTGAGTGTACACCTCATTTAACAAAAAGTTTCAAAGTTTGATTTTCCAGTCAGGGCCAATTAACTATGATTTTAGTTAGCTAATTGTGTTATACTGCTAACCATTCTCTATACTTTAAGCTACGACCCGCTCTATTTAGCTATGTGATTGTGTGATTAGAGTAGGTAGATAGCAGCAGCCTGTAAATGTAAAGACAGTTTGATGTTTGCCCTGAGTCCTCCATCCTCTTCCCACAGAGTAGCACGTCTGCATCATCTCAAATAAATATGCTTGTTTACTGTTATCAACTTTCTGTCAACAAACTTGTGAAGCAATCTGTGTAGCCTTCTGCAGCTCCAGGAATCTTACCAATTGAAGGTGGAGGAGGGAGATTACAGTTCCTGTACCGTGCAACTGAAATCCACTAATGCTCATGTTGTAAGAAGTGGTACCAATATTTCGACTTCTGCCCGCATTCAAGCATGCGAGTGATCAGCCCTGATTGGGAATCACATTGGTCACTGTTGTGGTCATGTCAGTTGTTTTCTCTCAAAACCTCCTTCAGCTCTTGAAGAACTGAGCCAACCGAGTAAGAAGTGCACAGGAGTAGATTATGAAGAAAGTAGTAGTAGTAGTAAGTAGTAGTAGAAAATAAAGTTGAGTCAAACAGTTGCTCACTGACTAGTGTAGCACAACTTTTAGTCCTCATGGCTGGAGTGCACTCAGTTCACTTTCATTTTTTTGTGTCAAGAAACACCGGTGCCACCATTCCTTTTAAACTGACAAGAGCAGATAGTGTTGTATATATTTACTGCTCTGCACGAGCTGACGTCAATCTGTCTTCTTAAGCGTGTGCCATTTTTATCACAGGAGTAGCAAAAAGGAAAAGAAAAAAGCTGTGAGAAGGCAAGAGAAGTGGGGTGAGAAACGTAAGAAGGCAGCACTGAAGAGAGGATGAAAGACACAGAGGGACAGCAGGGGAGAAAGACGCAGGAAGAACACCTGATGCTATAAGAGAGCACTGCTGAGCATCACATCATTTGAGATGAGAGCACTTCAAATCTTTTTCAGTTCAACTCAGGCACCTCGCGCAGAGCTCCTTGCCATTCGCACACGGTGGAAAATTACACTGCTGTTTTGTACAAATGGTTGGCGAGACCTAAAGACACTAAATAGTGTGTTGTCAATAGGATACGGAGGGCAGCTGGTTTCAACCTTTTTACATCATTTCACCTTAGAGACAGGAATCCTGCAAGAACATACCGTAGCACCATATGTCTACCTTTAGAGCCTTTTAGCCTCACACTGAAGGTTACTTTCATTCAGTGGGAGTATAGAACATGGAGGACAGGAGGGGAGACACGACAGTTAAATTCCCTTGTCTAGAACCCCTCTCCTATCTCTGTTTTCATTAAAACATTATAATAGGCCTGGTTTCATCCCTGCTACTCTCCTAGTCATCACACTCCGATTATGGCTCCTGTGTTGACAAGCCGATTGATGGCCCGAGCAAGGGGCAGTGAAAATGATCATTTTGTATTCACAGACCGAATCACAGTGTTGTAATTAGCAGTTAGCGTCCATGCCATGTGCACATACTGTAGCTTTTCTTTTATACAGACCAGACTTAATTAGACAGCTTCAAAATCAGAATACAGATTAATATGGCATCTAAAGTACTACAATAATGGGCCTCTCTCATTTCCGCAGCCGGCTCTCATTTCAGTAGCCCGCTGTATCACCACAGACGTGGGAAGACATTTACAGAAAAATTTGGATTCAGAGTGTTGGGGACACAAATAGTTACATAAACATACAGTATTTAAATGCATTAAAGGACACATATAAACAAAAAGATTAAGAGTCTACAGTCATGCTAGCGGCTCATTAAGGCTGTACTTAGGCACCGCTTTGAGCTAAATGTTAACATGCTGATGTTTAGTAGGTATAATGTTGACCGTGTTCTGCATCTTATTCTCATCATTTTCTAATTAGCACTTAACACAAAGTAAGGCTGAGGCTAATTGGAATGTCATTAGTTTTGTAGGTATTTAATCTATTGGACAAATTCAAATGACCTGATGTGCACTAAATGAAAACTCAGGGGATTACCTAAATTATTATAGTTCATGCTAGTGTTACAGTCCGTCGTGCCTTGTCTGTTTTCTGTTTCTTTTGAAGTCTTGTCTGTCTTGTCTCCCGTGATCCTGCCCTCGTGTGTCAGATTGTCTGCACCTGTTTGTCATTACACACCTGGCCCTGATCCCCTCGTCTTGCACCTCCCTATTTATATCGGTCCTGTTCATTTGGTTCTTGTTGGTCCATTGTGCTTGTGACGTTTGTGCTTGTGCCTGTTATGTGCTACCCGCCTGTTGTCTGTCTACCTGCCTCTTCTCCCGCCTGTTCCCCTGCCTGTCGGTTGCCCTCCGGAACCTACTCTGAAGTACAATAAAACCTTTGAACCTCCTCCCAGCCTCTCCTCTCCTGTCTGCACCTGGGTCCTCTCCCTGCTCCCAAACATAATACCTAGGTGGGAAAACATGACTTCTTGTACCAAATTTCATGGCAATCCATCAAATATATGCTGACATATTTAAGTCTGAACCAAAGCGATGGACCGACAGACTGTCATTGCCATCCATGGAGCCACGTTCTGTACTGTCATTGTGGGCTAAAAACCTGGTATTTCTAACTTTCTATTTTTTCCGATTGCTTAAAGATCACATGCTGCTCGATGGGCTGAGGATTGTTTAACCTCTTTGGCTCATATAATAATTTCAAAATCCATTAGATAATGTCAAAAAATGCTTTATCAAGCTTAAAACAAGGCTGTTTTTCTTAGTTTTGAAAAAGTTGAGATACTTAAGATACAACAGCTATATGCTCCAACTGTATATGTATCTGTGTATGTGTACACCAACGCTATACACACACACACACACATACACACACACAAAGTCAGCTTTTAACAGTGATTTGTACTTTGCACAAAATATAATGTGAGAATTCCCATGCTGGGGTTGGGAGTATTTGACGGAGGCAATCAAAGTTCAAAAAGAGATCAAAGAGATGAATTTTAACTCAGGAGACTCAATAAAAAGTCTGCAGTGAGAGAAATTTGAAAGAAACCCTTATCTATCTCAATGTCCTGTAAACCTTGACTCCAGTGACATTGATTGATGAAACTGGCCTCAAACTGGCTCACTGTATGCAGGCTCCTTCAAGTACAGTATGTAAGTTAAGAATAAAAGCAATATAGGCTGGACATCGTCACACTGTCCTCAGGTAACAATGTTGTTTTGAGCCAGTGCGTAAACACATTTCTTTATTTCTGCAGCTATTTCACGTGTGTGTGTGTATGTGTGTATATATATATATATATATATATATATATATACACGGTATATGTGTGTATGCTGTGCACATGCTAGTCTAGGGGTGATGGGAGGGATTTTTCTGTCACTGTAGCAGAGCAGATTACTTGTGCCCTATCTTGTATCCTCAAGTCTGAACCTCAGCAAACACAGAGCTTATCCAGTCACAGCAGACTCTCAGCATTACTCCATGTCTATGGCCACCACCTCCCCATACACACACACACTCTCACACACACGCACACAGACAAACATACTCACAGCCGCAAGCATACAGTACAGTTTATACCTACCTAAGCAAAGAATGGAGTTTCAAATATTTGCATAATATTCGGCTCATATGATGCTCGTGAGTTCTTTTGTCTGTGTCTGCCTTTCCTTCCTCCTCCTCCGCTCCTCTTATGTCACACACTCTCACACACACACTGCTTTAATCGTCTTTCCAGATGAGGAACTCTCAAAAGCGGGATAAACCACAAAGGGGATAAAGGCTCAGGGATCATTCACAAATTACTAATTAATTCTTGCTCTAAGGTGTATTCATCGGCCTCTGTGGAGTGAAAATGGAGATCAATTCTTATTGGAGAGTTCAGGGGCAAAAAACAAAGGCCATCTCACAATAATCAGAGAAGTGGAAAATACTGTGAAAGGGGGGTGAATAGGAAAGAAAGGCAGAGAATATAAAGAGAAAAAAGCTGAATGAAAATTAGGTTTGATGGACAGATGGGTGAAGAGGAATAAGACAGTAGAGGAAGAGGAGAAGTGATAAGCAAGTGGAGAAAAGATGGTGACAAGAGGACAGATTGAGGTCAAAGTCGGTAAAATATGAGGAGGAGTGACAGAGGGAAACGTGTATGTCTCTGGTCTCGTATTTGAGCATTTTGAATTGATAGCTTGTACCTGTGTATGTGTGTAAGTGAGAGGATGAAAGAGAGAATGTGACAAAGGGAACAACTTAGAGGCAGAGAGGGCAAATGGGAACAGACACTTGTCAGAGAAAGAGTATTTTCACTTGGTGTTCAGGGCAGATGGTGCACCGCTCAGGGTAGGTGAGATTATTAGTCTGCAACACACGCATACACACTATTTGCCCATAAATGGCACATTAGCTAAAGTTATATTCTTCTTGATAGAGGTATTTCAGATCATTAGGGCTATTGTTGTTAGCAAATACAGGTGGACGTTTACCCACCTTTTTGAAAATAAGAAAGCCACCTGAATTTGGTGTAGTGTATAGAAAATTCTATTTCCTGCTTTTACCCACATGTCACCGCTTTTCAATGCTCTTCATTGAAAAAAAAATCTATTTGTGATGTGGCGCTAATCTATAGAGGCTTTGCATCTGATTAATTCGCTGTTACAGTCTCTGAATTAGAAATCACATCGCATGATGCCAGAAAGTAAAAATATTTTCTGCAGTCTCTTTGACAGTAATCGATTTTTCATGCCTGATGCATCAACAATGCCGTCAGTCAAGTGAATGAAAAGAATTACACACACACATACTGTAGGAATATACATTTCTAAAGGTGTAAGTATATTAATATATATCTCTCTGTGACATTTGAGGCAGCAGCAGCATAAAAAAATATCACTACACACGACATTTTATATAATAACACGCAACTTTGTCAATCTAGTTTCTCTGCGCTTGCTGCTATTTCATATTGCGGGGGTACAGGGCAACCACCTGGTCCTGACAGTTACTGTTACTGTGACGTGTGTGTGTGTTTGTGTGTGTGTGATAACTAGGTTTAAATGTCATTCCAATTACAGACCCCTCCCCTTTTCCCCAGATGACGCCTTAATAAACCTCCACTGTGAGTCTCATTAGAGTTATCATGAGAACTGCTTTGAAGAGGGCCAGCTATATGTGACTCAATCTGGTGGTAATAATTGTATTGCACCCCATGTTACATAAGTGAGTGCACACACACACACACACACACACACACCAAGTCAATCTTACATTCGATTTTAGTTCCAAGTAGTTGAAATTGAGTTCACTGAGATGCCTTTTCAGCAGCGAGTGAGTCGGAGCCTCAGCAGTGGGTCAAGGTTCATTATTAAACTACAATTTGCTGCTGTACAGTGCTGTCAAGATACAATAAGCAGCAGTTGTTGTATTGAATGTTGGCTACATGTTGTATTCTCCAAAGCCAATCAAACTAAAATCTGTGAGACTCAACATTTTACTTTGCTGAGCTGCATTAGTTAAGTTGCCAGGCAACAATGCAGTGCAGTGGGTTTGTGCACTCACGTTTCTGTAACCCAATGTATTCTCTATTTTCACATCAGCTTATTAATATGCGAATACATCATAATAATTACAAAGATCAGCCGATAGTTTATTAACAACAGTAGCTGCAGTAGTTGTACAAGTGATAACTAGAGGTAGGTGTAGTAATAGACGCAGTAGTAATACTTGATGGTGTTTCTAATTTCCATTACATATCGTGTCCTTTCACGACCATGACACTGAGTCACACTCAGGTGCCCCTGTTGATTACATCTCTAGGCTCTGCTCAAGATGAAAGAGTAGCCCATCTCCCTTTACTCTGCCTCATTGGCTAGTGAGCACAGAGGGGCTCCAGCCTATAGTACAGTGAGAGGATGAGTCCTTTAAAGCGTAACAGCTGTCAGAATCCCAGACAGAGACATTCATTCACTTTGTCTCTTTAGGAAATTGGCCAGCTTGATTCTTGGTCAGCTGGTAGACTGGTTGGTCTTTTGGTCAGTATTTTGGCTGGTGGCTAGTTGGTTAAGATGGTCATCAGGTACTAATGAAGTACTAATACATGTCATACTAGGGCTGACGATTCCCTAAAAGGTATAAAAACAAATAAAATAGTTAATGTTAAGGGGCTCTGGAGATCTGTTTTCATGTCAGGTTTTAATAACTGAGCCAGTGAGGTAGAGTACAAGGTGACAAAGAGGAGATAAGGTGCTAGTAGAAGCTAAAGGGGATTATCACAGGATAAAATATGCCATGAAGTGACATGTAAACAGACACCTGTGCCTCTCATTTCCCAATGTTGTTTATATTTAATTAAAGAGACATGCAAATAGTTCACTGTTTGACGCTTACACACACAATACAATCACGTTTACCAATCATCTTGAGTGTCATAAGGATTAAAAAAAAATAATAATAATATATATATATATATATATATATATATGGAATCAAATACTCCCCTTATAGAGGGAAACTAGTATCGAGCCAGTGGGTAAACATTGCTATTCATTGTTATTCAGAGGTATATCTCAGTAAAAGCAGCAGGAAAAGGAAATTGACTGGAGGAGCAGTTCAGCATAAGCCTCAAAACAACACATTGTTCCATTCTGTCATTCAGACATCAAAAGGCCGCCATTTAAACCTCACTTCAAACATCAATTCTGTCAGAATATGATATTTTCCTTGCCTAACAGCAGGTCAAATGAAATAATTGGGACTCCATCCAATTTATATTGAGAAAATGTCAAATCCTGGGCATATTCTCAAATCCCCTGAACACCTCCACTTGAATAAAATGGTCTACAGTGCATCAATGGCTGCGTTGAATTGAGTAGCCTGTCAAAGAGGCTGTCAATGTACTGTGAGCACTTGGGGTTTGGAGCTGACTCATACTGTAACATTACCACTCTTTCTCCTCACTTGGCTCACTTTACTGCCTGCTCTCCCTGTACTCGTAGTAAAACAAATAAAATATAAAGAGAGGGCTGACAGCTAGTTCTCCTGAAAAAAAGAACGCAAAGGCAAAGCAGGGATCTTAAGTGAATATTCAAATATAAACGCAAAGCTGGCAACAGGAAGCCTAGTGAGGAGAGCCCTAAAACATCCTGTTAATGCGATAAAGTTACAAACAGAAGAAACCTGTTCATCTAAGCTTTAAATCCAACCTGTTATGTGTGTTGTAATTTTTACTTTTACATTAACAACATTAAACTATTAAACTTAAGCATCTCAAAGGTTATATCTAAACACAACTAGAGCTGAAACAATTAGTCAAATAATCAATTATTCAACCAACAGAAAAGTAGTCTGCAAAAATTTTGGTAATCAAGTAATCATTTGAACAATTTTTTTAGTAAAAACTTGTTTTATGTTTGTTGGTTTCTTCTATGAATGTAAATTGAATGTCATTGGGTTTTAGACAGTGGTGGAAGAAGTATTCAGATCTTTTAAGTAAAAGTAGCAATACCACAGTGTAAAAATACTCTAATTTTAAATATCTTATATGCAGTTGAATAGCTTAATCTATACTAATACATCATAATTTATTAATCTGAATCTGCAAAGTAACTAAAGCTGTCAAATAAATGTAGTGAAGTGAAAAGTACAATATTTGCTTCCAAAATGTAGTGGAGTAGAAGTAGAAAGTATCATAAAATGGAAATACTCAAGTAAAGTATGAGTACTTCAAAATTGTGCAGTACGGTACTTGAGTAAATGTACTTGGTTACATTCCACCACTGGTTTTGAACCACTGGTGGGACAAAACATGCAATTTAAAGTGACAATAGACAACTTTTTTGCTTTAACTTATCATTATGAAGTAAATGGCACAACAGCACAATGGCTATAAAATAATGACACCATTGCAGTTTAGACTGGTTTCCTATAAGACTTGCTTTCACTGTGCAATTTTGTCTGTAATTGATCTCCCGGAGAAAAAGAAGGCTCAATTTACAGCACAAAGGAAGTGGGTCAACCATTGCATTGCGCAACCAAAACAGAAGAGGAATAGGGCTTTTATTTTCCGGTAGCTATTGGTAGCTATCCCCAGCTAGCGGAAATGACGTACGATGGAACAACCGGAGTAAGTGAGAAAAGGGTGAGGGATAAAAAACTAGGAAAAACAAGAGTGAACCTCGGACTGGCATTCACTGGATGGAGAGAGCTGCGGGACTTGAGAGGGTTCCAAACCGACTACCGGCTGTTTTACTCTGCCTCTATCATAGAACTGAGATCGAGGTTTCTAGTTCAAATTGGGATTTTTGCAGTTATGTTTTGCTTTGGACGGGGGGGTCTTTTGCCACTTTAAATATGTCCATTTGGGCAGCGAAAAACTGTGATGGATATTTTTCACAATTTTTCACTATATTTACTGTGAGTACTCCCCAGCTGCTGACAGGTGCAGTGATCACCATTTTTACTGCAAATTAGACTAAACGGAACATGTGCTCTTCATTGGTTTGCATTTTGGCCTAGGCCCAGTATTCAGTGTGTTCATGCCGTCCAAATTAATCATCAAATCTCTATTCTCCAAGCTAAGGATTAGGCTCTGCCACACCTTTAACAAGATTACTTGTAACATTGTCAACACTCTGTCTCCTACTGCAACATGTTCCTAGAGGACAGGTACCACCAGAGCTACCTATTTGTATTAGCATACACAGTTTCATGAGATTAAGTTGAATGATGACTGAAAAGGAAATCATGAGGGTTTTACTCTCGAGGAAATACTTGATAGTAATTGGATGTGATTATACTAGTTATTATCATTAGCCACCTGTACGGGTCTTCGCGGACAACACAGCCAATCAAAAAACCTCTCATCTCCATGGAAACGTGAGCTTTTGTCTCAGCTGCAATCAGTAGAGGACCGGTGTCAGTTACAGCCCAGCGGATACAACAAATTCATTCATTACGGCAGCTACGGCCAAGCAGGCAGCCTCATCATAGGATCTATTCTGTTTCTGCAGGTCCTGTTTTGTCTGATCTTTAATTATCAGGTGCATCTGCAACAAAAGCTAACTACTCTGAGGTTGTTTAAAAAGGGATGCTGTGATTTTCCAAGTATAGTCTCACTAGGGGGAAATAAGTTATGCATATGCTTTCATATTTAAAAAATTTTTTATATTTAAGTGAGCAATGATGTAACGCACTATTATTCTATTTTTTGTATTGGTGTAGTTTAATTGTGCCTCATATGGTTACATGATAAACGCTGTCAGCCTCATGGCAAAACGTTAATGATTAGCCTGCCAAGTCTCAATAAGAAATGACACTACTGCCTGAGCAGTGAACATTTCATTTGCTAGGGAAATTATGTACAATGTGGAGCTGATGCATCTGTGTGTTTGACATGGCATGACACAGTCAGACGTCCTGTCAGCATGGATTATAAAGTCAGAGACTGTGAGGGGTTTTCACAGACCTTGGTACAAAGTCGTCCCCCTTGGGCTAATGTTTTTAACATTAGTTTTTTATTATGCAAAATAAGTCAAGGCCAGGGACAGATAGGGTGAAAACTGCAGGCTAGGGACACGCTGGGACACGAGAGAGAGAAGCAAAAGGGAGACGAACAGAAAGTAGAGTAGAAAAGAGTTAGGCGTCAAGAGGCAGCTGACGATATTCACTGACGATAAATATGTTAAGCCTACCCTAAGGATTCGAAACTGGGAAATAATTAACCAAACGTGATATTAGTGGCTCATGACCACTGTTGAATTTAATCCCTATTTCCAGTTACGCTATAGCTCTTTCCTCTATCACTGTCAAGAGAGGAAATCACAAAGCCCCTCAACAATTACTTCTCTTACAGATTTGTATCATGTGTTCCTCTCTTTCTGTTGCGCTCAAGATGAACCTATTCATCATGTCACTGTGACACATGCTCATTTGTGACCTAGCATGACAAATCACTTCATCATGCAAGTTACAGCATGACAAGTTGCAATCGACTCTCACAGCCTTCATCACAGGGAGAGATTAAAATCTACTCACTACCTACAGAATGGGTGACCGGTGTTCAGCAAAAGACCACAGATTTGTAGACTGTCGGCTCAGCATCAGGAGGTTCATGCCCCTTTGTTTTTCCTGTTTTCATCCACAACTCTTGTATTCTAATAGAACATGATGGTGCAATAATCAAGGATGTGGTTTCTAATTTCTTTCATTGGTTGCAAGTGAATTAAAGATACATTCCTTGGTTTTTGTTACAGCGCCCAATACTTCCCCATATTCCAAAGTTTAATCTCAGGTCGCTGTTGTTCAGGCCACAGTTGTGTTTTGCATTTCATTTGCATCATGCCAGTTACATATTAGACTCTTATAACATGTGACTCTCTTACTCATATCTGACTTCTCTCTGCAGTCTGCAGATAAGGCCAACAAGTAACGTCCTTCTTGCAACAGGGAGGTAAACTGTGGACAAAGAAGTACTCAGATCCAATACCACAATAAAAAAATACTGCATTAGAAGCAAAATGTGCTTTGCAGAAAAATGGCCCCTGTGACTTTTATATTATTATATTACTGTAAGTAGCATTTTACTGTTGTGCCGCATGAACACGTCACAAATGTGGATATTGGGACAGACTATAGGAGTCTACAGCTATGCCAGCAGCTCTGTGAAATGCTAACGTCAGCATGCTAACATGCTCACAACAACAATGTTAACATGATGATGTTTAGCAGGTATAATGTTTACCTTGTTCACCATCTTAGTTTAGTGTGTTAACATGCTAACATTTGCTAATTAGCACATACAGCTGAGGCTGATGGGAATGTCATTAGTTTAGCAGGTATTTGTTCAAAAAGTCAGTGGGATTCATCCTTTGGGACAAAGAATGTTCACAAATTTCTGGCAGTCCATTTAAAATATGTTAAGATATTTCAGTCTGGACCAAACTGGTGGACCGACCGGTATTGCTATCCTTGCTATCCTTAGCTTGGCTAAAAAGTTCAGTCTAACAACACTTTTATTGATCTAGAAATATATCTGTAGTTTAGTTTATATTATATTTTATATAATTGCACTTTCTCTAAGACGGCAGTATTTATTTCAATCATAGTTGACAAAACACAGTAAAAGACCTCCGCTGGTGTACTAATCAATATGACTGAGTCATCTTACTAATATAATAACCTTTAAAATCACAGATCTTAGATGCGCCACAAAAGATATTTGATTCAGACAGTGACTCACTAAAGACCAGATGAAGACAGAAAGCAGCCACAACACTCCTGCTGGCATTCAAACAGAGACACTGTCTGTCTCTGGAGTCCTTTCAGATTTGACAAATCCTACCTGCTTCTGCTTGAAGAGAGCAACGTACAGAGTATGTTTTTATAGAATTATAGATTTGTGGTAGAATTAAACAAAAAAAAAAAGATTTGTCAGTAAAATTGTTGTCTCTTTATTTTAGTCATACATTCCTGCAGATCTGTTCATAACAATGTTTGGCTGAATGGGGCATCCAGGAAATGTCTTGCCAACCCAATAATAAGTAGGTGGCCGACATAAAACAATAGAAGCTAAAATCAATATCAGCATTCTTCCTAGTAAAATATTAACCTTTAAATGCCACTGTCTATGTACCAACCAACAAGATTCCCATTGTTCGGCCATGTTGTTTAGGTTTCGAGGAGCATTTCCACGTTGATACATTTCGAATCCTTATTAGATTTACGCTGCCCATGCAACTGTTTGTCAAAGTTAAGTACAAGTTATAAAGGTCAAGTCAGGCTTTATTATCCCACCAGGGGAAATTTGGTTGCACCCAGATATACAAAAGAAGACACATTATTTATAAAAAAAAATACCTAACCACATAATGCAACAATCACAAGGACAAACAGTACCAATGTGAGATCACTTCAAATGGATGTAGTGCAAAAAACAACTGAGTGCTGAATACATAAAGTGCTTAGTTGCAGAGATCACTTGTGCAAATTGACATGGCAGTCAGGCTAATTGCTAATAGACTTTGTATCTTTTTTTCCTCTGAGCAGGAACTCTGTATATGCGACCTGAAGGTAGGAGCTCAAACTCCCTCTGCAGGGGGTGATCAGGACAGATCAATATGGCCTGGGCCTTCCTTAGGACCTGTCTAGAGGTCAGAGAGCTGCAGCTGTTGTCAAACACAGTACCCAAATACTTGTGATTTTCCACCAGGTCAGTTTCATTCCCCTGTGTTCCAACTTCCTAAAATCAATGATCATGTCCTTGGTTTTAGACACATTCAACTCAAGAAAAGGCTCCTTGCACCATGACACAAAGTCCTCAACTACTGGCCCATGACCAAGTTCCTCTCCTTCCAGGAGGTTTAGTATAACAGAATAATCGGCAAACTTTATTATGTCTGTTCTGGTATTTACTTTGACATCTGTTTGTGTAAAGAATATAAAGGAGGGGAGTCAGAACACATTCTTGAAGGAATAGCTTGGCTAGACTTAGTCTTGTTCTTCAGCTCATGTTTTTTCTTTGAAATCATGTTTTTCAGACCTCAGATAGAACTTATTTAAACTGTCAGCCAGTTGTATATTAGAGTTAAAACCATCAAGACAGACTCCCTTTCTCCCCTTATCATGGCTTATTAGGTCATTAGTTTCATGCCATTCCAGGCAGCTCTTGGGTTGTTACTTCTAAACTCGGTCTCAATCTTACTCTTACATTTAATTTTTCCTTTCTTGATTTCAGCCTTTAACTCCTTTACTTCATCACCTCTATTAAAAGCAGCTTTCCCTTGACATATATGCCCTTTTATTTCTTTAGAGACCCACGGTTTGTTATTTGGAAAAACTTTTACCTCTTTAGCAGGAATCACAGAGCCTTTACAAAAATCAATATAGCTGCACACGACATCAGTGAGTTCATTAATATCATCTGTGGAGTTAAGAAACACTGATCAGTCCGTGCACTCGAAACAGCCCTGTAGGGTTGGACTGTCCTCAGTCCATATCTTAACATGTTGTTTCCGTACCTTCTCCCGTTGCAACACAGTCTTATACGTCGGTAAAAGGTGGACTACATTATGATCAGGTGACCCGAGCGGGGGTCCCACAACAGACCTTTAAGCCCCTTTGATAGCCTCATAGCACAAATCAAAGGTTTTACTACGACGTGTGGGACATGAGACATACTAATAAAAGCTTGGCAGGGAATCCTTTAGATTATAATGGTTAAAATCTCCCATTATAAAGTTTGGGGGAATCAGGAGAGATAAATTGCAGTTTCTGTGTCACTTTAAAAATGGCATCAGCAGCTGATTTGGCGTTTGCTCTAGGATGTATGTAAACCATTGAGACAAACGTTCTCTGACAGTAATGTTACTGCACCATCTGCATTTATATACAAGCAAACTCCTCCTCCTTGTGATTTTCCCGTTGCCTGACAGTCATGATCAAGGTTTTAGAGAGGAAGTCTATACGTTCTATATATCTAAATTTAGATGTGTATTATTAGATTATGTCTGTGAATGTCCAAGTTCACCCCTATATAATGATCAATTATATTGAGCAGGCATTGACTGAGGCCATTTTCCCTGAGGTCAAATCTATTGTCAAGGACAATGGCTCTTTGAGCATTTTATAGCAGTATTGCTTGTCACAAATCATGTAGCAAAAATGCCCTTTCACAAATCCCATTAACGCCAGTGTGGACGTTGTGCTGTTGTTCCTGTCATCAGAGCTCTCACACTCTGTATCACCAGTGCTCATTTGAAAATAAAAACCACATGCCAAAAACAATACTGCTAAAAAAAAAAACAGAAAGGACTCAGTGGGCACACAGCATCATACAAAATAAAATCAGTGGGACATGAGTGAATCATACAGCATCACAAAGTGTTTTAGTTCATCGCTCTGCAGAAACCCATAACTAATGCTCTTTGATTTATTTTCTGTCATTGTCTTGACGCCTTCCAGACGCAGCCCTACAGATCCAGTTAAATCATATTTATTATATATTTATATGTAATTTTTATATACTTTCTACTTTCATTTTACCTCTGTGCATGTGTGCTTTTACCTTCCATGACGTAGACCAGTGAACCCACATCGCCTTCCTTGATGATACAGCTGTCCTTTCCATACTCCACAGGGTACATGCAGTCCACGATCTCTTGGATCTGCGACAGCTCCAGGTTCTTCATGAAGTCATTGTCCAATATGGCCTCCTTTATCAGATCCTTGGACCTGTAGATGAGGTGAAACAAAATGAGACCATGACTGCACTGAAGCACTGACCTGTACAAACACTAATTCATAAGGCATTGGTGCTTCCTCATTGTAGAATAAGAGAGACAGATTAGTATACAAATTTAAATGTATCTCACACACGCCTCAAATAAAAACCTTGGCTGAGATCAAATTATTCTCTAAAATCCAGTGAAGGATGTTGAGCAGTTCAATGGGCAGGCTTGTTGCTTATTTCTAAGGCAATCAAAGCTTCACTCAAACTGCACAGTAGCTTTTCAAAAACCATATCCTCGTTTCAGAGACGTCAAGGTGAAACATTTTTATTCCCTCCAAATGCTGGAACAAGTCAATAAATAGCTAAATCCATGCCTAATGGCAGCAGATTGTTTCCATTCAGGGGTGAAAGCCACATCAGACTCCAGACTGCAGAGTCATTCAACAGGTAAGTATTTTTTGCAACAACTAAGGAAGGGAAAAAATGTAACTGTAAAGCTAATGTGCAGCTTGCGTGTACAGGTGAAAGAGCACTTTGTCAGGCAGGTTAAAAGGAAAATCAGGGCAAATGGAATTAGCCAACATTATGAAAGGGGACATTATGTCAAATAATCATTTAAATCAAGCAGTAAACATTAGATGCTACTGATGTACCATCGACGGAGGAGAGACATTCGTTCATAAAAGATGTCCATGTGTTGACAACAGGTGAACGAAGGCCAGAACGCAGTGAGGGTTGAAACCGTCAAAGCAATCGTCAGTCTGATCCTCTCGGACACAAAGAAGTGTCAAGAGATGGGGGAGAGAAATCCGACCAGATTCTAAACAGTGAGTCGAGATCACTCATTCATTGAAGCATATCATCACCACAGTCTGAGTTGTTCAGTTGAGTGCTGCATGGCTGGTTTTGACAGTGTCAGTTGGATGAATGAGGTTAATAATATGTATCAAGGTTAATACAGCAAGGAGTCCCCTCCTACTGAGAAGTCAAGCTTTTATACCCTAATTCATAAAAACGACAGAAAGCACTCTCTATCCCCTGCTAATATGATTCAAATGCACTGGTGAACTGCCTCTTGCCTTTTTGTGCTCAGTGCCCTTTGCAGAAACTTTGCAGCGTATAGCTAAAAGAGCAAATAACCTGGGAAGGCATTGATGAAGCAGTGCTCCCACTACACACAGGCCTCTCTGCCCTGCTGCCAGCCCGCAGCAACGACTACACAAACCACACAGCTACACAAACAAAACTTCAAGCACTAAAACACGCAAAGTCTGCCATGATGAAATATCAGCAGTGATGTATTTACTAAGAACTGTGGGCATGTCTGTATTTTTAAAACATTCAACTTTTAAGGTCGCATGAATGCTTCTCCGTTAAATCTTGAGACACATTATCAAATCTGTGTTGCTTCCTCAGATGAAAAACTGCCAAAACTGTGAGAGATGCCAATCTCCACTGAAAAGCAGCTATCACAGCTGGCACGGAAATACAACTTTAACCTCAGCCAACATCTACAGATTTCAAGTGCATCATTTTTACACCATCAGCTGAATGGGTTTTGGTTTGGGTCTGAAATAACATCCTAAAATATAAATAACGTTGTTCTCATTATGCATGTTTTGCATTCAACAGTCTGATGCATTTTCGTTTAGGGTTTCAAGGCCAGTGGATTCCTAAATGGCTCGGCTTTTACTCTCTGACAGCAGTGACACTTGTGGATAAAAGTGAGGAACTAAATTACTAAAGAACAACATTAGCTAGTTGTCACAATCTATTGGAAAACACAGATTACTTACTCAAGTTATTTAAACAAAGTATTGTCCCACTTGATTTATCAGGGCTGTTTCTTACATTATATTTCTGGATTGATATACATACATATAACCTCAGTGACAGGTGAGAGTATCCTAGTATAGTGCATTTCCTCCCTTGAAAAGCCATGTATATGCCACTGTACAAACCTTTTTTCAGACAATGTCTTCTATCATTTGTGGACATGACTTTTAGAATATATTTTAGGGAGCTTCTCTTTGTTAGACAATTTACAGATATGAGAAAGATGAAAGAGACTGTGGTAACAAGCATCCAGAATCTCAGGATTTTGATTGATTAGAGTCAGAACAAGTTACTCCTGGGAATTGAAAAGAGAAGACTGAGGTGTTGCACCAATTTTTAAATCCCCACCCATCTATGTTTAAAGGTGCACTGTGCTTCCCAAACCTCCTTCCTTTTTTCAGCAGAGATGGGACAAGGAGGAGAAGATGATTTAGATTTAATGTTGACAACTCTAATTAGGTTTTAGGGAGTCAACCTTAATAAAAATGTGAAGCGCTGTTGTTTCCTGGACTGTGATGAGCCTTACTCAGTGTTACTCAGTGATGCTTTAAAATAGGATCAATTTCATGCAAGCAGAACTCTGCATATAATTAACTAAACCAACACGAACAAATTGGAAATCCACTGTTTTTCAAAGTTGACCTCCAGTCCTCTGGAAATGTGTCTCATTGACCCTGTTTCTGTAACATTTACATGCAGGAAATTTCTGGCCTTTTCAACCCTCAATGGGACCCCCCGACTTGAGCCTCTGATGGCAACGTCTTCCAACCAGACCCTTATAAAAACATCTGCCTTCCTCTCCTTTGTGAGGATGACATATTTGCCGTCATCCACTAGTTTAGGGCTGAGCAGCCTTCCTTAAAAGGAGAAAATATGCTCTTTTAGGAGGAAAAAAGAAGGGGTGGCAGAAAAGTGGGAGAGGCTAACAGAAATAAGACAGACAGAGGGAGTGGGGTGGACAGCGTATGTGTAAGAAACGCTCTATGGGCCCTGTAAAGAAGATAAAGTGAATGAGAATGAAAGAAAAATATAAACATTTAGCCAAATCCAACAGGCGTTATCGCTGCACTTCAATAACCAAAACAAAATGAAAATGTAATGGAGCTGTTTTTATTCCATGAGGACACTTGAGTATTTTATTTAAAAAAAGGAAATAAAGAAAAACTCTCTATTCTCAGTTGAGCAATAACAAAAGTTAGCGTCACACAAAAAGAAAGTAACTTTGATTCAAAGAGAGATTCGAGAGAAAAACATGAACTTCTGCAAGTTGCTCAAGCACACATGTCCAAACAAACTGAATGATGATAATAATGCTGAACTAATAAGAGAACAGTGCCCAAACACGCTCAAGTCATTTGCATTCAGCAGTCTGTCTGCTTTGCAATCATCATTTTGATTTATGTATATGTTTATTAGAAGAAAGATATTGAACAAAAATGTCATTCTCTGCCCGATGGAGAGTGTCGAAAGGTGTGAGACACTATGCAGCTGAGAGGCTTTGATGGAAGTTAGTTTTCGGCTTTCCCTGTGAGGATTATCATCAGAAATCATGCAATCGTTGTCACTCATCACTTTCAGTGTCAAATCTCAAACTACCCTTTTCCCATCGTAACTGACAGACGATTGCATTGAAACTCTTTTATGGGGGGAAAAAATGTCAAAATGCAGGACAAAGATGGTATTTTAGAGATCTTGCTTTTTTTTGCAAAAGCCTGACAATAAGAAACTTAAATTCAAGGTCTCACTAAAAGCCTCTTTGGGAAATCTCCTAATGGAAATAGGCACAGTAAAAAGCTTTAGGATGAGGATGATTATCATAATGAAATGGTCACTCTATTGTGTTTTCCTCATCTGTCATTCCAAGCCAGTGTCCAGGGTCTCACGTCTATTTACACCAGTGAGACAAAGAAAACCAAAAGACACACAAGAAATGCGTGTGCTTTCTGTGTTTTTCCCAAAATGCAGAGCTGACAGGCATAACAAAGACTAATGGCCTTTTTCTGCTCAGATAAATAATTCCCTTCATTTTAAAATTTTCTCTGATGAAATCCTTGGAGCTTTGTTTGTTTTCATGTCGACGGACCAATGAAATTCATATCTGACGCATCTGATCTCTGTGCAAAGTCTGAAAACAGCAGCATGAGAATAGTGACATATGCTATAATGGATTTAAAAGTAGATCATATACCAATCATGTCAACTTGAACACTCCTATCTGCTTAATATGTTCAGCGACTTGACTATCCCACTATGTATTTCAAAGATGGATTTATTTTTTAAAATGTATTGATTATATTCAATATGTCCACCTTTCAGTGTGTTTGCAGGCTGAAGAGTAGATATCCTTCCTGTCCACCAGGGGGGTAAGTGTACTGATTCATAATAAACACAACCCTTAAATTCAAACCCAACAGACAGCTGGATTATTTTAGCGCCAGTTTCAGTTTGAAAACCAGACCTCTTGTTGCAGACCAAGTTGAGCAGCACAGTGGTGTTTGAAAAGAAGAGAGAGTGAGAGAGACTATGTGTAGACAAAGGTAAACCTGCACAGAGAGCCCCTTTAGACTGCCTGTCACAGAATCACAGCTTGTATATAATAGGCACTGGTACATCACACAGACCTGCCACCACCAGCTCTCTAAACCTACAATTCACTGCATGACATTTCATTTCTTTCTAATGATCAGGCTTATTGATGTTCGGTCTTTTATCACTGGGCTGCTGATCATCTTACTGACTGAACTATCACTGCTGACAGTTTCCTGATATTTGTTTTCTCTCAGTGTCATACATCATATTGCATTTTCCTTAAATCCACTGTGTGTGTGTGTGTGTGTGTGTGTGTGTGTGTGTGTGTGTGTGTGTGTCTGGGAGAGCACCACCTCATCCATATGTGCTACAGGTGCCGTACCTGCTGCGCCACCCATAACATTACGCACAGGAATCAGAAAGGTGGCAAAGGGTGAATGAACTCATACTGGAGCGCAACAGCCGGTGCAAAATGTTATCATTATTAAAAGTGAATATTATGCGTTTATAATGTGGACACCTACTGTGGGCTTTTGGGGTAGAAAGGTAGGGTGACATGGCTAAGATCCTGGATGTCGAAGGCAGTGGGTTCGGCCGAAATTGCCTGCCTCTTCGTCCGCTGCTGCTCATGCAGCTCATTCTGCTTGTGGACCTGCTGGGTTGCCGGTTTGATAACGGAGCGGTATTTGTCCAGCTCGGTCTGTAGTCTCTGTATAAGCTCATCTTTCTGGTCCAGCTCCAGTTCCAGTTCGTCGATGAGCGCGTCCCTCTGTCGCAGCTCCTCAATCTTCTCCTGGAGCGCGTACTGGAGGTCGCGCAAGGTGCCCATTTCAGTTGGCGGCGACGAGCGACTTCCCAATAAGTTTATCGAAAGGTATGCAGCCGAGTCTTTATCCTCTCTCCTCTACCACGCTGCTCATAAACTTTATCCGGCATGAACAGCTTCAGAGGATGCAGTCCCTGTCTCTCCTGGGGGGGATTCCTCGCCGCTGTCCCTCACAAGCGGATGTTGGGAATTTAAGCGAAGGTATGTTCGGTGGGTTCCGTGATTGCCAAGGTGAAAGCGTCTCAACCACAATCACGCAAAGTTTGCCCTTTCTCTCTCTCTCTCTCTCTCTCTCTCTCTCTCTCCCTCCCTCCCTCGGCGGTGTGACAGCGGAGGACCGTCCTCCCCGAGTGCGTCAGGCTGCAACCCGGAGGGAGCGCATAGCGAGAAGGGCGCCTACAGGAATCTGTGGCACAGTGCAGTCTGCCACTCCAGAGAGAGCCGCGCTCGTCTCACATGAATAATGGACTCAGTGAGAAAGCCACTGCTCAGAGAACCGTGTCGCCGTACCTCAGCAACTCGCCCTGAGGCTGCTGAGTTACAAATAGATGAGCACTGGAGTCTTAATGGAAGTTGAAGGTGATGGAAACTTAATGAACCTCTATGTAAAAATAAACAACATCTCACCTTTCATCTATTGGAGAAGGAGGCTCTGCTGCTTGCATTGTGTTGGACATGGACAGAAGTGCAAATATTTGAAACTATTAGTGTGGAATCCAATGCTATATTTGAACCCATTTGGGCAAATAATTTATGTTAAAGTGGAAAATAATAATTCCACTTTTCCCAAACCCCTGTCTAGCATATTCATTTTTTGTGACAGACCCCAAAGTGGAGAAAGTAAAGGTGCTAAAGGCAAAAAATTATCATCTTACAGATTGTCAAACAGCGGCAGATATGAAAATGCCATGGCTACGGAGGCTCGCGGCTCTCCACAGCAGCTCCACATTCCTCATCTAATCTTGTGTTGTGTGTGGACTCCGAGCTGCTGGTGTCTGTTCACATTATCCCAATGAGTCATCTGAAGCTCAGTGAAAAGCATTTGGCCTCATGCGCTCTGGACAATTTCAGAGGAGGATAAACTGCCGAGGACAGTCTGATAGGATGAGGAGTCACTGTGGCTAAAACAGCAATTACTGTGCTGAGAGGATGGGGGGGGTCACAGGCTGACCGTGAGGACAAAAAGCGGGTTGAATGAGATTTCTTTGGCTGTAAGGATAGGTGTTTTTGGTGTGGTGGTAAAAAACATCTTTTTCCTGACAGAAAGTATGTAAACAACCCTGGAGGAGACAGCTGGTCTAATGAAAGAGCACAGCTGCCCTCTTGTGGTGGCTTAAAGCATCAACTCACGCAAACAACAACAAGGTGGCATGCCTCTGCTCTGCAGGCAAAAATGTCCCAACACTTAATGACCCTACAGTGCTGTATGTGTCATGGATGACTGAACAATGTGTTTAGGAAATAGGTTGTTTGTACTGTGTGTAATGATGTGCAATTAGCTCTATCATTGCAAATACTGACATGTACAGTAATCCTATATGCGCAATAAATGAAAACAAATGCACATCAGCAGCTTAGCAAACGATGCTAAACATGTTTACAGACATCACAGAGATAAAGAAATAGACGTATAATGAGATAAAGCAACTGTGAGGAACACCTGTTCAACAAACAATGCAGTTAAATGAGATAATAGCTTTATGTTTGCTTGTTTTCCCCAAAAAGATTTGATATGCAGACAAACACCCAAACTTCTAATAAAGCCCAGACTTTCTCCTCTGAGCTCATTAAAAACCATCATATTTTCTTTAATCTCTGTCAAGGGAAGGGTGCAGGGCAGAAAGCTTGAGCAGCAGCAAAGTTTCCTTCATGTCAGGAAACTGCAGCTGCCTGGAGATTTTCAGGCTCTCTCCAGTCCCGTGTTGCATCCCCACATCCTCCCATCATCAAAAGGCCCTCCCACTGTCCTTCAAAGCACCTCTGCGCTTTAAATTTCACCTCTCTAACCATCCAGCTCAGCCCTTTTCCTATGCAGATCAATAGAAACAGGATCCTTTGCTCCATGCTGCGGTAATCCGATGAGCGAGGCAGGCCGCCGGCTGGTGCCAAGTCCTGACTCTAATGGGGGTCATACCGTCTCTGACCCCGCGGTGGCCCAGCAGGCACTGTAGCGCAGGTGGACGCCCTCCTCCAGACACCGGTGGCACTGAGAGCAGTCACGTCATCTTACCGGTGCTTTTCACAAATGCAAACAGGTTTACTTCCGTTTCACTGCACAGAGTGTATGGTCACATGCAATTAGCCTTTTTGCCCACTGGCAGCCCATTCGAGCACTTACTGTGCCTCATCAGCTGACGCATAATTTAACCATTTTCAGAATTAACCCTGGTCCTATAGAAAGGTTGACAAAAGATGGTTAGTATGCTTGATTAGTTATGTCTTGAATATAGCTTGTTAGTCATAATTTCTTAATGAGCCTGGGTCATTCATGACCTCCCTACCTCATTCTCAAGTATTTTTATGTCATTTTTCTTGCCTCAGGACTCTTTGTGTGGACTTGAAGGCACACTGATGAGTCAATGAGCGCAAGCGAGGATCTGTCCTGTCTGCAGTTTATTAATGCAAATGAAGACTGGAAATTGTCTAGCCATGTTAATAAAATTAACCCCATTGACTATTGCATTAATTGAGCCAGCAGTGATTTCTGCTTGTGTGTGCGTGATATCAATATAACCAGTGATTTATCGTGATGGGACTGTGACAGAGAGGGTCAAACTTTTTGCTGGGAGTAATGATTATTATTATGATAAGATAACTGATAACTATTCAGATTAGGCCTCATATGAAACTCTCAAAATCAGTACAACCATACTGTGAGGCTAAAACGAGCATCTAAAGGTGATGAAGGAAGCATATGGTCAAACAAAGCGTTTTCTAATGGAGTATTAAATATCCTCAGACATGCACTTCGGGTCCTCAGCGTCCAGCTACTAAAAGCCAATAATGCATCGCACTTCCTCCTGCCCGTGTCCTGTGGGACTGCCATGATGGATCTGATCAATTAGGAGCTCTTTCTGAAGATCGCCTTGGAGCTGCGTCATCGGCCCGCAAGAATGAAAGTGCTCGCCCATTCATGGTAAACGTCTCCATCTCCCATTTAGAAAAAAAAACAGAAAAGGTAGAAAAGAGACAGGAAGAAATGCGTGGTGGAGACAGGACACTGAAGTGCCACAACAACGTGTGTGTGTGTGTGTGTGTGTGTGTGTAGAGTTACTATCAACACATGTACATTCATTTTCAATCACATTTCTGTTGAGAGACAGAGTTGCGCTGCCTAATAACAGAGTATCGATTCACACCATTCATTGAAAACATTTTGATTCTGGTATAGTGAAAAGAAAAACACTCAGAAAGATATTTTAAGACGGGACTTTTAGGCTGACAACATGGGCAATAAAGTAGCAACGCCTGCTGAAACAGTCTTACCAGTCGGACTTGGCATATTTCCGGAACGGCTGCCTTGACAGGTCCTGGTGAGTCTGAGGCTCCGCGGAGATGCCCTGCGCCCTGCGGGTCCTCGGTCCAATAAGTTGAGCGCTGGGCAGAACAGACTGACATTTGTGTAATTTTCTCTTCAGTTCTTGAATCTCGTCCTCCCGGTCCGCCAGACGCCTCTCCAAGTCCCTTATCCTCTCCTCCTTTAGCAGCAGGATCTTGGCAAAGTCGTCCTCCAGGTCACTCATGTTGAAAATCGGCGTTAAACTTTGCCGCGATTCTCCGCGATACGGACTGAAACGACTAACTCCCAGCACTCGCGCGCAGGTTGTGAAAACGCACACAAATCCCCCTCTAAATACGCGCAGGATGATGATGCTCCGAGAAGCCCCTTCACTGCCCACTTGTTAATTTCAGAAGAAAAGAGCAAAGCGGTGTTTAAAGCCAGGGAGCGGACGGTTGATAGAGCAGCGCTACGCTACAGTCCACCAAGCCTCCGGGGAGCTGCTGATGATCCTTCATTGAGAAACCAATTACAGCAGCTCTTCCTCTCCGAGGACGCAGGCAGGCCGTCAAACTGGGCACTAAAGAGCCGAGACAACTCCTGTAGTTCACCGCCTCTCACACTGCAAACACACCACAGAGGAAACCCAGTGCTGCTGCTGCTGCTGCTGTCAAATATTTGTTTACCATCTCTGCACAATCCCGAGCCCCGTTTGAACGACAAAAACACCCACATCACCACCCCGACCTAACCTATTGCAAAAATCAATTGTCCCGCACCCGCACTCGCTTCATAGGACAGTGGACTTGGCTATAGATTGTTTACAATGTTTACATTTTATGTATGGAGTAAGTACACATCAGTGAAGTGAATGTAATCTCCCTATACAGCTAATGACCTTTATATAGGATTGTGTTCTGGCGATTTGCTCCTTAGAGTTGCACTTTATGTTTTTGGGATGATTGTACCTTTTTTTCTTTTAAAGAACCAATCTAGTCTGAACTCCAAGAATAAAAAAAAATAATAATTTGGTTACAAAAAATAACAAAGCATTGGATATGAATCATCAAATTCAGGCCCTTTTCAGTAGAAAACTCTTCTTAGAAACATGTCTGAAGTGAACCACAAAGTGGATGATTCATAGTTGCAGAGGATAAAAAGCAGCTGTTATTGTCTGGATCCAACATAAAGTAAAGTTAATCACACAACAGATTCGGAGTGTGTTATCGTACTGATCAGAGTAATCAGTAATTACATACTTTGGCAACAACAGTGCTCATTAAACAGTGTTTCATTAAGATTCTGAGTTAAAAATAGAGTGAACAGATCTTCCCTTTGCTGGTGTAGTTCAGCATATCTCACCCTTGTCTACTGCTTGCCTTCTTATTATTCCAACAGCCTCTTATTGGGTCAGAGATGAATGCTCGTTGCTGAAAAGTGTGGCTATATAGGCGTATTTGCAGAGAGTTAATACACATTATTTGACATTTCCTTTCCCCCTTAAACCTGCAGCTCTCCAAATGCATCCTGGAGGAGAATATCACCATGATAACCCGCTTAACTCTCGCCTAGCTTGATAATTGCCCTTATCAGGTGAAGACTTCATTGAAACACATATGATCCGCTTCTTTACTGCACTCTCTCTGTTACATGTTTGGCAGTGATTGTGTGAGCAGGAAAGTGAACGCAATCAGCATTCAAAGACAAGGTGAGGACCAGGGTCTTTCTGTTATCAATGTGGAAAACAGTGATTGATTAATTATGTATGCAGCAGACATTATGCCCATTATGACAGTGGTAAATTAAGTGTCACCTTCTGAGACCCTATCCATGTCCACATAGAATATGGTTGCACTGAAAAAAGCATCCTGTTCAAGAAAAGGACATTCATGCGTTTGGACAAAAAGATGCAGAATATCATCAGTTTTTTATTAAAATGTCTTTCATCTTATGTTATTACCACAATCAATGCACACGATCACTGCCTGCGCCTATACACACTCATTACATCATCACCATGGCTATATCAGCGTCATTGGTCTAAAATGCTTGCCTCCACACTCGACTATTCCCATGTTTACACAGAGTGAGTAATGCTGCACTACCAGTTTCAGCTTGTGTTGTCTGAGCACTACATGGGTCATCTCCCTTGGATGCTGCGGTTTAGGTAATGGACGTCAAGTTAACCTTACAGCACCCAGAGGTAGGTGCTCTGACTGCGCGCGAGAGTGGCAGTTCATGGGCGCCATTGAGTTCATGATTGCTGAGTGTGGCTGCACTGGAAGAAAGGCTTCATGTGCTGTCTTTGCTTTTGTTTCCGGAGCGAAAAGCCGGTGCCCTCGCGTTCGCCTCAGGGACAGATCAGCTTACGGAAGAGAAGAGGGCAGACATTAGTCACTGTTTTCCTGTAATACACTCACACACATACACACACACACACAGAAGAAATAGAGAGAGGTATCTTGGGTATACCCAGACATATGCTTGCGCATCATTATCACCCACACATACACTTGCATGCAAAGATTTACGTAACCATTCACTAAGCTAAAACCCCAGTAGACACACAAACACGATCATGCCAGCATCCCATATGGAAACATGAGAGGGGATTACTGTAAGTGCAACTGTAGGAGAGTTATGTTGCTGCGTCTCTGGAGAATTTCCCCCCCTCAAGCCCCTGATGTCTTTGATACTATCTGACTGTGCTCTAGGTGCCGTCCCAGTGAGACACCACCAGCTGGCTGCCTGCCTGGGCCTGCCATCCCAGGAGAGGTGAGATGAGTGCTGGGAGGAGGTGGAAGACGGAGAGAGACATCACTGGGCCAAGAACAGGAGAGATGCTTTAGCCGGGGGCAATCTATTTCTGAGCCTCTCCAGTCCCTTAAAAAACTACAGCAAATCCTGCACTTTAGCAGCAATATCAATATGCAGACTTCACGTCACATCGACGTATAGTCTCACATTGAAACATGATATCATATCCAGAGCTGCAGATTTATCACTCGGCTCACACTGGAGATGGATACAACGAGAGCTCAGGAAATTGACTTAGCAAACGCAATAATGATACTTCCTTCCTGCCTTCCTGCATTAGTACTGTCAAAATCATATAGGTGAAGATAGGGTGTATTTCAACTTTTTTTGTAACGCTGCTAGGGCTGCAACTAACGATTATTTACATTATTGATTAATAATATGTCAGTGTTGTGTTTACAGCTTGTTTCCACTGCCCCCATGTGGCCCAGAAAATCAGTTATTGCTCGTATAAGAAGTTGCCTTTGACTTATCACTTCCAGCTATCAATGAATCGCTGAATCATATAGTCTATAAAAGTCTACAAAATGTCACAAAATAACCCAAAGATATTCCATTTTAAAAAGATCTAAAATAGACCAAAAAACCCTCAGATCTTCACATTTGAGAAGCTGGAACCAGCGAATGTTTGACATTTTTAGTTTGCTAGATGACTTAAACGTATAATCGATTATAAATGTGGTTGTCAATTAATTTTCTGTCAGTCTACTAATCAGTTAATCCACTAATTGTTTCAGCACTAGACGCTGCTTGAACAGGATGAAGTCTAATGAAAAAAAACCGTGCTGTGATCCAAAGATGACATGACAGTGAGTGTGAGAATATAGGCTCCGGCTCTGGTGTTTCAGAGAGGAGAAATGTGTCTGTGAGGTGAACAGAGGGTCAGGGGTCACTGGCTGGAATGCTGCATTCCCGTCATCTTCCAGGTGTGCTGGGTGACGAACATTGTTAATGACCTCAGTCACGTCTAAAGGTGGCTAACTCAAAGCACAGAAATAAAACACAAATTGAAAGAAAACACAGACAACACAACCAAATTGAGAAAACAAAAGCAAATACAGAAATAGTTGATTAAAGAAGAAAATCTAAGTTTATTTTTGTTTAAACATTCTGATATTAGATATTTGCTAGCATTAGCATACTAGCTTCCAGATTCAAATAATCTGACGAAACAACTTAATATGAGCTAGCCTGTATGTTTTTTCAGTTTTGCATTTTTATACTTTTGCTGGTGTTTTCTCATTTCTAAACTTCTGTTCTGTACATTTCTTGTCATTGTTTTTAGCTGTATGTCTATTTCTATCTTCCTGAAAATTGAGAGCAACAAAAACCCAAAAACAAATTCCTTGCAGGTGTACAGATACTTGGCCAATAAAGCTGATTCTGATGTTTCTCTGTTTGCTGGTGTTTTCTGTATTTCCAGTGCATTTTGTTACTTGTGTGTGCTGAGCTCTCAGGGCCACCGTACGCTGAGCTATGTCTCAGAGTTGCATCTTTTATCAACAAAATGTCAACTGAAAATAGCAATTTAGGGAAATGAACTATTCATTTCTTGCACACAATAGTTATTTCATAAATGACCCCTGAATGCCCTTTGTTTTGATGATTTAAAATGAAGTGGCATTAGCGAATGTTGTAGCGAATGCAAGTAAACGGCTGTGTTTACTGCGTGGATAAACAGAGTGGACACATGGTAACAGGAGAAGACATACAAACAGACAGACAGATATCGTTGTGAGCTCTTATCTCTCTGCCTGTCATTCCACTAAATCCACTCTAGGTCACGTGAAAAGAGGTGTCTCTTTTCACACCTGCCTAAGCTGTCTGACAACGTGCCATCAAGGAGCAGTACCAAAACAGCTGCGATGTTGTCATCACAGAAAAATTGACGGTTTACTTTTTTGTTTCCTGCCTGTATTTATTTGAACCGCACTGAGAAATGTGGTTGTTGTGTGATTCATGTGAGGAGTTGACTTGATGGTGATCAGGCTTTATTTACCCATTTTACAGACACAATTGTGTCTAATTTGTGGCGTAAATATAGATATTTATTCATTTTAGTCAGGTCACCAGCACTTGTTTATCTTGTTCTTATTTTGCATCAAATCTGGTGCCTTATCTGTAAATCCTGCACTCACTCACTCACATTATTGATACCCATCCGGAGTAATGGAGAAGGCCCTGCCTGTATTGAATGAAAAGAGACATGTTACGTAAGATGTGGAGAATCGCTCTCACCTCTCAGGTTGTAAGAAAACAAATAGCTGTCTTTCCTCCCCAGCTGGCTGCACAGCCGCTGCACTAAAGCAACAAACTCATATAGTGGTAGAGGTGGGATGTAATTGATGGTTCTGTGTGAAATGAAATGACCCTATTGACATCTCCAACTCACCTCAAGCCTCTCAGCCTCACATGTACATGGACACCGTCTCACTCTCTCCTCCATCTCTGCCTCTCTTCCTCCGTGTTTGTGTTAGCAAAAGCACGTGTTTGAAAAGGTCATCGCCTGCAACACATTTGCGGCGAATAACCGCCTGAGAGGACGAGTTGCTTTGACTTTTTCTTGGAGCTCGAAACATGTGTTGCAAAGCGCGGTAGTCTGTCTCCAGAGAAGTCTCTTTTTCTTGTGTAATAAGCTGTAAACACACCTGGGTGATGAGTCACATCACTGGAGAGCTGGGACTAGCATGCCGTTAACAAGGAATGCGTTTAATGGAAGCTGGTTTGAGAGAGCACGTTCCTCCCCCGATGTAAACCATATCATATGGAGGCTAAATGCCAGGCTTCAGGCCAAATCATTGTAGTCTTCCCCTGCGAGGGTCTGGAGATGCATCTGGGACTGTGTGCACGAAGCTTTCACATACAATGAGTTGATTGTACTGTTAAAAGTTTCACATTTAGGATGTTTTCTTAGCCCTTTAATGGTCTTCTCAACCTTTTGATAGAGCACATGGAGCTGTGGTATCTTGTTGAAAAATGAGTTGTACTTTTACCCAACCTGACTGATCATCTCTAGCACTCTGTTTAAATATGTCAGGCCAAAGAAAGCACTGCAGTTTAAAAAAAAAGCTTTTCTGGCGGCTGTTCCAGGAAGTTTACGGCCAAAAAAATCACTCTTAGCATGTGGTCTGTTTGTTTTGTTTTGTTTTGATAACTAATTTAATTAATTTAGTTTAGGTTTAGAGCGGTTATTGAACACAATTATATAAATTAATACGCCCCAAAGTCTGATGATTTTGTAATAATCTTTCAAAAACGTGCTCTACTGATTAGTAGAAATGTCTATTAATGGTTGCTAACAATTCTTTTTACAAAAACTGCATATTGCCATGAAGTTTTCTGATTATAAGCTGTTGTCAGTCAGTTATTCCTTGTATATTTGTTTAGTTTTTAAAAGTTTTCAATCACAATACAGTCATTAATCAGGTAAATATAGGATGATAATGATAATATTGGTTATAATGATTCAACAAAGCCAAATTTAAGCACAGTAACAGTTGTGGACATGGACAAACTTCACTCTGATCACTCGGGTGCAAGTGTATTGGAACTACCCTGCCTACTTTTACTGTAATTGGACATCTCTACAGTTTGGCAGTGTCATAAAATAAAATAAAAAACGGTGTGGTCAGTTGATATAAAAAAAGATTTTTGTTGTTAGTGCCCAAGGAAAGGGAAAAGTTCCTCTCAAAAATGAGATAGAGTAGAATAAATAAATAGTGAGAAATGCCCATCACAATTCCCCAGAGCCCAAAGTGACACCTTCTAATTGCTTGTTTTGTCCAACCCAAGTCCAAACCACAAAATGATTCAGTTTTACTGTAATTTAAGACAAAGAAAACCAGCAAATCCTCAATTTAAGAACTGGAACCATGAAATGTTTGGCATTTTGCATGAAAAAAATTATTAAACGATAAATTCAAAATAGCTGCTGATTCATTTTCTGTTGATCAACTAGTCATTTCAGCTCTAATTTTACAAACTGTTAGCAGTTTAATGTATATATATGAATATAATAAAGTGTGATTGAAAGTAAAGTGCCTAAAATGTGTACTTATGTGCAGCACTTGAGTAAATGTATTTAGTTTCATTCCACCATGTGAGCTAGAAGTCTAAAAACACACTATTGAAGCCCTGAATTCCTCTGGCACATGCCTATCTCTGCAGGGTTCCCAGCAAACTAAGCAAGCTTTGCACAACCTATGGATGAACGAGTCATGGCGGAGCGAGCTCTGACAACAGTGCCACAGCACGCCTTCACCTCAGCAAGCTCATAAAAGTCTGTGCAGCTAAAGATAGACACAGAGGGACAGCAATAAATCAGTAGGAGACCCCCAGGGCCCGACGAGAAAGGGTCCTCAGATGGTGTAGCTTAGCTTGCTGCCATTATGATGATCCTCAGCCTGTCACTGAGCTAAACCCGTCTTGTGATGTGTACTGTGACCTAAAGACCTGGCTGTACAGTATCTTTGCTTTGCAGTTGAACGCTCTGAAGCCTACCATGGTGCTTCAGTGTTCTAAACAATGACTTCACACCTTTAATATACTAATAGTACCAGCATTAGCTCTTTAGGAGAACCCTCTTCTGCCTGCGCAGTTGATCCTGGCTGCTTTGCACCCAAAGGGCCTCCACATTCCTGGCTCAGCTGGACATTCAACAGGCCACCACCATCACCCTAACTGGAAGGCTCTGTAAAAAAAATAGTGTCTGAAAGTACTTACAGGGCCTCTTAGGGAACGCTGTCCAGTAATAACTGAAAAATAGAAACAACAGAGGAAAAGACACCACACAAAGAAGAGATTATACTGTATTCACAGTAAAGAGATGACACCAAAGATCCAGAGATGCTGAGGATAAAGATGATACAGTTAAAGCTCAAAACAAAAGGCTGACGTCTTTGACTGACATGTGACTGTGCGTGCTAACAGTGGGGGAGCGACACAGTGTCTTGTCTCAGCTGTCACTTCTGAGCCCGTGGTGGGAAAATGTGAGAAAAATGCCCACACTCTGCCTCCCAGTCACATCCACATGCTGAAATCCCATCTACCACCTTGATAAAAACCACATTGGAACATCTTTTGTTTTCCTCCAATCGCTTTGTCTATTTCTTATTGTTGCAAGTCAGCATGTGGCCATTAAGAGTGTTTTCCCAACTCATCCTATTGAAAAGATTGAGTGACTGTGATAAAAAAAGCATCATTAATTTTCTTTGGCAGCTGAATGCACCGATCTGCTTTGATGTCTGATTCAAGAAACCATCCTTCAGCACGAAGGAGCTGGCTCACTGTCTATTACGTGCAAATTTAATTTCCATATTTGCATAACAAAGACAAGACTGATTGATATTAGGAGAGATTGAGATCTTATCTGCGGCTCCTCTTGCGTTGTTGCTGATTTGCGCTGCGTTGCAGTTGCCTAGTAGCCAGCGACGCCCTCGTCATTTCCAATCGACATCACATGGCGCCAGAAGAGCTCACCCAGAATAACTGGACAGTCCTCCAGAGGCAACTGCTCACTAATGTAATATGTACGAGCTGAGTGGCCATCTCTTCCTTGGATATCACGGCAGAGTGTTAGCGTGAAAGATATTAACATAAACACAGAGACGCTCTTCATAGATGCTTGGATGAATCTGTGGCTATATTAGATAACAGCATATACTGACCCTGCATTTAGTCAACAGGGACCCTCATGACTTTGGAAATGCAGTAAAAAAAATCTGACCATGTTTTCTGGATGACAGCACATCGCTGTTCACCATTGTGGAAAAAAACAACAACTGGTGGATGACTCAGCCTGAAGGAGCGCTTGTAGATATCTGGTTCAAAGTCGGGCATAGCTGCCAAGAAACACTCCACGTCTTCATGTTGCAGGCATGATCATTCTTCATTTGCTGCAGTAAATCAGCCATGCAGGTCTCCCATTATGGAAACCCTTTGACCTCGTACATGCTCATCAAGACAAACAGCATCACTAAGTGGACGCGCTCATAATCCAGTATAGATTTAGACGTATATATTTCTTCTTATCTGATCTCCACTCTTGTTACACAAACTCCTTTTCTGCTTTTTGAATAGCAGAGCAAAAGGTGACGTTCCCACGGCCAAAAAAGCACGATTACTCAACACAGCGGACTTGAGAGGATCAGGTACATAAATCAGCTGAATCTGCTTTTACAGGCTCTACTTTTGAGTCTGTCTCCTTTGAATATCAAAGATTACAGATTCAGACTACAACATTTAAAATAACAGTTGTCTTGGAGATTGTTAGATCGGTTGAGATCTCTTCAGGCACGTGCTTTGGTGCTCTGCTGAACTACAGAGGAGCATCCCGTGAGGCGGGTAGTTCTCCAGTATTTTGCTCAAGGACACTTCTTGCAGGGTGTGTGTTCTCTGGCTTTTACGGCCTCAGCACTCTCTATATATGGTCATAATTTTGTCCTGGGTAATGTTGTAACTTACTGAACTAATATGAGTCTCATGCAGTGTTACATAAGACTTTGTAGAGTCTGACATTTCCCAATTTCCCCATCTGTTGGCCAAAGCTTTGTTCTTCTTTCATAGCGTCCAAATGCCATCCCAGAGCTAAAAACTCCCAATGACATCTTGGATCAAAGGCAGCTCTCTGTCTCTGTGGCTTTTTGAGGCTTTTGGTGTTTGAAAATGATGCACGTGTAGCAGTTAATCAGACAGCGGGGCTCGATACAAAGCATGAGAATACCGCAATTTCAAAATCATTCTGTATTGATTGATTCCCCGCTGATGGGCCTTTAAAAGCCCGTTCAGGTCTTGATTCTGATACAATGATAGAAAAAGGAACATTTTCTGGATTTAGACACATTAACTTTTCATTGTGGGCTTTAAAGGAAGTCTATTCTAATGACCAGCAAGTAATGCAAGAAGAAGACCAATCGTACTTTCCAAAAATTACTTAAGAGCCATGTGCTATAAGTACAAGGTCATGCAGCAAATGATCATTTCCTGTGTGAGTTCAGGTGGCAGGACTTGACCCCACAGCGGGACGATACCAGCCCACACACTGCACCTGCTGCTGTGGTTGCCATGAGCAACACACATAAATGGTGCCTTTACCTGTCATCTCTCCCAACCTGAAGCCCAGGACGCCCTGGATCGAAATATCAAGAGATGTGGCCTTTTTCCAACCAATAACCAGCAACATCTGCGTTATATCACAAATATTTATTGAAGATCAGGGTATATATTAAAGCTGCTCTAATCAATATTTTTAGTGGATCAAATGAGAATGTGTGATGTGAAAGAGGTCGCTCATAGTAATGAAGCCAGAGAGAATTACCACCCAAATTTGCAGTTCTCCTCAGCTCTACGCAGCTTTTTAGTGTCTTTTAGCTCATTGTTTTGGTTTTACGGCCCGTTCACTCTCACCGCTCTGACCACACCTATCATGATTCTGCCTGTAGTCAGAGGTGAAACAGACTTTCAACCAGATAGGGCAGTCAAACGCTGGTTTTCAACCGGCATATATGCAGTCAATGAAATAGGAGGACAAACTAAATCCATGTTAATGTGATCTACAGATGCCAGTAGCAGCAGTGTGGTCTCTATCTAAATGACACTTTGACAACCAGGATCTGACAGGAACCAGTCTGCCATCTGCTCACCCAAACGTGTAAGCAACATGGCCTATTTCCAAAATCGCTCAGCAAAAATAAACTACTCAGAGAGCCAGAGATCAAAGTGTCTGTTCAAGGATGATGCATCAAAAACCGGCCTTCCAGGTAGAGTGGTGAGATGACTGAGGGCATCTTCTGTTTGTTCGGTGTGCTGTGCCAGCACTGGTGGCTAGGACTGTGGACAGATGGCACAGAAACAGTTTCAGTCATAAGAGTGTCCCCTCAGTTGGCGCGAGTTGACTTTTGACTTGTTACATCACACAGTATGTCACTCTCTGAGACGGTTCCAGCTCAGACAGGGACTCTGTCCAAAACTTGTAACATTATAGAAGAAGGTACAGGAAGCAAAGTCACATACTGTATTCCAACTTAACAGCACAGTCTGAGCTAGAGTTTGACTTCCAGCCTTAGACCTTCTTAGAGCGTGACACTGCCACGGGGTGTGACCTCTACCACTGAAAATCACCACCATGTCATGTTGGCTGCTATGACTGCCAGTTACTGAGTCACCTCTCCAGTGGTAGATGGACTGAAACTGTAATGCAATTTCAAGTGGTCAGATGCTGTAGGGAGTGTTGGCACAACTGACAGAGCGTGGCGAGATGAGCAAGCTCTGAAGCGAGGATAAACTTCAGTGGTTAGCGGGAGTGGGGGGGTGACACGGTCGCTTTTTTAAGCTCTGGTCATTTCATGGCCTCTTCAGATGTGTGTCGAGGGGGTGGCATTACATCTCACCAGTCCTGATAATGGTGTGTGTGATGAAAATAACTATCATCATTACAGCCGTCGCCCTCTTCAGCAGCAGCAGCCACATTCGTTCTGGGCCTGGAGTGCTTCGATGATATCAATTCTCTTGAGAGGAAACTTAAAATGAAAATCTCTAGGTGTAAAAACTGTAGTGATGTTTCTCCAGTGACCCCACTGTATCTCAAACAGTAAGTAGTAAAGAGATATAAAAACTTATCTTGACGTTTTTGAATGCTGCTATTTTAGCCTTTTTGCAGTCCTGCAGCAAAGTGAACCAAAACAACACAGAGAATATTAAGCTGCTGTAGCGGCTATAATCAACATTTTTACGTGAATTATCACCCTAATCTGCAGCTTCCCTAGGCTATACAGAGCTTTATAGAGAGTTTTAGGTCATTTTTTAACTGTCCAGCCAGCAACTTTACTGTTTGGGTTCACTTTCACCGCTCTCATATTGTCGTTTTTAGCTGCAGCAGGCGGCTGTTTACAGTGAATAAGCTCTGAAAACCCACTGTACACTATCTGCTCAGCACCAAAAAACAGACTGACAAAGTTAGCGACTAGCTGGTGAACATGGTGGAGCATTTAGCAGCTAAAGAGCCAGATATTTCCCTCAGGAGTTGGTAGAGACCAAAAACAGAGCTAAAAGAACAGTGAATATCAGGTAGCCAGGAACATGCCTCCAAATGATTGATAATGTTGCTCTGTAACTGCTGGGTGTGTAAATAGGTAAGTGTTTGCTAACAAGTTCACCATATCAGCTTAAAAGGTGATGATTATGTCAACACTGTGTTCACAACTTGTTTTGAACTGTCCCCATGTGGCCAGAAAAGTTATTGGAGGTTGAAAACACAGAAAGGAGGGGAGGAATTCATGTTATAAGTGATAATTTCTTAATCTTTTCAAGACATCAAACAATCAATGGACGTTGCTTATAAATGTGTGTGTATCTTTCTATCCATTAACTATCACCAGCACAAGCACAGGAGGGGGTGAGGGCTACAGGCCAGAAAAACATGTATACAACATGACAGTTTTATTACCCAAATCCCTTTCTCATACCACCCACTTTCGGAGCTATCCATTAATAGACAAAACTCCATTTGCACTCCAACAACATTATCTTCACAGACTAAGTATGGTATTACGGTGAAAGACCGCAGCACTCCTGAGAATAGAATAGAATTTGCTTGTGAACCCATGAATCAGACCTTTGTTTCTCTTGGCTTCACGGCCTTGAGGAAGGGTACGTTACTTTATAGCAGCAGACAGTGTATTGTGATGCAGTCATGTAACTGTAAAAATAAGGTTTGTATTTTTATATATTGAGGCACACTCAGTAGAAATTGTCTTCTTTAGGAAAATGATTGATGGACAGCGAAGCGTAGAGAGTGGACAGATTGGAAATCAGGCTGCTGCAGCATGGACAACGCCAGAGCAGAGTCCGCATTCTCACATGCACACACATTATTCATGTTGTCAAATCATTTATAGAATAAGATTTGACTAATACCCAACTACTGTAATTACCTGAGTCAAAAGAAAATGCAACACACAAAGCATTTTCCCACCCCAAACTCTCAAATCAAATGCAAGGTGACAGTAATTAAGAACACAGTCAGTTTTCTGTCCACAGTACACACTGCACACCTGCATAATTAAAATATTTTCAGCCCCATTAAGCTGCAAACTATCTTGAGAGCATCACTCTGGCCTATTTAATGAAGTCAGCCAAAACCAGAAGATGTTTAGAGCACAGGCTCACTCCTCCCTCTCCCTCATTTGACTGTGTACAGTAGTAGTGTGTGGGAGTTCGGCTTGGCTGGCCAGCGCAGTCTCTCCAGGGTGCCAGCAAATTCTCCAGCTGGCCAAGGAGCCAGCTCGAAGTAAATATATGCCCCTTTTCATCCAAGGAATTGTGAGGACCTCTTGCTCTTTTAGCAGGCAACTGCAGAAAACTTCAGAAGTGACTGAACCTCCTCCCCTAGCAAAAATGTATCAGCGACTGAGGTCGTGATCTGATTAGTTTTATTTGGATCTCTTGTAACCCTATGGGCTGCTGTGCCGAGATTCCTCAGTAATCAGCACCGGACCAGTCCTTTTGATAATTTGCAAGATAACATTTTTTTGGACATGTTAACATTAGACCTCAGAGAGAACGTTCACAATTTCATTCCTTGAGTGAAACTGGGTGAAAGTCAGTAGCTAACTTAAAATTTTGGCTGGCTCAGAAAACCCTATTTTCTTCAGCTTCTTACTGTGAGCAATTTGGTTGTTCACACGAGAGATTTTCTGTATTTTAGTTTTCTCTGTATTCTTCTTACTGGTTGGGAATCAGTTGGGAAAAGGTGATGCCACAACGATCATTTGAATCAAATTGTGACGTGAGGTTGTTGGTTTATGTTGCCAGGCAACTGTCGATCAAATTTGATCAAAACACACCCACATAGTCCTGATGAAGCAGATGTGCTGAGTTTGAGTGTTAAACGGATAATAAATAAGACCTAGCAATGTCTTTTTCCAAGCTTTAACTTTGTTATTCATTTAGTAATGAAGATTCAATGTTACAAATACATAAGATTTTAAACCATGTTGTGTATTAGATTAAATTAGATTGCAACAGTGGCTACATAGGCTAGAAAACCAATGTGTAAGTGTGTGTAGGTGGTGTGTGTTTATTCAAAAGCCTCATGCTCAGCAGTTTATTGAACTGGCTGACTATAAACACCTGGGTGGATGAGAAGAGAGGTTACGGATGACTAAAGTTTGAAATGTGAGAGAGACATGTTTGAAGGTTAACAAGAGGCCCAGAATGAGCAAAATTAATGGAGGAAATAACTATGTCAGACATACTTGCAGTAGGTGGAGTCCACAAATATATACTGGAAGCAAAAACACATTTTGGAGGGAGAGGCCACATCATGGTCTTATTTATGTGACTCAATGTGTCCATCTGCTGGCTGTTAGTGGGTCTGCCATGACATCATCTTTCAGCACAGTGAGAATATGACCCGCTGTTAAGAAAAACGGATGATGAACCTATAAAGAATGAGATGGACATTAAAAATCGAATACATTACAGTAAAATGTTTTATTCAAAAGCGTCCCATGTAGAATCCTTTATCATATCTTACAAACATCTGGTACATACAGTACGCACAAAAAGGGACAAAGTGGGTGAGAAGTTTACAGAGAAACATGAAAACCAACGTTCATTTCTTAGAGACATAAAAAAAAAAATCCAACTTGATTGGCAAACTAGAGGACAAACATTAACTCCAACCTTCATCCTCATTCATCAAAGCCCTAAAACATTAGAGAGCCATCTTCAGACGTTACTTCAAACATAGTCTTAAATCAAAATATGGCCGTATGTGAGGAAGCTGATGTGCTCTTAAAAACTGAGAAACCGTTCTCTGTAAAAGTGAAATGATTTAACAGTGCTACAGGAAGGAGGGATATACAGTACAGCCTGTACTGTATTTGTCTCAAACATTAAGACTCATGTTGGCATTGAAAGGTATTAAAAACCCTTAGTGCAGGGTTCTTTATCAAAGCTAATCAGTTTAATTCGAAATTAAAAAAAAGGTCCATATAATGAGTTATCTTTCCCTATAGATGAACTTGTGCAATACTTATTTCTTTACAGTTCAGTCATAGTTACACATAGAAAAGCAAAAAAATAAAAATAAAAATAAAAAAGGATCATCAATAAGGACACACTTTCACATTCATGAAAATCTGTTTTATACTGTTTGCACTCATATGGCCAAATATGACCAGCTCTGTACATCATCATGCTTCAGCTTGTTCCCCACAAACAAGTTCCATGTGGAGTGTCTGCTTCTTCTAGAAAGAAGATCGTTGTGGCGAGACAACATAGAGGATAACACTGTCTTCAAACTGTAAGGTAGCAGCTCGATTTAGTTCAAGACAAATTATACAAAGTCCGAACAGATTCATTACAGACATGCTCAGAAACTTTGCCTGAAGTTTTCACATCTTTGACATTCCCTAAACTCAACACAAAGGGTCACATCGAACCATTTTCCTCTAGACCTCATCACTAAACAGGTTACTATAATAGGGATAATTCTGATTTTAAAATGGGGCTCAATGCAGGGAACAAGAGAGGGACTCGTTATCTCCTTAGCAAAGAGATGCACCAATGATGCACAAGAGTGTGAGTGTCCAGAATAACTTAACTCTGCACCTCAGAGACATTTCTAGTCAAATTTCCAAGCAGGCAGTGATGTTTAGCAGATAATGTTGTGCTAAGTAAAACTAGCAGACGTGGTGGTGTCCACAGGCGACTGAGCATCAATGATCGGGTTTTGAGTATGGCTGGTGTTGGTTAAAGACTGATTGGTAAAATAAAATTGTTACAGACATTAAAGATAATACAATTAACAGTCTTTTTTTCCTGTTAGAACAGCATTAACCAACTAAACACAAACTGACATCATAAAGCATCAATAAATAAACGGGACATTTAACTCACTGCACTTAAATTTGGGAAAAACCAATTTTCTGGTAAGGCTGGCATAGTTGTTTTTACATTCATGGGATTCACAAGACTGTTAACTAAGTACCACGGTGTGGTCACACCCGCGGCAGAGAGACACAAGACACATACTGTAGTACTGTATATTGTTTTACAATCAAGCTAAGAAAGGCACTGGAATAATGTTATACCACATTAAATTCTTATGCTCTCTGTTATCCATCTTGAAAAAGGTAAAAATCTAAAAATCTTTTCTTGGACATCATTTGTTTTTGAAAAATAAAGTTTGACATACTTAAAAAAATTATTTTTTGCACCTTTGACTCATTTTAGCAAGGACATTTTACAAAAAAGTAATTTGCTATAAAAGAAAAAGAAAAAATGCTTATGGCATTTTGGTTATCAAATAAGCATTTGATTGACACCATTTGCACTAAAACTGTTGTAAGAACAAGACATTAACTATGGTTTTCTGCAGAGAAGGAAAAAAAGTATTTGAGTCCTTACAGCCAAAAAAACCCATTGAGTTTTAGAAGTTTGTTGAAATGCTTCATAAATCTGGTACAAAAGCAGCAACTGTTATGTGGCCCACGGAGAGGAAAAGACACAAAACAAATATAAATTAGTGCTCTGTGTTGACGAATACTACCAGAAGAGAAAGAGGACGAGAGAAAACAAGAATATTATTAGATAACATAAAAATACTAGGTGGGTCACAGTGCTACCCATTTGGACAGGGATGTGTCTGTTACTAGAGGTGATAGGACAGCGCTACATTTAACAGGGCCATCTTCCATGGCTAAAAACAGCACTTATGGAAGTCATAGTCCTCGCCTGCTGTGACATGATCAGGGTCACTGGATGTCCAGTCTGCTGTACTTCACACTGCGATTCCACTGCAACGCTCGCCATGACAACGGTAGCTGATAGTTCCGAGGGACCGTGCCGTTGACGTTCTCTTCAAAGAACTGGAACAGTCTGTACCACCACACCCGCGAGAACGGGTTACTCTGTGACGTCTCCTTCAGCGACTGAAACAAAACAAAAATGACACAAATACCGTTAGTGGGGTCATTAAATATCTAATGCAAATTTGCTTACAAGTTAACTTTTGTTTTGAGCAATTTACTTGAAATGATTCAGGGACTGCTGTTATTTCACACTGTACAAGTACAAGCTCTACTTTCTGTTGCTCTTTCACAAGGACAATTCATGTACAGATAAAAACACGGACAGCAGTAGACAAGCGGAAATCAGATACAGTGTTGTACTTTATAGCTAAAATAACCAGACAGAAATATATTTATTTGGCTAATCCAGTGAATTAAAATACCTGAACACTCAAGATACTTTGTCACACTGATGCAAAAATCCTGTAAAGCCATCGATATAGGCTTAGTTGGACATTCACTCTCTTGCCAAGAGTTAGATAAGATTGACACCACTCTCATGTCTGTACACTAAATATGAAGCTACAGTCAACAGTCAGTTTGCTTACGTTAGCACAAGCACAAGACTGGAAACAGGGGCAAACAGCTAGCGTGGCTGTGTTAAAAATTTGCCTACCAGCTCCTCTAAAGCTCACTAACAAACATCCCACATCCCAATATTTTAATCTATATACAAAAGCCAAAGTGTAAAAACAACAGGAGTGTTGCGTGCCGGACTATTTCCAGTCTTCAAGCTAAGCTAATAGGCTGCTGGCTGTAGCTGCATATTTAGCATACAGATATGAGAGTGGTACCAATCTTCTCATCCAACTCTTGGCAAGAGAGCGAATAAGCATATTTCCCAAAATGTCCAAGTACACCTTTAAAAGAGATAGCTGCTTCAGTGTAAAAAGTATGATAAAGTCTCTGACAGCTGATAAATTTCGATCTTATCACAGTATATTTCTTCATGTTGCCCAACCCTACATACAAGATACATTATATTCTTTACTGCCAGTGTGTATGCAAAATTATACACTTCCCAAACACATACTTTTAAGAATCAGTACCTAGGTGCTAAAATACAGGTTCCAGTTTGTTCATTACAAGGTAAAAAGCATGAGGACTGGTGGGTAAATGCACTGAATAAACCCTTGTGCCTATTTACTTTAATTCAAAATCCAACAGAGTAACATAACTTGTGCAGAATGTGGCACTCACCTGCTGGTTGGCCATAGTGTGGTACCACCAAAAGAGGCGTGTTGTGATAAAGTATGCAACCACCACATCCACAGTGTAGTGGTCATGGGCCAGAAGGATGCAGAAAATCCCCACAGCACTCAAGATCCAGCAAAACCACTGATACCACCAGAACCGCTTGGGGGAATCTGCCAATTAAACATTAAAAAAAAGACAAGCAAGGTTAATGCACCAGAGACACAGATCAAACTCAATAGAATCAACTCTAGAGAAGAGGCTGAATTCTAGTTCAGAAGGGGCACTGTGGCTCTTTTGCCAAACTGTTCTCCTTTTCATCACTAGATGTCACTGCTGTATCAATCAGGTTTGTCTGCACAAACCTGCTGGAAAAGCATTGTGGTACTATGTGATATAGCAGAGGAAACAACTGTTGACTCAAAGCTTGCACGAGAAATGTAATAATGTCAACCAAAGCAGTTAAAATTATACAACTTCTGACCCTTAATGATGAACCAAGTGGGTGCACAAACCAAATAAGTCAGATAACGGAAACGCCTGCTGAGGAAACAAAAAATGTGGTTATGTAATATAGCAGTGTCTTAACACACTGAAACGAACATGTTAACAGACGTGTAAGTGGACAGCGCAACATTTCCTCTTTATCTACAATTCCTGACACTATTTAGAGACGTGTTGCGAAAGCCAAGCAGTACTATACTTTACCAGGGAGGTACAGATGGCACTGAAAATTGTGGTGTGTGGACCTACAACATCAGTTGTGAAACTGAGCATATGTTGTAATCAGTACGCCTTAATGCAAATTTAAGATAACTAACTAAATTTGATAGTTATCTTTCATTTAGATTTAGCTGTAAGTGCCAACCTGCTTACTCTAGGCCTTTAAAACATGGTTTAACAGCCTGGTCACCATTTATGATTAGTACATGATTATTTTTTCCCTTTCTCTTTTGACATCTGAACTGATCTTCTGAAGGAAGATTATGGCAGATGAGGTTGTCAAAATGATCTGCTGCATATAAAGATAGACTTTGTGAAACTAAAATGAGCTTCATATGTGGCTTAAAGGTAAAACATTCCTGTACATTCTTATGTATAGACACAGTAGAACTTACACTCCTTGATGAAGAGGTATGTTAGCGTTAACATGACGGTGTGGCCACTATACAGGTAATCTCCACACATGCTGTGGGAACCTGTGATGGATAGGCCCCCACCAGCAATCATCTTCATTATCCTCCTCATTTGTGCCTCCCAGTTCCCGAGAAGCTGGAAGAAAAACAGCCAGCCGTTACATTATCTTCCTACCATTATATGGTCCTGATGATTTACTTAAGAAAATATTGTAATACAGTGTAAACTTCTGCATTCAAAGTTCTAAAGAGTAAAGTACAAATATATTGGCAGCAAAATGTAGTTTAATGAAATTTACTGTATGAAGAAAAGCCCCGTTTTCTTCCCCAAATTGTTGAAGCACTCAGCACTAACAAGCATTGTGTAATGATGTAGCCGTTGGGTAATCAAATCTATAACAGTGCATAGAATTACATGAGTTTATACTGCATTTTTTGTGAATAAAGTCACTGTCTAATAACTATTAACCCATCAGATATAGTACAGTCGAAATAAAAAGCAGTGCAAATACTTATGTAAAGTAAAAATATCTCTAAATTGGATTTAGAGTAAATACAGTGCTTGAGTAGTACTCAAAGCATTAGCCAAACAAGTTAAACAACCTGTCATTGTTTACACATGCTTACAGAACAGCAAAGAGTAAGGGTGTGGAGGTCGAGTGTGGTGGAAGGGTTTAAAACATGTTTGACTTCAACGCTGGAGGCCACAGTTTTATCTGTAACAGAAATTGTTTCCTGAAACTTGGTAGCATTTGCAATGACCGCAATGTTCCCCAACACTTACACTATGAAGGTTTTTACCACTGGTGGTGCTTCAGAGTTTTGATGAGCGTGGACCCATATTGCTGGTATTTTGTACTTTAGCACAAGCATGAAGAAAACCCATCAACACTACAAGCATGCAAATGTTTTACAAGCTAAAAGATGCATACAGAACACACACTGCATCTATTTTATCATCTATTTTCACCAGGATTGTCTCATTTTTCTACAAACTTAATATTTTAATATTTTAAAGAAGCCAATGCTGCACAGTGGCTGTGAAACTGCTTTCCTAGTAGAGCAATTGCAACATTATCCAATAGGAACAACAAAAAAGTGTAGCAACCACTCCTAGCGCCTTTTTCTCACAAAAAAAATGTACATGCACACATTTTACAATCAGCAGTCAGTGGAGAGCACTAAGAGGCTTTCAGCTTACAAAAGATATCTTATTTTTTGCCGAATATGCCCATTCAGCACGTTTGTGCCGAAAGCTGTTAAGTATGAAAGAAGCCTTTCATGCTCAACCAGCCTACAATGACGAGAGAAATAAAAGTGTATCTATTGTACCTTTGGAGAGCATTTGAAGTGCATCCCAGGAACAGGCAGAGTGGTGATGTACATTGTAATACAACGGTACATATAGAGTGTGCCCACAATGAAAAAGAACCGCCTGCCTATAATTGACCTGGATGAAAAAAAAAGACAAAGAAAATAAATAATATGACATTTTCATTTTGTTGCAATTGAGATTCTTATTAAAACATATATATGTATATATATATTGACTGACTAAACTAGACTGTACCTGTACTTGAGTAGAATCCACTGTATGAGCCAGAGTCCCACCAGCAGCATGCCGTTAATCTCACAGATGGAGAAGGCCCACTCCACCCTGTCAAACAGGTCGAAGAACTTATCAGGCAGGGGTGGGGTATGCTCCTTTGGTGGTACTCTCTCATGGACCACTGAAATGACAACAGTGGTGGTAACAAAGCACACCAACGCATAGACAAACGCTATGCCCGTCTTGCCCCACTCGGCAGGGAATGATGGGTGCGTGGCCTCTACTGTAGGGATGGGGATGTGGACCATCTCCAGCCTGAAGTCCTTCAGGCCATTCCTCTGAAGTTTGCAAGTTCCATTAGGTAGCCCACCAGCATGTCCGTTTGCATGGCCGTTTTTGTGAGCCTCGATATGAGTCTCTATCCGCAGTGTCTCCAGTCGCTCCAACAGCTGCTGCCCACCATCAGACGACACCAGCGAGAGGGGGGGCATCAGGAAATCTGCCTTGGTGAGTCTGAGCAGAGCAGAGCCGTCCGTCTGACGGAGGGCATCAACGTACTCCGGCATCCCCTCTTTGCTGAGCCAGTCGGAGACGTCCTCTGCTGACCATGTGGCCACCTTCTTCATCTTGGCCAGTGGGCAATGTGGAGGATTAGGAGGGTCCTCAGACTAGAGGGGAAGGTTCACAAGAGGTTTGGCGGTCTATGGGGCGGTGGCGAGTCCTCTCCAGTTTTGGCACATGGTGTTTCTTGCACCCAGAGGGAGCCCAGCCTCCTCTTGGAGCGATGGAGGGGGGAGGGAGTAGGCAGCAGGGTCACTCAGGGTTAGGGGTAATCGACAGCAGATGAACCTCAGTGACCTCCTTTGGCTTTTTTCACCTCATCAGCTCTTCCCCACCCACTGCACCCCTGTTAAAAGGAAAAATTAAATGCTGTGAATCAGAATGCAGTGATGACTACCATATCCACTTCCACAGCTCTACTGGGTGCAGTCATGGACCGGATGCCTGGTCTGACCTGGAAGCTAGTATGTACTCTGACTGAATAATAGAGCAGCATGACACACAGGTTGTTTGGCCAACTACTGAAAGTCACAAATGAAACTACTTAAGCTCCATTTCACAGACATGAACCATTAATGAATAATTCACACCATTCTCAAGCTTTTACAATAATAACAGCAACAGTATAAGGACTGAATCGATTGGCAGGTTTCCCCTATTTGATCTTCGCTGCAGGGAAACCTTGTCATACATCAGTGGCAACATCCACTGAGATTTATAATCTTATGAGTTATAATAAGCTCTTTTATACATAACCCTCGTCAGTGTCAACATACACAAGAACTGTATGCAGTGATACTTTTCAACTAACCACATGGATGGGTTTCTGGTTCAAAACCACTATTATTAGACAAGAGTGTGTACACAGATCCAGGGTGAGCTGAAGGCAAGAGAAAGTGATGGATGAGAAGAGAAAAGAAAACATGTACAGTGATTAATCATTCATCTGATGATTCTGGGGTCAAATACCCCATTTTATTAGTACCGATACTTTAAGAATGACAGTGTTTTAAAAAGAGCCGTATTCAGTGCGTAGTCAGTGCGACAATGGGGCAGTGTGTGTGCAGCATTCTGCTACTCCCTGCAGCCGGGTTTACATAGGAGGCAAACGCGCCCCGAAGCGCCGCAAATTGCTGTCCACTTCCATTCGGCAGCCATGTTAACCAATTGGGCTGTTGGCGCTGCGCAGAGGAGCTCTGCAATCGTTTCGGCATCTGTTCTATTTTTTCCACCCACCGCGAGCGAATCTGCCACGAAAACACATTATAAACGATATAAATGATATATTATACATGATATAAATGATCTGATTGTGATACATGATAGAATATGCATCCTGCTTGCCAACCTTTTTGATTTTCCTGCCCGTGTTTTTTAAATTAGTACTTATTCTACATATTTGTCAGTTGTCTCTAAACAGAGCAAGAGACGTGCAGAGAGAGAGCGAAAGGGCGAGAGAGAGAGAGAGCGAAAGGGCGAGAGAGAGAGAGCGAAAGGGCGAGAGAGAGAGAGAGAGCGAGAGAGAGAGAAACAGTTGATCCTGGAAGTGGAGAAGCACCCCGCAGCACAACAGCAAAAAAGATTTTTGAGAAAGATGTTTTAGATTTTTGCCGTGGTATCATTTCAGTACTGGTATCGAGATACTTTAGGCTGGTATAGTACCGAAGTCATAATTTTGGTGTCATGACAACACTACCATGTAATTCAGCTTACTTAACCAATTTATCACTCAAGACAAACAAAACAAAAACTATGAAAAGGAGCTCCAACACTGTAAGAGTAAAGAGTAAAAATACAATTCTACCAGTTCTTTCACAGATCTCGCTTTTTAAACTTTATTTTCCATAGTGTGTGTTTCTAATGCAGGCTTCAGGCAACAGCCAAAGTTCAGCCTTAACAAGAAGACAAACTCGCACATCTGCTGCATATCATGAGTTTGTTTACAAACCACGATGTCAGTGGTGGACACAGGGTGGCCCTGCTTGTGTTCAGGGGAGTCTGATCTACTGCATGTATACGAGGAAAGAAAGAGGATGGGAGGGAAACAGGCTGTACGGAGGAACTCATAAATCAGAGTGAAGGTCAGCGCTGAGCACTGAGACAGCCCCACCCCTGTAAACAGGGCAATCAGCCAGCAGTAAGGCCCCAGCACAGCCAGCTCAGCTAAGGCAAATAGCAGCTAAATACACTGGCAGGCTGGCTGGCTGGTTGGCAGGACAACAAACTGCACATCAGTACTTCATCTCACCTCAGCTCGGCCTGTTCATTTAGGCCAGCAAAACAGGGCCAAACAAATGGGCTAGAAGCTGCATCGTCTACAACTCCAACACCTGGCATCTCATTTATTCCTATTGAGGTCTGGAGAACATTATGACCTAATAACCTCATGACACTAATGTAACATACAAACACTAAAGAGCGTGAAAAAGAAGTGTGAAAAATTAACATATGGATAGCATGCAAACAGCACAGCATGAAAGTCTGCATTGCAACAGCTTAGCTATGTGATCCAGCTAGTGTGAAGAGTCCAAAGGAGAACCGTATTTATTGGAAATAAAGAGACACTTGCATCAATCTGTTAACAGTGTATAATTCAGACAGATCAGAGATTAGCAGTCACTGAGTCAGCTGTGTGCTGAGGACCTTTGGTCTATGAATCAGCTTACAGCGTTCTCGGTGAAGAAATAATCTTACTCAACTGAACTGGCAAAAGGGGAAAAAAACAAACTAATCCTTAAACTAATAAACTAACCTGGAAGTACTCAGGTATCTGAATCCTGGATATGACGGTGCCATCAACTTAGCTATGTTTTGTAATTTGTATGCTAAAACTGCATGAGAATATGCATAACGATTGTGGCAGTGGAATGATGGAAAAGTATGATGGTGTTGTGCTATTGTTTTCTTATTCAAGCACAGACCTGGACATGGAGAAAAGTATCTGGAGTACATATGTATGCACTGAAGTACTTTTCATTTGCAGGAACTTGACCCTGCAATAACATGAGGTTGTGGAAAATGCATATTTCTCCCCAGCAAATCTTTTGTGTGCTAAGATTAACCAACACCTGATGAGTGGAAAGCTTTGATAAAAATGTTTCTGCAAGAAGCAAAACACATGGAAATCTGATCAAGTGTGACTTCAGGACAATATTGTTTGGAGGGCAGAGAACTAAAGAAACAGAGGAAAGTCTGGAAATGCTTCAGCCTTATGATATTGTGAATTCTGATACAAGATAAAGATAAAAGAAAACATTGAAGCTACTCCCTAAACAAAGGATTTTGACTTTGAAAGCTTTTTGTGACCCGTCCCAAACTTTAGTATATATGACAACACCAGAGGAAGACAATGCAGGATAGGACTGTTATGCCTTTATTTACAGTGTTGAGGTGTGTGTTTACCAAGCATAGGCCAGCTCCTACTTATAGCACTGACATGTTTCATTTGAGGATGTTTAAGGTGTTAAGGGAAGTGTCAGTTTTATTTGTGTTTTTTTTTACATGACCACAAAAAGAGGAACACACTCAGCACTGCACACACACACATACAGAAGATAATAGTGCTGGGGTCTTATAAGGCTTTTCCAAGTGACATAAAGGTTAAACACCTGAACTTTGAATCTTAAATGCTCATAAACCAGCACACTAACTGAAGTGATAAATCAGGAAACCAGGTGTCTCCATAGATCAATAAACAGGAGGAAACTGATATGTTGCAGAGAGCCCGCAAAAGCTAGATTCAACACATTTAAATCATGCAAATTTGACTGCTAGAAAGATGTTTAGCACAGTACTAGATGTGTGCTGTAGCTAAAAACAAGCCTCACCTCTGTGTGTGTGTGTGTGTGTGTGTGTGTGTGTGTGTGTGTGTGTGTGTGTGTGTGTGTGTGTTACAGCTCACACTGACCAATCTCAAACTCTACCAGAACTCTGGCGCTTTCATTGTCATTATGGAAAAGTTCATTTCAGATGTGGACAGCCCTTGACATTGTTGCATGTTGTCATTATGGTCTACCTTGTGTTTCACTTTGAAAGGCTTGTTTGTTATGTAACTATCATCTGACTATCAAAGAACACTAATCATTTAGGCCAATATCTAAATTCAGCACTAATGTCAATTGCACTTTTAGCATTAGGGGCCACAGACTGTATACACTTGCCCAAAGAAACGTAGTCAAATGGTTTACAATTATCATTCTTTAAAAATCAATATTTAACCAGCGTAGGTTCTCCTTGCTCCATGTTCACATAGTTGGTCTGGTCTGTCGGCAGGTCAGTACTAAGTTGAAAGTGATAGTACATCCAAAATCTTTTGAGAATACAACGCTTACATCATGAAGGCTTGATAAGGTGAAAGTTTGTTCCTTCCTGTGAAGCAGCATTCAAAGATGCATCACAGGCATAGAGCAGAACTTTGGTGCCGTTTGTCACCACTCCCTCTTATTTTCACATCTCTCTCTGGTATACACACCATAACCAAGCGGAAATGCCACCACAGATTAAAAAAACCAATATAAAATTGTGTTGTTCTAACAAAGTAAAAGTGACAGCAGCACTGGGAGCAAGAAAAGCTAAATTAGCTGTGCTCACTGGAAAAAGTGATAGATTAAAAACCGTAAGTAGGACTGCGTGTCATGCTTGAAACATTACCGCAACTGCACTTCTCCCTCGTGCAGTAAATGTTTCCCCTCCGAAAGTTTGGTGGGGGCGAGGAGAAAGGAAAGTGGGGGTAGGGTGGTTTAGCACAAGGCAGTACATGTGACATCACCAGAAAAAGATCCCACCCAGGAGTGACAATATGTCAAGCCGACACAAACGTAAACACACCATCCGGAGCCCATCTTTAGGCAGCTAAGAGTTCCGAATGACTCATTCACAATGGCTCTGAACAGCCTTTCAGACCAACGTTAAAACCAGATCTCCTCTGCTACAAGTTTCATCTTGACATGCAGCAACTAAACATTTATTTAAACATTTTTATTATAAATAGCTGCCAGGATGTACTGCCGTGGTATCACTACCATCTACTACTTTTAAGATTTTAAAAAATGCCCGATCTGAATTTGAGCTTCATAGTAAAGAGCACCTGTGCAATACAACTTATCACTTGCTGTTATGTGTCCTAAATTCCCTCCTCTCCTTTCATCGGCTCAACAGCATTGGCCTCAGAGGGGAGGAAAATTGTTTCTCTGACCTGTCGCCACCTTCTGTCTTTTAGTTTCCACCTCTTCCTTCATTCTCCTCCCTGCCTGCATGATCAGGAGCCAGTTGGTTGTACTTTCTCCCACTCTCTCTCTTTTCCTGCACGTTTCCTGCCGTTCATTTCATTCTGTGTTGTATTTCTTTGTTCTAACAACACTTTGAATTTGAAATCTCCCAGTGAAAAGAATGGCCTTCGTCAAGTACAGATACGTGAATACTTAATGAGATGCGAATACAGATATACAGTACAGAGACTGAACACACACACACACACACACACACACACACACACACACACACACACAGGCACTTCAACCTGAGGCATATTAAAGTTGGCCTTACCAGTCTTACCACATCAACTGGAATTTCTGACAAATATAGTATGCCTCTTAGTTAACACTAAGAATACACACTCAGGTTCAGAAGCCGTCATATTAAGGGCTTTTCACAACAACATCTCTGTGCTTGAGCTTGTTGCTGAACCAAATCTCAAACCATTCCAGTGTTTCCACCAAGGAACCCATCGTAAGTGCAGTGTAATGTCCTCCCCATGTAAGACTAAGCTCATTCGTAGAAGCAATGAGCAGCAAGGAGCGCTCTGACGTATGACTAGAGGAAAAATGTAATTTAGCAATCCTGTAAACAAACGTATGCACTGCGGGTCATACGGTTGAAAAATTGAGAAAGAAAAAAAAAACGCAAAACAGAACACAAAAGGTGCTGACAGCACAATGATAAGAATGGTATCAACACTGTCTTGTAAGCTGACTGGGTCACTCGCTATGTTTGTTTTTAGCAAACATGTTTGACACAATATGAGAGTCGGCGTCAACCACCACAGTAGATCATGAGTTTTCCTCAAGTTACAATGAGAGAATAAGTTGTGATTAGTCAATCGACAAAATTCTCAGTTGATGTTATGTCATGTTTGTTTCCCTCACAGTCTGATTAGGTCAACTTGTAAACTGGTAGAAATGTGGACCAATTCATAAAAAGTTGCCCAGCACCAGTACTCACTCCTGTGTCTGTGCAGAAACTCTAAAAAGAAAACCAAAAGCACAATTGCTATCATTCACAACAGCTGACAGACCAATCCTGCACATGGTTTCACTAGTGAGTCTCATATTTGACAGTTCATGTTGCATTTAACCTGAATATCTGTGTGTGATACATTTACACAAAATGGTCAAATCTTCAGACAGAACACACATGACACTGCACAACCAGCAAACAATGTAAGTTGCATAAAAGCCAAACAAAGATATTTCCCCCTCAAAAAAAGGAGTGCTTTGTTTGCCTCCTCCCTGCCTTGTGTCCCAAGGGTGTTGTCCTCGTTTTAAATACAGTTTTTGAAAGAATAGTATCCCTTTACAGTTTTTTTTAATCTTGTGTGACAAACCAACAATGGGTGAACAACAAGCTCTCACCTGTATCCCTTTACGCCTAGCATACAAATGCCCCACAGGTACACAATGCAAGGCCAATATTTACACAACTGGGCCAGCCTGGTTAGAGTGAAAGATATTATGGTTAAAAATTAACTGTTCCTGCTGTGGATTACACAGGAGTGCAGCCATCATTGTTAAAATTTGTCTATTTACACCAAGGTTATAATGGTGCTGTGACTCATCCTGCTTTTTCTAAGAAACTGTAAGGTCATGATCAGTAAAACCTTGGCGAAAATCACTACTTCTACATTTCATCTTAAGAAACTCACAGTAAACCTCCAAGATGTTCAGCGCCCAGCAGTACATAGCCTATCTTCGTTTAACTATTTGGGAGGGACAGAATACATGATTCAACGGTGTTTCAGTGAACACAGAGGTGATGAATAACATAGTTGGAATGTGCAGAATTTCAGAGATTAAAAAGGGTCAGCTCATCTAAAAAAAAATAAAAAATTTTAAAAACATTTTACCACTTACCAACCATCAGCAGATAGTTTCAGTTCTATGTGCAAAGAGTTTTAGATATCTGACCCAATGCGATGCAGTTGACCAGACATTCAATAGCAGTGCTCTAGCAATGAAAATAATTATGTGAGAAGTTCATCATTAACATGTCATTCCAGGAACAATGTGCTGGTTACTAAATAGCACTAATGAAAACTCTTCACAGGTCAGTTAACACGTTTCTTACTTTAACCCAAGTTTACATCAAACTTAAAACTCTTTTATTAATTAACAATTAATTGTTTTATTTGGGTTTTGTTATCTTTGTGTCATCATGTATGGATGTTTACCTTATTATTAACTTACAAGCACTTATAAATAAATTGATTTGACTTAGACTTAGCAATAAAACAAAACCTCTATTTCAAACAATCAAGGTCAATGCAACTGTAGATTGTAGAAATCAACACTTGGAGCCTTCAACAAGGCCAAATCAATAATAGTATTATCAGATGGGTCTTAGAGTACAAGATGTCCTTTAAAAGCAAATCAGAATCAGCACAGGCATCAATTTTACATTTTTAAACTACATTTCAAGTTTTCTTTCCACGCTTAGTTGTCTATTGTCAAGAAATCATGTTTGATAACTTCCAAAGCTGTCCAGAGCATGTTCTTTACTCGTCAGCTCAGGGAACAATGACCCATAGCATTTGATTAATATAAAGAGTATAAAACAGTTCCTGGAGACAGTACCAAGCTTCTTGTGATAGCACATGCATAAACCAGTATTAGATCAAAATGATTCCATTTACAAGAAATGTCAAAACAGTCTTGTCAGATAAAAGATGGATGAGTGGATGAGCTACACTGAGAAGTCTTCTTGACACTATCAAACAAGCTATTGAGGGCACTGAAATTTGAGAAATTTAGCGCTGAGGTGTGATGACGGCCTGAGTGCAGTCAAGGCCGATATGATATTTATTTGTGTGAATAATCTGCTAGCCATAACAGCTGACAACAGAAGCTCAAAAACATGCATTACATAACCTCCTCCTACTACTGCAGAGAAATATTGCACTTCTAATTTTGTCAGAAAACTGGACTACAGTTGCAGCGAGAGAATTTATATTTTGCCATTCTAAATAGGAGGTAAAAAAAAAAATGATTTGATGATTTTTAATGTTTAAGCACTTTTAAGTGTCACTTAACTGTGGTCATAACTCTGATTTGGTGTTGGTTATGTCTGCATTTCTAGTACACAAACTAAACCACAATCAGAAGGTCTAGCATTAATTTTTGTACCGTTTTAACGTACAACATTTCCACGGAGTAATATTTTCATTAAAATTAGCCATTTCTATTTCTTTGCAATCCCTGTTTTTAACTTCAGAGGAGGAGGAGTACCACTATACTGGTAGGTGCTATCTGCTAATGAGGAAACCACCTGCGGCTTTATGAGTCACTTATCAGGATTTCAGGCCCTCACAGCCCCAAAGGACCAACACACAATTTGCCTCTCTGCTCAACTGCATGTCGTGCGAACACATCAGAAATTATATCTAGGATAGCACACAGGGGACTTGTTGTCAACAGGGAGTAATTAGCGCGCAGCACAGCATTTAGCCCACCTTTTCATATTATAACTATCTGAACTCCAAAGGTCTGTGTCAACAAGACTGACAGCTTAACAGACTTGTAATGACTTTGCAAGTTTGGGCAGAAACATGCAGTTTCCTAGCTGTGTGTTTTTCTATGGTTGAATGGTCATTGAAACCCAGTAACTAGGGCTTAAGTTAAAGAGACTGGAGATAGCGCATCAATAAATGTTGTGGTTTACTTTCTTTCACACAACAAAATACAGGTCTTTTTTGGACTTAAACTCAAAGTGAATATGAACCATACTATTTAAAATATCCTAACATAACCTGATGACTCTCTATTAGCACGTGTGATGGGATTTTTGAGACTGATGTGTTATATTTTAGAAGCACAGCACACCGAGTTCTGGTCCTTGCTTTCTGGGTTTCTTTGACCTGCACAATCTTCCATTAAGATGCCCTCCATTGTACCCCTCTGATGACCTGAAAACTCCACGGCATTATAAGAAAATCCACATTCTCTACAAGAATTTAAAAAAACTCCTCCATCCACTAGTGGTTCACCCATTCCTGGATGGAGGCACATTCACATAACTGCAATATCCCTAGTAGTATTTTTAAAATTTCACATAAACTGTGTGTAACCTCCCATGAGCAGTCAATGTTTCACTTTTAAACAATGTACACAGTCGGTTGCATTGTTTAACCATGAAGCGTAAACCAGGCTTAAAAAGAGTTAGGCAAGTCGAGCCAGGGCGACACCCACAATGTTATCATACTGTACACTATCTTGCAGTCATGTATGTACAACCATAAAGCTTATTTCCATGTAGGCTGGACCTGTGTAATTTTCAATGTAAAGGATTTACAGACACGCCTCCTAACAGTTTTAAAATCATTACAAGAGGGAAAAAAAGAAACAAGATTCTTCTATGGCATATCAGCATAGGAAAGGTTTTCTGCACAAAAGACGCACATTATATCATTAACATATGTTGAGGTGGGTGGAGTTTCAAGTTGCTGTGGAGCCAGCAGGTAAAGGATAGTAAGCAAACCATCTCTCACAGGACTCTTTTCAGCCCTGCTAGCAGTTAGTTAGTTAGTTAGTGTCTCTTTCACATTCCCACTTTGTACATACATAATTTGGTTTCTAATATGTGGTTTTCCTTCAAGGACAGCTGTGGACACAAAATGACACACTGGCATGCCCTTGGCCAAAGTCACACCATCTATCCTTAATATAGCATGATGTTGCATTTAAAATAGGCCAAAATATGCAAAAGAATTAGGGCAGGAGCAAGTCTACAGCAATTAGGCTACTTGGGTGCTTGGTTTATTGCTGAAATATAGTCCCACTGGAGGACCATTAATTGCAAGTACACCAAACACCCTGGCAAACTTGATTGAAATAAGTGGAATGCAGGAGGAAGTAAGAGTTACTCGAAACAAGTCCAGACAGTGGGGATACCCAGCTAAGCAAGTTAGACAATAGCACAAAACGGAAAACACTTAAAATTCCTTACAAATACTCACATCCCCCAGCCTTGTCCACATGCATTTGTCACTACATCTGTCATGTACCTCAATCATCTACTGTAATGCAGACCCTTACATTCACATCATTTCAGACTGTGCCAAATTCATTTAAAGTCTGTGTGGCTCCTTCATTTATTCAAACAAAGCCCAGCCAACTAAGATGGCATTAGACTACTTAAACACTGCCCTTCTGTCAAGCAAGGATTATTAAAATTTCATCTCATATGTTGACATAATTTCATTTCTAGAAAACACAAAATAGGCTACATCAAAGTGCTACTAGCCTAGATTTCCAAAAAGCAGTTGTAGGCCACAGGAAACTGGGACATCATGTGAGTGGCGGTAAAACTTCATGCGTTTCTAATTATGGCGGAAAGAAGATTAAAGCCATTACATATTGTTTCTCTGGAGGCAAACCTATGATGGAAATCAAATGATCAATGGCTATTGGCTGGCAATAACATTGTAGTACCATACGCTGAAACAGCAAACAGGCCAAGGCCATCAGGTAATAGCATTATACCCCAGCTGTGGTTTGAGTAATGAGGCTCAAATAGACTGGAGAGGAGCAGATACGCGCATTTGCAAATGTGTAATCGTTTTAGAAAAGACCAATATGCATTTCAAATGTCAAAGGCGTATCGATGTTAGAATGTCCAAAGACACACAGTGTTTTCCTATTAGATATCTAAAGCTGTTTGACCAGTAACCTATTTAAAAACAAACTGATAGGTGATACAACAAAATAAATGTTGGGGTAATTTGCCAGAGATCTACATGCTGTATCAATAGCAATGTATTAATGGAGCAATGTTTTGATGAGATCTTCTTCAGGCATTGTCAGGAAAACATTGGCAGGTAATGCAAACTTTGTTTGACTTGGCAGTGATGTGTATAATTACGGCTCAACGTAAAATTTACCTTGAAGCTTAAGTGCTGGCGGTTAGATTACTTTACATCTATGAAGGGGATAGTTAAAGAACACAAGGCAAAACACACAATATTAATCTGTGTGTAGGACTCAAAATGTCAAATGGTCCAATATACATTCAGTGGCCACTTTATTAGGTACATCTGTACAATCTAATGCAATCCAACACAACTGCTCTGCCATAAAGTCTACTTTGTAAAAGAAACTATGTAAAGATAGATGTTCTGGCACTGATGTTGTATAGGATAGCAGTAGATTGTATAGGTGTACCTAATAAAGTGGCCACTGAGTGTATCTCATTTTATTGTCAGTGAATGAAGTCTATTTGTGTCAACTGAATGGAGAGGGATACAGTCTTCTTGGCACACTTTTTACGTTGTTTTATACCTAGAAAAGGGGCTTTGATAAGGTGATTGTAATAGTGGTGCTCGCTGTAGTGGTAAAAACTATATATTAGATTAGACTTTTTTGTCCACTTTTTAATATGCCTTTGGCTTCTCCCAAAGTACAGCAAAGGTACACCATCAAAAACTATATACCAGCAGATAAGTTAAATAATACAATATACTAATGCAGCTTTGATCTGTTGAGCATATAACATTAGCAGATCATCTTCTCCATTCTATTGTAAGGTTTTGAATTGAGAATCTAATTTTGATATCAATTGTTGGCTGTTGGTCCCTTAATATTGATTTAAAATATGTTTAGTAAGTTTATGGTGAGTTATAATACTTGCTGAGCTGATGTTTTCATCTAAATGTTAGCAAACCTTTGTTAATTGTTAAGTGTAAGAGTGTATTGCTCAAGTCAGCTCTGCACAGGCGGTGGAGAAGTTAACATTTAGGGGGTTAAAAGTCACTATCAAAATACCCACAGACTTTTATTCACCTTTATAAAACAAAATATGTGCAGTTAATACTCTCAGTATGTCTTTAAACAGACAGACTACATACACTAAAAATCTGTAATGTGTACACTCATTCTTCCCCGTTGTCCCGCTCCATCTGATCTCATCTGTTGCCGTCTCCCTCTCCTCGTCTTCGAGTTGCTGTATGAGTCTCATCTGTCTTCCTCATCCTGTCCTGTAGATATCCGTGTCTCTCCTAATTTCCTGGTGCTCTGTGTGTGTGTGTGTGTGTGTGTGTGTGTGTGTGTGTGTGGCTGAGTCATATCCAATAAAGCTATGCTGTTGTCGTTCATAAAATTACACCTTGCTCTAATGTCATTAAGTAATCTGCAGCCTATGGAAGTAACCAACAGCCTCCTTAGTGAAGCAGGAGTGTGTGGTCCATCCAGATTTAGAAAAACAGACATTTGTTTAGTTCCAAGTTAAAACAGAAAACTTTAGAGAATAGGTCAACTCTATTTAGTCATTAAGTGATCTTTATAAAGACAACAGTGACATGAAAGCGCTTTTTCCATGCCAGAGGAAGCTGATGATCCAAGCTACTATTGGTCAATACATTTGGTTGTCAGCTGAGACTGTTTTCCAAGGCTGAATCACAGCTGCGCCTACAGAAAACCCATTGTTTCCACATGTTGAGAATCTGACATGCTTTGCTTTCGCAATGAGGCTGTCTCTGCAATTGGGCTGGATGCAGTACCAACAATAAACCCCATTGACTCACTTTAACATTTTGCCCCCTTGACACTCACTGCAGTCACATTGTTTATGTCTTTGAAAAGTTGCTTTCTCACCGGTTCCGTTACAAAGACATCTCCCTATTTATTTCAGTCACTGTCTCTGTTGGCTAATCTGTCTGTCCAGGGAGTTTTACGTGGCCTTAGGATGTTTGCTTAGCAGTCATACACAGCATGCCCTGCTAACATAGCAGATGTGTCTTTTTTGCCAGCAACAACAACTGTTGTCAAACACACCTGTGATCAAATTTGCCCCTTCTTTCCCAAAAAAGGGTAAGGAACGTGTATAACACTTTGTGGGAAACAGTGCTAAAGCAGGTCAACCGTTCCGCCCAGTTTTTAGGCGGATAAACAAGGCAAATATGACCCTGCCAAGAGACGCAGAGCAGAAACAAATGTTTGACTGTCGTTAATACTCTGGGTTAATATTTAGAGAAACAGATCAGCTGAGAATATATTCGGCGATTCACAGACACCATGACGTTAGTATGCACACCTGTGAGATGGTGTTAGATCAAAATCATGGCTGACACAGGTGGCTCAAACACTGCTTTCATTCACATTAAGGCCTCAGCAGCCACTGTATAGTGTGGCTTAAGAGCTTATAGTCTGACCACCTAAAAATAGACAGGCAAGCTGGCGTCTTCAGTATTTTAGCTAGCTAGCTCGCTGGCTAGCTAGCTAAAATACAGCCTACACTGGGGTCGTGTAGAGCTATTTTGGGGTAACGTTTAGCTACATGATCGTGGATTACAAGGCTGCAAAATGTTTATTTGTATTTGTAACCTAAATGTTAACGGGCTCAACATTTTTGCTCGGGTTAAAATGAACACAGCGTGAACTGCGTGTAGCTTCTCTGCCAATCACGTTGGATCGGGATTAACGATAACTGGAGATGGTTTGTCGTCAACTGATAAAATGTTTCAACACCAGGCCAGTGAGAGCAGCATTAGTTAGCTAACGTTACGTTTGGCTATAGATAAAACATTAAGAAGTGGCCTGTCAATTTGCGCATACCAAGAGTAACGCATCTTAACGTTATGTTAAAATACCACAGTGTTTAACTTAGAGTTTGTGTCACAGCATAACACATTAACTAACTGTTACCTTGTCACCACTTGGAGCCAAAGTCAACCTCACACAAAGCTGAGAGGGCTCCACGGTTTGCTAGGTCTGCTGTCGACAAAAAGAGTAGTAAAATACATGTAATGTAATTACCTTGCCGTCGAAATGTGACCTCTCTTCAAATTGTAGCTGTTATGACCGCAATGTAGTACGAATCGCTCTGTAAGCCCGTCCGGTGTTTTCCATGGGTAGGCGGTTTGCGACTGTTGAAGCTGGGAGTTCCCTTCATACAGTCAACCGTGCTGCCTTAATGTACCATCAGACATTTTTGTGCCTTACTTCAGTGCCTGTACGACAAAATGCGGAATAAGGTGTGATGGTTCGCAGCAACACACTCCATTTCCAAACACAAAAAACACGCTAAAAACCACACATATGGTAGAACATTTCTTTGATTTTATTTAGCAAAATAATGCGCGACGAGACATATTTTCACATTGGAAATCTGAAGTTGAAGCACAAGAGGAGCACTTGAATGCAGCAACAGTGACAACTGCGCAGAAAATGCAGCGTCATCTGAAGCCATCTATTGGTGAAAGTTTGAGCACGCCAAATATTTTTAAATTGACACTCAATTTTTGAACGTAAACTATGGTTTGAAAATATAGCTCTAATGGTACAATAAAAAAATAGAGGATTGATTACTGAAATCACAGCAAAATAATGTCTCAATGTACTGATTATTTAGCTAATTTGATCAGAAAACTAACATGAAAGTGTTGTGAGGGCTTTACCAAAGTCCAGGAGGAGAATTTAAGAAAGAAAAAGGGGTAATGTAATGGCTCAGGCAGCGATATGGTTGAAATCAATATCATAACATTCATAAAAAATATCACACAAATTAATCAAATTGATATTCAGTGCAATTAACTGTGTTACACTGTTATGAACTACAACAGCCAAAACTCTTGATAAATATAAAGCAATACTATCTGGTTCTTGTAAAACAATAACACACATGATCAAATCATCATGATAAATTATTTTATTGAACCGAGTAGTCCTAAAAAGTCCTGGATGTAGCACAATAAAACATTTCTGATTTGAAGTTTTCAGTTCAGAACTTTACAAGCATCACTCCACCAAAACTGCACTTTACTACACACACATTTAAATGCATACTTGCACTAATTCTGCTTTTCATTCATGCTGCTTTTGATACCACAGATCAGCTTATAGCGCTTGATGAGATAGGATAATTGAGTTGGCATATGTTGAGTACCCACTGAGTACATTTTCTTCTGTTCCGTCTGACAGAGCATTCACTGTCTCTAGAGGTAACTTGTCCTTATCAGCCTTATCTGATACGTGACTCCTTCATGGATCAACAGTTGAATTCATGAATTGTATTCATCTCGTAGGATGTAATCTGTTTAATTTGAAATAGCCTCGGGCAATCATGCTGTGTAAAGCATGATTGCCCAACTGCCACTGAGACCTGCACAGCACAGGACTTTCTTTAACTAACATTAAAACCGAAATTCATGTTCTAGACCCTGGCAAGTCATACAAATCTTTATGACCAAGCACATGCCATGACTTTAATCATAAAATCCTACTCCAGAATTCTTGCATTATCTTTGATTTAGCCCTCAGGCTTGATAAACACATTATTTTACAGCTAGTACAGAAGGTTTTTGATTGGCTCCAGGAAAACAGACCAAATGATCCCAGTACTCGCTTTCCTCCGCTGGCTCCCACTTCACTTCAGAATTAATTTTTAGTTTCTGTTGTTTATTAAGGGTTTGAATGGATTTGCCACTACATGGGACCTCCTATAGGACAATACTGAGTCTGCGCTATATTGCCATATATTCCTGTGCAGACCAAAACTGAAAACTGGAATATCAAATAATAGACACTAAAGTAGTAATTAATAAATAATGATAACTAGTGTATGGGATACTTGTTAAACAACCAGTGATTATTGAAAACATTTTAACAGAAATTAAGGAAGAAAATACAAGATTCTTTTTTGAGTTATTGATATCTTAATGCCTGTGATATTAGCGTTGTATGTTAATATCTATGTATGCCATGTTTAACAGTTTATGACATACTGCAGGTGCGGATATATCAAATTTCAAGTTGACATTTAAATGAGACCAGTTCATTTTCAGTTGTTGCAAGAATTTAATTACATGATGTCAAAATCTGCTCTTGGAGTTCCTATTTAAATTTCTAAATGTCATCTTAACATTTATAATCATGTAACAACTAAATGCATGTTGATATGCAAGTGTCATATAATAGGGTATAAGTATTGAAATTATATAGAATACTTTTGGCTTTTTACCAATGTGTATAGTCATATGAGTTAAATATGAAGTGTAAGGCTGTAAGCTACAATTAAAAATACACTAAATTGAAATGCACCTATAAGACTGAATTTCTACCAAACAGCATCTAGTGACTGAAATATAACTGGCCGACAAGTGAGAATAAAAATAACATTACATTTGCTAACAGGGCAGATGTGTCTTTTTCCAACAACACAACTGTTCAAACACATCTGGGATCAAGTTTGTCCCCTTTTCCCCAAAAGGGGGCAAACTTGGAAAACAGTGCTAAATCAGGTCACCCATTCCACCCTCTGAATAAACGTGGCAAAACAGATCTCAAATGTGACCCTGCCAAAGAGACGCAGAGCAGGAACAAATGTTCTTGATGTTTTCATCTCTGTGGTGAATGTTTTGTCGTGCTACTTTGATCTGAAAGCAGTTGAAGTGACTTCAACTACTACATGTGATAATGAGTATTATAGTATAGGTAGTTGTGGTCAGAGAGTAGATAAAACAAAGGACTTCCCAACAACACTGTCGCCCTAAAAAACAACTATGTGTTTACTTTATTTTAGGATATGCTGCTGTGAGGAAATTGAGGGTAAACAAACTAGACTGGACTCTGCTCAGTCCCATTTTTGATGGCATCACACAGATGTTTTGGGTTTGGAAAAGTTTTGGGGACAGCTGCTTTTCAAGCCTCTTCTCGGCTGCATCATGCACACGTTACTTTGGAAATTCACCGTCTTTCATTTCCTCATCATCTTCTGCTGTTTACTTAATTATGTGAATCCTGAGGACAATCCGGATATACCAGTAATCGCCAAATATTTCAACATAAAAGGGAGATATGAGGAAGTGAACCCGTATCTCATAGCGGACATACTTGCTGTAAATAGATCTATTTTGCAGCCTCCATCTGAACAATGTCAAGAAATTCATCTGACTGCCATAATAAGACACGGCACAAGGTACCCGACAACCAAAAACATCAAGGAGATGCAGCAGCTCTACAACATCGTCCTGCACAATGCCTCAGGCGAAGAGAGCTGGCTGCGTGAGATCCAGACCCAGTGGACGATGTGGTACAGTGAGGACATGGACGGCAGACTCGTCCAGAAAGGTGTGAACGATCACAAGCATCTGGCCGTCAGGCTGTCAAAGCTGTTCCCCTCACTGATTTCAGAGGAGAAGCTCCGAGGTGGATTCTTCACATTCATAACCAGCTCAAAGCACAGGTGTGTCAACAGCACACTGTCCTTCAAGGCAGGACTGACAGAGCTGTGGGCTATTACAGGTATGACCATAATAATATGGTACACTATTATGATTTACCACTTACATGCATTTGCTATAACCTGTTCGCTTTTTTCCTACCCAGATAAGGAGTTCGACCATGCAGTGAATGATGCTCTGATGAGGTTTTTTGACCACTGCACCAGGTTTGTGCAGGAAGTTGATAAGAACCCCTCAGCTCTGTCAGAGGTGGACAAGTTCAGGCAGGGACCAGAGATGAGGAGGGTCACGGAGAAGATCGCAGACCGTCTCAGAGTGCCGTACAGCATCATCACAGATGGTCAGTGGTGGGGGAAGTATTCAGAGCAAAGTTAAAGTACATAATTATTTTTCACCAGATGTATTAAAGTATCAAAAGTGCACACAACACACTAAAGATGGCAGCTTCATTCATTTTTGCACAGAGATCCAGAAACCAACCAGCACTCCTATACTGGAATATAACCAGACCCCAGGTTTTCTGTATGTCAACTACTTTATGGTAACTTGATGAAACACAACCTCATTTTAGGAAGAAGCACTATGTGAGCACAATGCAAACTAAAATAATAAAGGTGTTAAAATTATATTTTGACACATGGCCCCTCTATAAGACAGGGTCACAAAGTTAGATAACGCAGGACCCAGTTGATGTTGGTGGTGCAATTTCCCAAACAAGTTTACAAACCATAAAATTAACCTGTGACCTTTAGGCCCTGGAAAATGTGCCTGCTTTGCCTGGTTGATAATCCAGTTCTGAAGCTATGTCATTATATATTATTTTATTGGATTATGATTACTAACACATTGTGTCAGTAGCATTTACTGTTGTAGTTGGTCTATAACAGTATATGTTTTTTATAAACTCTTCTTCTTCAAAGTAACTACAGGTGTGAAATAAATGTAGTGGAGTAAAATGTACAATATTTCCCTCTGAAATGTAGAAGTAGAAAGTAGCATAAAATGGCAATACTCAAGTACAGTATTGAATAAATGTACTACTTAGTTACATTCCACCACTGGGGATGGTCAGATTTGTGTTAAGACTATCTTTTCTTAGCTAGTGAGCATGCTATGTGAATGTTACTCTGATTTATTTACCTTTATTATAAGGTCAGATGTGTTTTCATCCCACACACTAAGTTTCTTAAATGGCTGAATAAGACTGAATATGGATCCCAGGTCTGTTACTTAACTGGCAAGAGTTGTTTCTGTCCTGATGGAGTGCATTTGTCCTATATTCCAAGCACAGTGAATGGTGACTTTTTATTTACACTTCTGTAAGAGATTTTCTGGAAGAAATAAACAATGTAATTTGGTACTGAGTATAGGGGTAAATAGAGACAAAGTTCTTGAGTATTTGAGTTTAGTAAAATGTGTTATACACAGTTGCTGATTTTGTAACTTGCAGAACATCCTATTGGTCATACAGTATTTCACAGTGAGTATTTGCACAGTAGGGGGAGCTGTTTTCTAATTTGAAAGTATTGATGCCACTAGACCAGACCTGGGCATCTTACGGCCACATCCGGCCCTTTGGGCGTCCCTGTCCGGCCCGTGTGAGGTCAATCAGAACATGAATGAAAAAATATTATATAATATAATTTATGCCGTTCATGCTATACAATTGTGTTGCT